>VYZM01020060.1:93319-112910 GCA_013398915.1 Dromas ardeola
CTTTTTGAAGACTAGCATGACATTAGCTTCCCTCCAGTCCTCAGGCACCTCTCCTGTTCTCCATGACTTTTCAAAGATGATGGAGAGCAGCTTCACAATAACATCTGCCAGTTCCTCCAGCACTCATGGATGCATCCCATCAGGGCCCATGGATGTGTGGGTGTCAAATTTGCTTAAATGATCTCTAACCCGATCCTCCTCAATCAAGGGAGAGTCTTCCTTACTCCGTGCTCTCTCTCCTACCTCCAGGGTCTGGGGTTCCTGAGGGCTGGCCTTAGCAGTAAAGACTGAAGCAAAGGCAGCATTCAGTAACTCCGCCTTCTCTGCATCCTCTGCCACCAGGGCACCTATCTCATTCAGCAGCGGGCCCACATTTTCCCTAGTCTTCCTTTTACTGCTGACGTACTTGAAGAAGCCTTTCTTATTGTCCTTGACATCCCTTGTTAGGTTTAATTCCAAGCAGGCCTTAGCCTTCCTCGCTGCATCCCTGTGTACTCTGATAGTGCTCCTAAACTCCCTAGTGGCCAGTCCTTTTTTCCACATTCTATAAACTTCCTTCTTCCATCTGAGTTTTTCCAGAAGCTCCCTGTTCATCCATGCAGGTTTTATGCCTCCTTTGCCTGATTTTTTGCTCCTAGGGATGCTCCTAGGGAAGGACCTTTTTACTTTATTTCAACTTAATCTTTTTATTTAGGTGTAAATAATTAGGAAAACACATTTAGATTTGAGAATATAGAAACACTAAGCATATTAGTTCACATTTTATGTCATTTTTTGTAGGCCTGAAGAAACTATATTTTCATGAGATAAGTTGTTTTATATATTTTAATGTTTAATTTAATCCATACATACAATACCCTGTTCAGCTGGCTGAGTTGTTTTCTGTGGAAAAAGCAGAACAGCACCATCTAGTCAAAGGCGATATCACAATATTTTGTTTTGGGGGAGTGGGGAAGGGAAACTGAAGATAAGTTTGATACCGCCATAATATAGAATAGATCTGGATGTCTGAGCTTGCAGCCCTATGATCCTTTAATGTAATGATTTTTAAAGTCATTTTGTATATATTTTTCTTATCATCAAACTGGAAAGAATGAAGATTCAGAGAGAACCGCATTTTGTTCTTTCAAACAACAATGTAACAATAAGTATTAGGTTGGTAATATCTGTGTTGACTTAATTTTTCCATTTAAACTCAGTTTCTTTCGTCCTTGCTCTGGTTTTCATAGTCCTCTCTCTTTAATGCAGCTTCTTTATCAAGCCTCCCGAAGTTTCCTCATCCCAGTTTGTCTTACATTGCCACTCTTTCTGGGCATAATCTTTCCTGTCCCACTTCCTTTTTCAGCTTGTTCAGTCTCTGCTGATTTCAGAATTTTGCAGGTCAGCTGACACCTGTCCTTTTAGTAACCTGTTCCACCTTCTCCTCTTTCACTTTCCAATCACACAGAACTCTTACTCCATTACTCTTTTTTCTTGTTACTCAATCTCACACTTCTTACCCATATGATCCCATTTCTACTCCAAGTTCCCAGATTTAGTGACCAGAATTCTTAGCTTTTATTTGCAAATTTCTGTTTAGTTGGTTAATTCTTGGAGAATCATTGATTATAGCCAGTGGAGCCACTTGATTCATATTCAAATCTGCAACACATTTCTGGAAGAGTAACAAGAAATATTTGTAAAGATTATAGAAGACCTATTATGAAACTGGGCACTTTCTGGAAAAATCAGTCAGTTTGTTTGCCTGAAAGTGGTCTGCTGTTTTTGTGTGTATTTCAGAAAGAAAAGAAAAAAAAACAAAAAACAAAAAAAACCACCCCAGACTTAAGGCATTACTGTTGTGATTCTGCTGTTGACAGCAGAAATAATTCTGGAATGTACAGATGCCAACAAAACCATCCAACAACATATAAAAGTATCAAAAAAACACCATCAACACAGGGAGTCTCTAAAATATGTAATATCACCAAGAAATGTTTTCCAGATTTTGAAATATCACATACTAAAAATGTCTTCCTGCCAAAGTACTGCTCTAAACCATTAGATTTTACTTCCAGTTTTTACTCCCTGGACAACACTTCCAATGAATAAAGTAGCTTCTCTGGGTCCTTTTTAGCCCCTCTCATTCTGAAGTAGCCTGTCCTGAATATATAAACAAAGTCTTCTACCTGTGTAATCAAGTCACAGCTTATAAGAAGTCTCCAGCACTGCAAAGGAGGATAAAGAATAGATTTTTCTGTGCATATTTCTGCATTATCCGGGACAAAACTAGAGAAACAAGAAATAAACTGACTCTTTCTTTTAGAAGAGGGATTCTGACCTCTTATCAAACTTAGGTGGAAAGGAAAGTCCTATGGGAGACAGAGCAGAGAAAGGGAGAAAGACTCCTATGAGAAGCTATATTTAAGAAAGAAAGCATGTACACAATTTGCTGGATGTTTTTATTTCATCTGAGCTATAATTTTTGCAGAATTACCTGCTAGAAAAAAGGAGAGTTGTACACTGCGGTGTATCTTTCTTAGAAAGGTTATAAGTTCATTCGGAGTAAGAGAAGCTGAGATAATGGCTGGTTTTGGGCCAAACCATTCAAATGTTGATGGAAACACAACATTTTCTATCTGAAATAAAGCACTGATAAGGCAACATTAATTCCCATTAGAGAATGTTTCAAATGAACTAGCTAAGTAATTTATGCTCAGAAGTCTCAAAGGAACTAGTGAATCATTGCCAATTTTTAACTTAACTTGGAAAACTGGGAAACAGTGAGACTTGCAACTGTTGTCCCATTATCCAGAAAAGGATGTAACACAGAATAATCAATTAGCTAGCCTGTCCCTTCATTTGAAGTACGAGAATAGATCTGTAACCTTGGAACTTTGCTGGTAATGAAGTAGAGACTGCAATTATAATTACTTCTAGTCAGATAGCTTTTTTTTGGTGATATCTATTTCTGTTTGGTTTTGGTATTGACTGAAGAATAGGGGTGGTAAATAAAATATGTACATACACTTGGATTAATTCACTTACTAAATGTAGTGAAGGTTTTTTTAATTCAAATACTTGCATTTTATGAAATTCACAGGTATGAGCTAGAAGGATTAGAAACTGTTTTGATATTGATATCCAGGATCTTCTAGATATTGTTCTTGTTCCAGTTTTAACCTCTCTCTACATACATTTTATGACCTTCAGAGTATGGTTTCTGGATCCTTAAAGGGGATGGGCATGAAAAAGGTTATGCATAAATTGTATGCAAAAGTAATTCAAAAAAAGAAAGTTATTGTAAACTGTTTAGATTTGTTACATGATCCACCAGGAAACTGGGAATTGGGGGGTGAAAGGTATGAAAGTTGCTAAAAAGTACCTAGCTTCATCAGCGAATATCATATACAGTTTGAGAATCATCCAAAGATTTGTAGGATATTAAAAAATAAGGGATGGATTACTATTATGGTAATCTAAATCAAGTTATTTAAATGGTTATAATCCAGGAAAATTGATTTAATACAGCCAAATGAAGAGGATCACATTTTGAATTCAAGAAAGCAGTTTATATATACAGAATGGCAGAAACTTTATTTAAAAAAACCAATGACTAAAACTAGGTTTTTATTATTATCATAGATTACATCCTCAACTTGAGCTTTGTGTTCTTCTGTGAAAAGAGGACTAACAAAATCTTTGAATGCATAATAAAGGGGAATGGAGATAGGAAATGAGGTAGAGGATATGCCAAAAAAAAAGTAAAACCCAAACCCCAACCCCCCTAAAACCAAGATTACATAGCTGAGAATCTTGCATTACGGTGTGAGGTGTAAGTAATTAAATTTATCTGGTATATTGAAGGGAAGTTTGAGAGATGGGTTGCTAAATGTGTATAAGTATTTAAACATGGGAATTATATCTGACAGCACAGAGCTTTGTTGTTTTGCTGTCAGAAATGGAACACAAGCTAATTACTGGGAATTGAAATTAAGATAATTCTTCTAGAAATAATACAAGAAATTATTGGGAGACCTGAAAGTGTCATGGTTCCCTTAAAACAAAATTAGATGCACTTTCATCTAACTTGTAGAAGACATTCTACTAGTGTGGACTATAGAGGACCGCGCTGAATAATTAGGGTGTCCTTTCTGGTCTTTGAGGATAAGACTCAGTCTTGGGCTTGGGAGGAAAAGTAGAGAAATTTAAAGTTATGGAAGACTTGATTGCCCTCCCCAATCCCATCTTTGCACCTCAGAGCAGAGCAGTATGTTTAATAATGTCTCATAATTTAGGCCTTAAATTAATTTCCTGTAAAGTCAAGATGTTTTTGCTTCACTTGATATATGTCTGCATTAATGTATTGTGGTTACAGACTTTTGATTTTTCTTCTCCTCTAGGGCACAGAATGAGTGATGGCTAGAGAAAGGACCATAGATACCACACTGTGAGAAAGAACTGAAACTCATTGTTGTCTTGATTTCAGTTTGCAAAAATTTCTTCCCAGATTGCTCTGCAGAGCACTGTGGAGTTTCACTTTCCTACTGATCATGGATACAGTTCATCTTGTCATATCTAGTATAACTGATTTTCCTTCAGGATGCTGGATGCTTTCTAACTTTTTACTCAGGGTACATCTACGAGGGCTTTTGTCATAGTCTGTTAAAATGTGCAAAATTTTATGAGTTGTGATGTCAGGCTAAATGATTTAATTTAATTTTTTGGCATATATAAAGCATATTAAAACATGTAAAGCAAATGGGTAAGCAATCTGCATCATTAGGAATAAATACGTACCTATGGACTTATTTTAATAAGAAGGTAAGCAGAAATATTTTAAGATTATACAACACAAGATATTCTTCACTGTTTTTTTAGTGATAAGGTTTTAAGTATCTTTTTATAAGCTTTCCATCTGTCGTGACAGTATTACTTCTGCACATCTGTAAGTAAACTAGAAAAAGGTTTCTTCAAAAAAAGGTCTGACAATTCAGTTCTTGAATATCAAAGAAAGAAACCTATAGATGTGACACAGGAATTCAGTGGCAATGCAGAAGCACATTTTTATCTGGGAACCTTTTCCTCTTTTTCTTTTTGAACCTTAGATGGTCTCTCCTGACCCTTAGTGACATATTCAGAAATTGAAATAGCAGAACTGAACAGCAGTCCACAAAACTATTATCCAGCTGCTGATACTGAAGAACCAGTGTCTTCGGGAAGGTGCCTTATAATAAGGCAATATCCACAAAGGGATCCTCTCCTAATCTCAGACAGTGATTTTTTTCGGATCATGAAGTGAGATGTTTTATATTATTTATAATTCTTCCTACTATCATATAAGTTCTTATAAAAGAAAAGCAATTGGCAATCGCTTTGAAATGCATTCAGTTCAAACCCTTCTTCAGATCAAATCTTGACCCCATTTAATAGTAGAGGCAGTAGAGGCTCTATGAAACTTATGTTCTACCTCATAAAAACTGATGTTTCTGCTGTTACCTTGCTAGCCTTATTGGACCACAGTTATGACACTGAACAGCTAAGACAGTCTATTTCTGAATTGCATTCTGGCCTCTGTATTTGTTTCCAAACAAAGGGAGAAGAAAGGGGGATATTGTTGAAGACCTACCCAAGCACCTGTTCTCTAAGTCATAGGGCCACAGGAATTCTAACAGGCTGCCCTTCCTCAGCCTTATTATTCAACCTTGTGTGGAAAGCTTTGTTTAGCTGTTGCCCTGAATATGTCTTCCAAACATTTGACTGAAACGTTATTAGGTATGTGGTACATACTAAGGGATGGAGGCAAAAAATGAATTTTTGTAAGTCTTTGTCTTTTTTCTCTAGCGTACACTGTTTATATGCTTAACTGGTTATTTAGTGACAGTTTTTTTTAAGCTAGCTATTAAGATGTTAATATTATTTTATTTTGGGTGGCCCATGAAGTGTGATTGTCCACACAGGGAGACTCTTGTCCACTGTGACATGTCAATGGATGATATCTTGGTCTGTTGTAGACCTGATGCAATACTTGCAAAATGCAGGAAAGATGATAGTGATGTCAGCGGCAAACAAGCAGCCTGGAAGTACAACTTGATTTGCTGACTTCACACTAGCAGTCTTTAAATTTAATTTCCTCTTTCACCAGGCTGCCATTCAATAATGCTTTTGAACCAAGAACTCCTGATAGTTTAAGCACCCCATAACACCTCCTTATCAATATATTCTAGCCATACTAAAGCAATTGCTATGCCTTCTTGGAGATAATTAAGATTATTTTGTCTACAAACACTTTTATCCAGATATCATATACTCCTGTTATAAACATTTCATAACTAAGCAATAACTTTTGAATTTGTCAAGTATGAATTTAAGTGTTTATCCCAAGCAGAGCACAGATAAATTGTACTAGTTTCCTGCCTATATTATTTCTACTAGAAAATGGATTTCTAAACAAGAAAAGTGCAGTGCCTTAATGTAAAATTTATTTTTTCCTTAACATTCCAAGTCACATAGTACTGTTTAGTGTAATTCTCCAAAGGAATATTTTTCACCCTTAGGAAATCACCAGTATATTCTTCTACATGGTATAACCCTACTCCAGTTTTTGTGATAATCATACTCTCGCATGCTGGAACTGACTTCCACCCTTATGCCTCACTACCTGCCTAAGGTGGACTGTTACCACACACAAAACTTATGTTCCCTCTTGCATGTTTTACCCAGATAATCTTGTAAAAAGAATTCAACCTGTGCAAATTTTACATGCATCCACTGAAAATATTCCTTTTGGGAGTTCATTTCTGTATCACGCATGTATGGAATTTTGATAGATATTAAAAATAAACAAACAGTCAATTGAATAACAATATGTTTAAATTGCTCTAACACACTGGAAGCAAAATTGTTGTTGTATCATTCAAAATGAGAATTAATGGCTTATGACTTACATAATTTTCCTGTCCTAAGCTCTTGGCACATAACCAATTACATTAATAAATTACTATAGTATGTTTTTAATGAAATAATTCCAGAAACACTGATATTTATCCTTATTAAAAACCCTGGTCAATTAAACTGTTACCATTCTTGAGAGTCAATGAGTTCCATAGTTACAGGACTGTGGACAGAGGGAACGAATAGCATGGTTAAGGTCCTCCCAGTGAGATTGCCTTGTAAAAGGAGCTTAGAAATCTTACCAGTTGTGCGTAGTTGTGCTCCCTTGTTCCTGCAGCAACAAGGTTCTGATTAAAGTGCTAATCTTCGAAGAAATAGGTCATCTGCAGGATTCATAAGGTCTAAGGCATGGATGGTCATCCAGACCAAATGTTTAAACTGAGCCCAGGAGGAAAATTAAAGCAAGTGCGATCTCTGGAGCCCATCAAATCCATTCTGCACCAGACAAAACATTTCTGAATGTTATTCTGGGGTTTCACCCAAATAGTAGTAATCTTGCAGAATGGTTTCCCCAATTAACTTGAGATTTATGTTATTTATTTATTAATATGCTATTATAATATACATATGCAGTATTATTATATTATATTCTTATCTTCTAATATTTCTTACATGTTATAAATATTTTTATAAATAATATTATTTATTGTTGTGTTATTTAATCTTGTTCAGATCTGGGCTATTTATATAATATTTTTTTTTGGCCTTCTAAAAGGAAAACATTGATTCTAAGTTATTTAGCCAGGTCTCCTTGGGAAATGGAGAGAAAACTTGCATCCATTAAGATTTCACCTATCTTACAGCTCTCTTTCAGGTATCTTTAGATGGGAACTCATTCAGTCCTACTTACCTCCAGTGACAGCAGGGCCAGTGCAAACAATCAGCTTCGTCTAGAAACACAGATTTTAGATGGCTGAAGGTATATGTGATGAATCCTTTCCCAATTTGAAATGCAGATTTTTCTTCTCCTCCCCCCGTCGTACTTACTTGCAGAAGTATAAAATGTGAGATTGAGAATGAGGATGCTGCGTTTAAAAACATTTCATGTTTATTTGTCAATATTCATGTCAGGGGGTTGTTGTTTTTTAAAGAAATATCACAAATTATCATAGAGTCAAAAGAATACGGAAGAGCTGTATTTTCAACAGAGAAAAGGCAGTAAAGTTACCATGCCAGAAACAATAAATTAATTTGCAGTTCTCTGTTTTTATTAACACTTCTATCTACAGACCCATATCAACTGCAGGGAGCCACCCTGAACCTATACAAAAGCATAACAGTATTGTAGAGTTTAGAAACCTGTCTTTTAAGTAGATATGATTAGATGAATGGTATCTTAACTAAGAAGCTTCTTACCGCTAGAGGGCTCAAAATTGCTGTGTGATTTTATGTATGAATGCATGCATAAATATATATATACACATACACACACAATGTATAATATGTGTACATTGTTCATGTGCATGTGTTTTATTTGTGTGTACAGATGTATAAGCACACATATATGCATATACATATATACACACTTGTATTTTAATAGATGATTTTTTTTTTATTTTTAAGGCTTGGAACATTTAAATGCAATTCAAATCCTTACAGATTTTTGTAATACAACTTTGCAATTCGCCATATACATGTACCATAATTACAATTTTTAACTTTGTTCTCAGATGGTCGGATTTACAGAGAATGTTAATTTCATCAAATTGAATAGTGAAAACAATCACAACAAAATACAGTTCAAACTTCCATGACCAATGCCTGCTTTCACCTTATGTTTTATTGAGATATCTAGACGACACTGAATAACATGGGCACAGTTCATTTTTTCATAAATGACTTTCCACAGAATGTAATGCCAGTGTTGCATAATCTATCACACCAAGCATTTTTGTTTGATTATATGACATATTCTCCTGGGAAATCTTAGAGGCTGTAAAAAAATAAAAGTGTTCCTAGAACGTTGACTGTTTTCTTTCACTAATGTGACAATTGTAATGAAGAGAATAATGGCTTTCAACCATTTTTAAGTAATGCATAATCTTTGGAGATAGTGCAACCCGGTTCCTCCCCAGTATGACGATGTAATAATGAATAATTTACCGATGCAGTCCAAAAGATAATTAACATAATATTTTCAGTCAGACTTGACATATACAAAAGTTTGAGGTATCAATATTTTCCAAATGTCAGCAAAGTTATATTCATCTAAGTATAAGAAAACTGCTCAAGAAACCAGTATTTCAAGAACAATGAAGTTTCAGATTGTCATGATTAACAATAATGTATGTTTGTTGTAGAAATAGGAACACAGACACCAAAATGTTTTGCAGACATTTGTTGCTTTACATAATACTAAATTTTGAAGAGTTTCTTTGGAATTTTTTCCTGTATGGAAAATTATGGAAAAGCACAAGAAAACAGAAAATACTCTTTTTGCAGCACTTCAGTGTTTTGATTGTTTGCGAAAAATTGTGTTGAATAAGATCATGTACACGAATAAAGACCACTCGAATGAGAATTTACATAACTGAGTCAAATCTTTCAGTCTTTGATAAAGAATAGTATCTTTGAATTTCATTGGACTACATGTGATTACTGCCTGCATTATGACTAGTACAGTTAGATACTAACAATTGAATAAAGCTTTAACATATTCATTTTCTATCAATCATCATCATCTTATGTGTGTTTTCTTAAATTGTTAAAAGTCCTACCAGATGTTTCACCTTCATAAAATGGTAAATTCTTTAAAAAGCACAATAAAATAATTGTGGGGGGAGAGTTTAGAGTAAATAGTAAAGTAGGCTGGAAATACAATTCTATTGCCGTGTACACTTAGCCAAACTTTATAGCCCTACTTTTTGTTAACACATTTACTTTAAAGTGAAATATATGTGCAACTAAGCCAAGATATTTTTGCTTTAAGAATTTTAACTCTTGCATGTTTTAACTCTTTGCAAATTTTAAAAATTTAGCTTTACTTATTGTGCATGATGTTAGATTAGAACTATAATTTTCTAATTAAAAAAATAAATCTTTCCTATATTTTTTCTTATGTGTAATGTATTCTTAATTTGCCAGGCTGTTATTTGAACTTGGAAAACAACGTGGCACATTAGATGACAGATAGTAAAAGTGGTTTTGTTACTGACAGACAGGGTTGGTTGGCATATTCATCTCATAACCTTTGGTTCCAGGAGTAAATCATCCTGAAATCGATAAAGTAGACTGAAATGTATTCAAACTACTTTTACTAGACTAAAATTATAAATCTTATAAATGTAAAGCACATTTCCATAACTGGAATATCTATTTCCTTAACCACAGCCTCCTGAAGTCAATGAAATTATGCCAGAAGTAAGGCTCTATCCAGATGGAGTTAGCTGCTCCATTAGAATCCTAAGAAAAAACATCCTTATCGTATCACACCAGTGTACAGATTAGCTCTAGTGATTTCACATTTATATTATTATCCTCAATATAAGAAGGACACCAAACTATTAGAGTGCCCAGAGGAGGGCAACCAAGATGGTGCAAGGTCTTGAGGGGAAGACTTATGAGGAGTGGCTGAGGTCACTTGGTTTGTTCAGCTTGGAGAAGAGAATGCTGAGGGCTGACCTCATTGCAGTCTACAACTTTCTCAAGGGGGGCAGTGGAGGGGGAGGTGCTGATCTCCTTTCTCTTGTGACCAGTGATAGGACACAACGAAATGGAATGAAGCTGCATCAGGGGAAGTTCAGACTGGACATTAGGAAAAGGTTCTTCACTGAGAGGGTGGTCGGTCACTGGAACAGGCTCCCCAGGGAAGTGGTCATGGCGCCAAGACTGTCAGAGTTCAAGGACCACCTGGACGACACTCTTAGTCATATGGTTTAGTTTTAGGTAGTCCTGTGAGGAGCAGGGAGTTGGACTCAATGATCTAAGCTTAAGGGTCCCTTCCAACTCAAGATATTCTATGATTCTTTTTCTGTAATCCTCCCATGCGAGTTTGTCACTCTTGAAAGAAAAAAGACTTAACTGATGACATCAGCCACATCTGCAATTTTCTTGATAGTTGATACATCATCACTACCTTATGTCTCAACATCATTTATAGAGGAATCTGAGTTAATGTTGTATAATGTTGTATAAATATTTATTAATAGCAATCATAACATGAAAATTGCAGTGATTTTCACAAAGATCCTACATGCCACAAGATTTTTACTGGGTACAAGGAACTGCAAATACAAAATTTCTTATAAGAGTGGGGATTACAACTCTGAATTAAACAGGCGATTTTTTTACCACCTTCAAATGAAGTAAGAAACAATTTCATATCGCCAGTGTTTTACACTACTTTTTACAGTAGCTATGCTAATTCAGTGTATTTTACAATCAACTCTTGCAACTTTTCAGCTCGATTACAGGTGAATAGGTTGTTTGCAATTAATTTTATCTATAGGCCTATATCTGTGTATAGAGAAATGTCTAGAAATAGATTTGAGTAATACATATTTCAATGTACAGAATGGAAAAATGAAGTAGTATTACATTGCCTTGATGACAAGTTTAAAAGTCTGTTTGAGTATTTATTGTTCTTTCAATACACATGTATACGTTAAGGATTTTCTCGTCTTTATGTATCATGTCAACAAAAAAATAAATTGTGCTTTGCTATATCCTTGTATTTGCTTTACCCAATTTATGGGAACTTTGTTTCTATGGCTATTGAATTTCAACAGAACTGACTATGTCTCCTTATTTGGAGAAAATAAATGCTGTCCAACTCATTAAATCTAGATAAGGTGAATATATTATAATTCTATTTTGTAGTGTATTATCCAGGACGCATTTTCTTTAGGCATTTTATTAGCTAAAATAGTCAGTCTCCATATGCTCTCTTTCACCAGTGGAGAAAGTTCTTATTGTTGTTGCCTTTGCTTAGGTAGAGCTCCTTAATGTGGTTTATTTCAGATATCATTTGATATAAACAAATACGGGAGATGCAATGATGGAAGAGATAGAATTCTAGCTTCAGTACAGTATTTGTAAGCAGTTGGCAACAATGAGCTTTCAGGTGGGATGGGCTATGATAGTTTTCATGAACTTTTTCTTAATTGAACAATACTCGTTTTTCCATCTCTAAAACTTGTTTTTTAATCTATGTAACAACATAACCTCACAAGTTAATGGCAGTAATATATTATTTCTATATCTGTCACATCAGTCTTCTAAAATCTGAAATATTCTTCTCCTTTCTATATTACAAGTGCATTACACATATGAAACTTGACAAGACTTTCTATTAAACATTTTAGCCTGGTGGCTGCTGTTACTCTGCTTCTCCTCATCCAGGAATGTGTTGCATAATATCACTGCCACAACACCCTATTGAGTTAAGAAATGCCAGACATTAACCAAACTTAACTGGCCAAACTGGCAAATATAAGCTATAAGACTGAACACAGTTTTTTATAAACTTTATTTTTAAAAAAAAAACATATTAAATATGGGGTTTAAGGGATTAAAACCCTTTGTTATGAACACATACAAAGATTAGAGTTCATTTCCATTTTAAATACTTACTAACAGGCATACCAAGTGGGGTAAACATGTCGGACAAGATCCCAGGGCTCGGGATTACAGGGATCTAACAGCAGTCAATCCAAAGCAATGACAGCATGCGACAGAGGCAGGAGGTCCGCTTATAAATACCTTTGTTGTGAGCCATGATGAATCTGTAAGCGTTGTTGCTAATACGCAAAATGATCCTGTTTCTGGTTTTTTTTGTTATTTGTACTTTTTTATGGGCATTCATCTCACTTGCAATGACTCAGTTCTGCAGAATTTTATTTTTACATATGATTTTTTCTGTTCCAGAGCAAACAGCTTAAACCTCTAAATGAAAATAAGAACAACAGAAGAATACAAATATTTAGAAGTTTTGAAACAGAAGTCTTCCTACTTGGCTAAAATATTACAAGCAAAATACTCCACAGAAAATTTACAAGAAACATAATCAGGCTTTTTTTAATATATATAACCTGTAACTTTCTATAACGTCATATTTGTAACTGTTTATTATCAACATAAGCAAAGTTGATAATAAACAAAAAAAAATTTCCCCTTAACTTGTGATTTTTAATTATTGGAAAGTATGTCTTTACTTTTCCCTTTTGTAACTGCCAAATTTCAAATTATATACCAGCTGTTATTTTTTTATATACGATTTATTAGAAATGATAAATTATATATTCCTAAATACTTTTTGTATATATCCCTATTGCATAACCCCAAATATTTCAATGCAAAATTTATTCAAATTGCCCATCCCTAGAATATGAAGAGAATCTCTCTTATTGTATGAGTGCTTTGCAGTTTATGTTAATATCTTTTATATAGTTTCCTTCCTCTCTCCACTATTTTTTCCTTTAAGTATTTTGTATTGAATGACTCAAAACCCCATGAAGTCAATAGAACTGTTTTCATCCAGTAGGTCCATGGACTTCTATCTTCTATCTGAATGGTTTAAAAAAAAAAAAAAAACGAAAAGAAAAAAAGAGAAGTTTCTGAACATAATATATATGTGAAACATTTAAAGCAATTTGTAACTTCTCTGAAAAAAAATGTTTAAAAGTCCACATATTCAGAAAGGTCATCAGGGCTGCAGTAGGAAAATTCCCATTGACTTACTGTATGCTTGGATGAGATTTGGTGGCCTAAATCTGCAATGCTGAAGAAATGCAGCTCACTCTCATTGAATTGAAAACAAATGAAGCATTAATTCAGCAAGGTAGACAAACATACGCTTTATTTTAAACATATGAGTTGTTCCATTCACTTTGGTTGAATTTAAAGCCGTGCACCCACTTACAAACATACATAGCAACTTCATGATATAAATCTCAGTGAAATGTAAATCAAAATCAGTTCTATTTTCCAACTAGCATTAAAATTAGAAAGTGATTCTATATCTTATTAAAGTAAAAATGGTCTAACATCTTGGTACCTTTTCATGTTTCCAGTGCTGCTTTCAGTGAAACAAAATAACAAGATGAATAAAACCCCAAATTAGTTAATAATCTACCACCACTTCCTTCTGGGTCAAAATGGTAGCTAAATAATTTAGATAGACTTGTACTACTGATGAGCTGTCTGTTTTAACCTCACTGCACTAAGGAATACCCTTTGTCTCAAAGAGGCAGCATTATGTCTAATCCCCATGCTTTTTCTACGGCCAGATAGCCTTTGTGTGCAGCTGACACACAGATACATGTTTTCACGGCAAACTCTGAGGATATGTGCCAAATCATTCTGGCCAATTTATCCTGACAGTAAGGATAAAGTATAATAAAGTATAAATAAGTATACATTTACCCTCCCCCACCAGGAGACTTTCCAATTCAGGGGTATTCCGTAGGAATTGATTTCAAGTGGGTAGAAATATAAAGCACTGGGAAACATTAATTTTTGGCGGTGAAGTAAAATAATTTCTTCGAGAACAAACTCTAAGGCAAACTTCCCTCTTCTAGGGAAGAATCAGTTGAAGTTCCCAATGTAACTTCATATTCGTAAAGGTAATAATTATTTTCTAAAATCTTGCTCTGCAGTGAATCAATTTGTAATCTACTGGCATATTCATTTTTATATAGTAAACCTTTAAGAAGTATTTTTAAAGATCTCTAGATCTCTACTAGGAACTATTACTATTGCAATAATATTAGAGATATTACTTTTATTACCTTTCCGTTAACAAAACCCCTACCATTATAATAGTATTATACTTGTAAAAATTACTTTTGCTGAAATAGCTTATTATTTGGAAAATTGACTACAAATTACACTGGAAAAAAGTGGAGTTTGTTGGGGCTTAACAGTAGGAGAGTTTACTAGTATAATTTTACTAGGATGTATTTGTCTTTCATGATCTCGAGTACTATACTTTTTGTCAGTGAGTAAAAAGAGCAGAGCAACTCAAATTTTGCTAGATAATTTAATATAAATCATGGTTAGCCCAGGAAAATCAGTACCTTTGTCTTCATTGTCGCATTCTTGTTTTTCCTTTGTCCCCTGTACAACATGTTTACTTGTCCCCTTTCCATTCCTTTGCCAGCAAGATTTCTGATCTTCTCCACTAAAATAACTCTCATTTGTCATCTAAACTATAGCAAACTTCCAGGCTTCAAAAACTGTGAATAAGGTCATATATTGTAAGACTACATTTAAAAGTACGACCTGTTTTCACTAGTTTTAATTTATGAGAACAACCAAGATGGTATTAGACTCTTTGAGAGCATGACTGAGCACCAGCAGAGATGCCCCTATAACCACTTAGAAGGTACTGCATTGTTCCAGGTCTTTCAGTTCACAGGAAGGGGACCAGGCTTGACAACAGAATCAAAGAAACTAATTTTGCTGTTAATGTCTCTTTTTTCATATTTAATTTCTCCTAAAGTGCCAAAATTTCAAAAAAGTAAGACAGCTGGTGGTGGGTGGGTAAAATGAGACATAAAATAGTAATACTGCTAGGGCAATTATATTAACAGAGATTGGAAACAGGTATTCCAATTCCTTCAAAAATACCCTGTTCACCGTTCGAGGAATACATCCTGAAGCATCTGGAGTGATAGCTGGCTGAATTCAGTTTGTAGAAGAGATGCTTCACTGATGTTCTTTTATAAGACAGTGCTAAGAGGTACCCAATCAATGACACCGTAAACTGACATAAGGTGATCCTGCTATTCCTCACATACTATGTCACATCATTGTTTCATTACAATGGAATTACTCCTAGTTTGTACCAGTTTTAATCCATTAATTACCTGTTTTCCTATTTAAAAAAGAACCATTCCCCCAGAAAAACAACCCCTGGAAAATACTACTGTTATTGGAAGGCAATTGAAATGAAGTCTTCCATTTCTTTCATTCTGAGAAATAAAAGGTCTTTTAAATTACTGTACAGAAAGATCACCATGGAGATGCATTTCTGGGGTAAGTGCCTAGCCACTGGAGTTTCATGGATCATGCCCTGATCCACATAGTCAATTCCTTGGGAGGGATGAAAAATGAACTTGTCCTGAGGCAACCTTGTTTTCTTACACCGAGATCTGGATAGGGCCTCAGGTAACCTCAAGATATAAAGAACAAAAGAACAGTTTATAAATCTGATCTACAGATTCAGGAATGAAGAACTGGGAACAATTCAGTTCTATATTCCTGAAGAAAAGTACAAAAAAACCTTTGCAAATTTTGATGAATATTGTTGGAATAGGAGGAGGCAGGTGATCCCTCTGCCAAGACAGCAGAAATGGACGTTGATTTCCTACACACACTCTCTCCTTCCACCACTAGAAAGGGAGTTTTAGCCAATATATTCATGTTACGATAAAGGGTATGGTCAAATTATTACCAATTTTAAGTTACCATCCTCAGTTTACTGGAAAAAGAAAGCTACTACCATTGCAATGGTCTACAATATGAAAGAGCTTAGCAGTTGCCCATGCTCTTTTCTGTGAAGAGTGCAACTATAAACACTTGGCTTTTAGTTTGGCAATGCATATAATATAGGTGCAGATAATAAAAGGAACATAGTTATGGGAAAATAGATAATCAGGTCACTTTCTGTCTAATACGCGTTCAGCTTTTTTTTTTCCGAACCCTGGTTTTGATTTTCCTAAGATTAATGTTGCTGTCATCTTGGAGAAGTTCCACTGAAACTTTAAATTTTTTACTGGTGAAAAACTTCTGCAAGTTTTTAAACAAGCAACAATTGGATAATTTAATAAATAATAATAATAGCTTAACTGATAGATTATTGGAGGAAAAAAGTTTCATAAACAGAAGGTGGAAGTTAAAGACTTGAAAGAGACTTCTGAGTTCATCACTAACTGTAATTTTAGTGGAGCCAAAGCTTACCAGGAATCACAGCAATCATTCAGTAATGAAAAACTTCCAATAGTAGCGGCATCATTTTGGGCAAAGACCGTATCTGTTTTCTTTTACCTAGCCAGGATGTTTAAGAGGTATCGTTTTTAATCTAATGATTATTGGGCTCTGTCATATTTCCCATAAAGGGAAAAACAAACTGTTCATTCTGTTAGCCAGAGGAGAAATATCCATCACCTCTACAAGAAACAGGAGGTTGAGTCTTGCCCCACAAAGTGGACGCTATCAGGTTAGGTGATGTTTACTAAAAATTTACCTCAGTTATTCTGCAGATTTTGTTTGTTAAAATACATGCTTAATTACTTTGGTTTATGTCTCTTCCTAGCCCCTTTCATTTCTAAGCACAGCTCTCATGTCTGTGGGAGAGATTAGTTTGAACGCTACCATCCACACCTCCACCAGCCAAATGCGTTTTTAGAAATAAGGCTGGCAAATTGAATTTCTATTGCACGCTATCACTGAACTAACTCTTGCTGAAGTTACAGAATACATTAACTGGTAGGACACGACTGAAAGAAACAGAAAAGGAATCAAGATCCCACAACTGCTTGAACGACCTCTGGTCAGATGTGCCAGTCTACAGCTGGCTGAAAAAGAAAAGCTGAGCAGCAGATTACAGATTTGGAAAAAGAGGAAAACTCTGCTGATACAGACTTTTATTTTTCCATTGGTCCTTTCTCCATAGGAATCACAACAGAGCAGGAACAGGCCTCCACAAATATTTTCACTTGTGCTTCAGACCATGAACAACACAGGAGGCTGATACACTGCAGGGAAGTGTCCCAGCTTGCTTGCATTTTGCTAAAAGCTATTTCATTGCCCCCCACCCATGACAAAAACACAGCTCGCTTTAAACTCCCCGTGACCTCTACCACCAGAGAGCTGCACTTTATGCCCCCCTAGACGTCAACTGCCACCGCTCCAAGCAGTGACATAAGGAAAAATAAGCATATCCTGAAGCATATATGTATTAATTAATACTTTTATTAATATTAAGACAATAATTGTTGAAATGTTTATGATATGCAGCTATTTGCTTAGTTATGTAGAACTGCTACTAAGAAACTAGCTGAGAAACTAGTTATATAGTTTTAGCTAAATTCTTCAAAGATGAACCTGTCTATTAAACTATAAAAAACCTACTTATAGGTACCAGAAAAGTTGAAAATGCTTGTCTTAGTGGGTCTGGGAGATAACATATCGGGAAATTATTAAACAAAAGGCATTCTGTAGAGACAAGGGGAGGCACTTGTGAAACAGCTGTTGGTAAAGAAACAGCCTAACGCAGGACAGACATCTGCTGAGTCTGAGGAAATTAGGTTTCAGGATTACCACTTTTTCCTCTAAGCTTATGGAAGATAGATGCACAAACAACACACACGTCGCTTATCACGTTAAAACCCTTTTTTATTCCACACTTTAATATTCCTGTTGTTAGGATGAAACAATACTTTTGTTTAAAGAATGCAATCAAGTAAATGTTTTATAAGCTAATTGGAGCTCCCAAAGGGAAGACTTGCAGGTGCTGAATCCAATCAGATCTGCCACATAATTAAAATTGGTGCGGGGGGCACAGTAAAACAGATGTGGTCTTGAAACAAGAGAATTGTTTGATTCAATGTTACTACAGACGAATGGGACATACTCAGTGACATAAAGGGAGCAGTGTTATAATTTATCCAGTTCCACTGCGGAAATTGACTCAAGATGGCTTCATTCGAACATCGTGGGTTGTTTTATTTTTGTCTTCAAAATTTTCTATAATTCATTTGCTTAGTTTACAAATAAAAAGGGGCCTCTTAGGACTGATGACCATACAAACTGGACCTCGGATTTTCAAGTCATGCTGTGCTCTTTCTGGCTCAAATGCTAATTAAAATTCTTCAACTGGAACTTAGTAAAGAAAATGGAAGAGCTAGAACCAGTCCTTAGCTTGCTGTACCATAATTGTGTCAGCAACTGCCAAGGTAACAGAAGCCTAAAATTTTATTTCAGTCAGTAAACTAAGCAATTATGAGTCAGAGTATCTTAGATACAAAGGGTATATGATGAGTAAGAAAGCTCCATTTTTATACAATCATTTTTCTGACCATATATGCTATCAAATTGTTACTGAATCTGCCGCATCTATTTCATCTGCCTGTGAGGAGGCTGGATATCGCATTCCTGGGACACAATTCCCAAAGAAGTCATTGAAAGTTTCCTATGTACAGTGCTGGATCGGGCTCTTAATTTGTGAATGCTTTCGGACAGGAGCCTGTTTAGATGTTAAACTGTCCATGTTTTAATATCCTATAATGCATTACGCATCCGGCTTATAACTTGTAAGTAGAGGTGATGTGCCGTATTATACATTATACATGAAACGTGTATTTTAAGTACTAAAAATTGTTTGGGGCAGTATTAATGGTAAGTGATTACTAAAACTAAGGCCGAGTCTCCCAGGGAGCTTAGAATGGAAATTGGATTTCATCCACAAACAGCCAGGTTTTAAGCTTGCATAGTAAGAGGAATCAAGTCAGCAGCCATTCTGCACACATACGTATCAATACAAATTTAGAACAGAGCATGGTCTAATGCAATAAACACACATTTCTAAATTTTGTACGGAATTGATGCTCTAGTACTGACCACTACCGTTACGGTTATACTGGTTTGAGAAATCTTTTCAAAGGCAATGAGTTAATTAAATAGCAAAGAGCTGAGTAAAAATGCTTATAAAAGCAGA
>VYZM01020061.1:0-93788 GCA_013398915.1 Dromas ardeola
GGTGGGAGGTCGGTCTCTTCTCCTGGGTAGCAGGCGACAGGACAAGAGGAAATGGCCCTCAATGCCAGGGGAAGTTTAGATTGGATATTAGGAAAAAGTTCTATACTGACAGGGTTATCAAGCATTGGAACTGGTTGCCTAGGGAAGTGGTGGAGTCACCATCCCTGGAGGTATTTAAAAGATGGGTAGACGTAGCGCTGAGGGACATGCTTTAGTGGTAGACTTGGCAGAGTTAGGTCAACAGTTGGACTTGTCGATCTTAAAGGTCTCTTCCAATCAACACAATTCTATGATTCTATGCTAGGTTTTATTTAAAAACAGAAAAGAATCAATGTAAAGACTGTAGGTAAATTTTGTATGCAATTTCCTGCAATACATATTACCTTTGGTACTTGTAATTGCTATGTTTGTAATCTGAGGGGGAAATATTGCTGTAATACTATAAGCATAGAAGCTAGAAGGCTATTATATATTCTCATTCTCATGTCTGTTCTATAATCAGGCCAGCAGCTAACAGTACAATGACACTGGTCATGCAGTATCCAGAGGACATAACTTTCACTGTAAGCTCTTGGTGTCAATTCTTATGACGCTAGAAAAAGGTGGCTGTGCTGTCTTGTAACTGTGGAAAGGATAAAACTCCAGTGTTACAAAATCTTTTTTCCATATATTCTGAAACCATACCATGCTTTGCAAGATCCACATGTACGTTTGTTTGGAAGCTTTGGATTCAGTATGGAGTCAGTATCACAAAGCCAATACCCTGTTATTTCTAATTATGATTTTTGGTATGGTAATACATAGGAGCCAGCTGCAACTGGAGCACTGCAAGACTAACTTATATACAGATACGGGCTGCTAAGTAGTCCCTGCTTTTTCAAGCATGGTCTGTCAATTCAACACAGTAACTTCTCAGCTCCTCTTGCAGCATGTTTTGGAGTTTTGGAAAGGTTCCCCGTGACTGATTACGTATACCTCTTTAAACTAGATCCAAACATCAGTGCATAGGCTTAAAAATATTGGCCCCTCCCCACAGAGGTATGCTTTATCACAGATTATAGACATTAGAAAATAAATGATGGAAAAGACCTATGATATCACCCTGTCTCTCCCCATGAGCATAGGGTTGTTGTCTACAGTATATGTCAGGCAGCTTTGTTCTTTCTAGTTTAAATGACTCTCAGGCTTTCATCAGACTCTTTTACAGTCTAATTTATCTTACTACCATGACATCTACCCAGATATTCAGTCTACAGTTTACTATGCTGTGTTTCATCCCACAATCCTGAACTGCTGTCCTTCCTTCTAAGTAAAGGATCAGGATCTCTTTGTGTTCTGTGCTCTCGGGCAGTGCAAAAAATCCTGGACTTAAGTAGACAGAAAATGTGAACGGGTCTCGAGTGCATCCAATTGAAACTCTCTCAAACAATTACCTGGCAGAATGCAAACATCTCCAAGTCAAAACTATTCAGAGCAAGAAATTAGTTAGCTATTTTCTAATAGTTTCTTTAAAATTATCTTTCTCATTGTAATTTTCTGTTTGATTGTCGTTTTGGGGTATTTTTACTGCACTCTGCACCCATCATCTCTTCAGATTCCATAGATACATTTGAACAGCAGTTGAATAGACATGATTACTCCTATAAAAGTATGTCTGTTGTGTTGTGGGGTGGTTTTTTTGTATTAGCGCCTTTGTAATCAACTGGTTTAAAAAGCACTTCCATGTTAACACTCATGTTCGCAGTCTCATACACCCCGCAGCATCCTACCTCTGACCTGGGTCTCACACAGTCACCTGTCCTCCAAAGCATTCTGCTTCATGCACCCACATGCCCTAAAAAAAAAATCTGGTGCACAGGCCACCCTAATTAACAAGAAGTGTTATCTAACTAATCTCTTTAACCACCACAATCCTGATTAAAATGTCCAGGCGACCAACATTTAATGGGATAATTAAAAACATGGATCCAAAGAAAATTGCATTTTTAATTGTACTCAACTAATAAAATATTGCTTTTACTTCCAAATGCTTTTCACAAATAGCATTACCTGAAAAGGAACAGGAGACTTCACAATAATTTTTAGGCAACTGCACCACCTTGGACACCGTCAGTAGCATTTCAAATAAGCATATTATGTATTAGACAGACATCAATTGTACATATATATTAGGCTGGCCCCTATATATGTGTGCATAAATGTGTATGGGGGGTGGGGGTGGTGTATATGTATATTCATACACACATATATGTAGGATGGCTGTTGTGTTTACTAGATGCTTAGCACCCAGGAGCTAGAAATATTGACTGGAACAGCAAATGAGTTGCACCTTTTGTGCAACTAGAAGAATCAAAGCCTGAGGAGTGCTGTATCCCATGAAACAACTGCTCTAGGCTGTCCTCTTCACCTCTTGCCACTTTGGTTCTCCTTGCTTTGGCATTGTGAATGTACATTTTCTACTACACAGTGTGTGGCCCAGTGAACCCTGGGGGCATATTTGCACCACCTCCGATAACAGCTCTGTGAAATACCATCTTCCCTGCTCAAAGCAGAATGTGGCAGCAGGTTGTACAGAAATGGCCTTACTGTAAGCTAGAGTTTGCTAGTGTTTGCCAAGCAATTTTAAGTATGCTAAGCTTTCTAGCCTCTTTACAGTCTAAGAAAGAACTTTATCTTCTCTCCTCTCTTGAGTATCCTCCTACGGAAGAAAAGCAAACGTGCTCTAAGATACTTCAGAAGCCTTTCTGTTATCATGACAGATACTAATGGCAGGTATTTTGTACTATAACCTCTGGCTGCTATTTTTCATTTGTTTTAGTAATTACTGGCCTAAATTAATCACTGCCAGAACTCCATTGATTCAGCAGCAGACCCTCCTAGATAAATCTACCCCTCAAGTTTAAGCAGCTGCTGTACCTGCTCTGGCTCAGCTCTACATTGACAATGTGGTCCTGAGAAAATGCTCATAGAAATATCTGTATCCCATTCCTTCTGCTACACAGATATTTATTCCAGGAGGGTCTTTTCATAATTTCCTTCTGTTTATCTCATTTCATGGTTCTCAGTTGTAAAAATTTGTCAGAGAAAATACATTTGTTTCTACTGGAAGAACCCACCATTTTGCTGTTCACTATTGCAGACATCCACCAAACTCAAAACATCTGCACTAGCTGCTGGCTTAAGCAACATCTATGTGAAAAGAGCCAGACCCAGAACCTCAGAAGAATGTAGGTCCCTCAGCACTGCTGATAGACCTCTATAAAAAAAGGAATACCGGAGAGAACAGCAATCACTGTTTCTGAAAGTACAAGATTATTGTGCACAACAAATTTAGCCATGCAATTTAGGATGATGTAGAAGCCAAAAGCGTATGCAAGTCCAACAACACAACAGACAGATTTTTGAGCAACAGCTCCACTACGTGATCTGGACACAAATTCCAGCACAGGCAGTCTCTAAAGCACTGATTGCTGGAAACTATAAGGGCATATCAGAGAAAGGGTTTTCTGTATCTACTCTGTTCCTACACTTGTAAGCACCTGCTGCTCACTGTTGCTGGAGAAGACACCAGAGCAGATGGCCTACTGGTCTCATAAATATTGTAGGTCCTGTAGTATCTTGGAAGTTAAAGGCCCCCAGTGCCTTTGTCATCATGTAGTATGGATCAGACCTCATGAAGACCCTGCTCTGACAAGGCATCCTTCCAGGCAGATACACAGTCTCTCAGCGGTTTTATTAATTGACCCAAGGAGCATGTCTATGTTCTTGGTCTTTATTTCAGAAAGCTGTTCCTTTCTGTGGAGTTTTGATGGAGTGGTTTCACATGGCCCGACCTGGGGTGAGTTATAAATCGTTCACAATCGGGCAGAGATCACTACAGCCGTGGGGCGGATTGGAGAGAGGCTGCACAGCTGCTCCCCTTGCATGTGACGTGAAGCATGTGCCACACAGGAGGAGCAGGGAGAGTCTCCTGCCCCCTCCCCACCATCCGCCAGCAAATCTCCTCCTGGATTAAGCAAGTTCAGTAAAAGGTTGTCTGTCATCTGGCTTTATTTCATACAGATCTCTTTTTCCCTTTTTTTCTGTGTCTGAGCCCACTGCAATTTGGTGAACTTCTATAATCTGTCTGTAGAATAGCAGAATAATAAAGACCAGTAAAAATTTCTCACTCATCCATAGAGACTCATGACATTTTCATGATCTGCAGATATGATAATTTCATATTCATGCAGCTGTCAAGACAGCTGTGCATTATAACCAACCTTACAAGTCACTACAAAACAATTCTGAAATAAAAAAAAAAATATTTGCAAAGGACTTTCTTTACTATTAAGCCAACTTGGATGTTAACACAAATAAATCAAGCATGCCTTTTCACATACTTAAAAATACCTTGGCCTATTCCATAAGACTCACTTTTTCTAAAAATGAAGGTACCTGTTATATTTACTTCTGTGCAGCCCTATCCACTCCTGATAATGTTATAACGAACCTGTTAGGACCTGCAGGCTGACAAAGTGACTCCTGTTAGGAAAGAAGAAGCTATGCAACATGTGAAAGTGCTATAATTTCAAAATAATTCAAGAACAGAAACATGCTCAAAGAACGTTAAAACACTTCTGCCTTTAGCCAGTCACGCAGCAAATCACAAAACCATTTTTAAAGTCTCATGAGTTTTTTTCAAGGTTGTTCAAGTTGCTTTGTGAAGTGTCCATGAGGGATGAAGGGATGGGTCTGTACGTTGTTTATTTTTAGCGCCTAAGTTAGCGAGAAAACAGCCGTCACTGCTTTTGTGCACTTCCCTCCAGCCATTGCTGTTCTGCTGCTGGTGCCCCAGCGCCGCCCAAAGCTGACTGGGAGAGACCAGGCTGGACACAGAGGGTGCTTGGAGGTGGCAAGGGCAGCGCATGGTCCGGAGTCCGTGGGCAGGCTGGGGGCTTGCTCTCGTCCCCATATCCCAGCCACAAGCCAGTGGCGAGCACAGCAGACGATCAGAGGAGTGGGCAGGCATCCGAAATAAGAAGGATACCGTCTGATAGACAGGAAAAACAGAATTAATGGGGGCATGGGCAACACTCGCTTTCCTCTATATACTCCCCTGCTGTCCTGAACATGCTGTAGGCAGCTGAGCTAGCTAAAGAGTTCGTGCAGGCATACAAACACAGGGAATTCAACAGCCCCTTCGTGCAAAAATCACTCTTCAGCACAGCCTCAGGATGACGCTCAGGATGGGGGCGAGACCGGAGGCACAGGAGCTTGCTGGGAGCTCGCTCGGAGCCCAGGCTGGCTGCAGGACCACGCTCGCTGCAGGGCAGCTGCACGACCACATGGAATGGTCTGTCCCTGACACCAGCCGGCTGCTGGTGCGCCTGCAGCCACCAGCTTGCCAGGCCAGGCTGGGCCTGAAAACATGGCATTGCCATCACTGACAGTTTATGCCATTAAAGCTGTCTTCTCAGCTCGCTGAGACAAAGCAAAGGCTTCTCCCTACCAGCTACATCTCCGAAGAAGCTGTGAATTTTCACCTTTTGCTTAGCTAATACCTGTTTTCAGTCTTTTACAGGATTTTTTTTTTTTTTTTTACTTTAAGCCTGACTAACCAGGCTTAACATTGGTTAAGCCTGAAAAACATTTCCCTCCCTCTGAAAAAAATTTTGCCAGGAAAGTCTGTGTTTGTTTCACGTGGAGGCACACGTAGCGTGAGCACCGCAGGGCGGGGAGGAAGCCATGGGGTCTCCTGTGTCGCCTATTATGCCATGGAAAACCCGACAGCACACACAGCGCTGTGCTGCCCCCCGGGCCACGCAGCACCCGCTTTCAGCTGCGGTCTCTTGAGGAACCCTCAGCACCTCCTCTCATCTGCTCTCGTGTTCCTATTCCTGCACATAGAATGATAGAACCGTTTAGGTTGGAAGGGACCTTAAAGATTGTCTAGTTCCAACCCCCTGCCATGGGCAGGGACACCTCCCACTAGACCAGGCTGCTCAAAGCCCCATCCAGCCTGGCCTTGAACACTTCCAGGGATGGGGCATCCACAACTTCCCTGGGCAACCCCTTCCAGTGTCTCACCATCCTTACAGTAAAAAATATCTTCCTAATATCTAATCTAAATCTACCCTCATTCAGTTTGAAGCCATTACCCTTCATCCTGTCACTACACTCCCTGATAAAGAGTCCCTCCCCATCTTTCCTGTAGGCCCCCTTTTAGTACTGGAAGGCTGCTATAAGGTCTCCCCGGAGCCTTCTCTTCTCCAGGCTGAACAACCCCAACTCTCTCAGCTTGTCTTCATACCAGAGGTGCTCCAGCCCTCTGAGCATCTTGGTGGCCCTCCTCTGGACCCGATCCAACAGGTCCATGTCCTTCTTGTGTCGGGCAGTCCAGAGCTGGACGCAGTACTCCAGGTGGGTTTTCACAAGCGCGGAGTAGAGGGGGAGAATCACCTCCCTTGACCAGCTGCCACACTTCTTTTGATGACAGACACTCCAAGCTGAAAAATGTGTGACTATATTAGTATAATGCTGGGCTTGAGCTAACAAACCAGGCTTGTCTTTGTTTCAGAGCACAAATCGAGCAAGTTCATGCCTGTCCATCATATGCAGAATAAACACACACAGAGTTTTCAAGTAGTCCCAAAGAGCTTCCAGTTTCTCTTGCCAGCTAAAGTATCCACATAGTTTTAGGCCACACTTTGACCCACTTGGATGGTTTTGTAATCTCGGGAAAGGTCCTTTGAAGTTCAAAAATTACTTCATATAAAAGCCACTTATGATCAGCAAAATATGTTTTCTACATTTCTGTTGCACACTGATTCTAGACATCACAGTAAGAAATGAGCAAATTTTACAACAGTCCTCCTGCAAACATCCACTGAAGCATTTTAAACCACATCAGTTCTGTGTACAAATCCTTTGTTTTCTATGAATAACCGATTAATATTATGACAATATTATTATTTCCAGTAAACTGGAACAGCAGAGCCTATGAGAGCAGGCTGCAGCAGAACACAGGAATCTCCCAATTTAGTATTTAACCAGTAAGGCCTCCTTGCTACTACAGCCAGGGTATTCAGTGACCCAGCACTAGCCAGCCATGGCCATCTGGAAGCCCTTTGCTAGTCCCAGGACCACTAGCCGGGTGTGTGATCCTGCTCTGGCCTTCCAAGGGACTTCTACAACATAATTCACCTCAGTGACTTTTCCTAACCTTTCTATGCCTTGTCTAGGCAGACTGGAAAATCTTGGGACCACAAAAGAGCCTCAGGTTGGGTTTCAGCCCTGCATGACACCATGGGAGCGCAGTGCTTGCTTGGCCCTTCCTGTAGCACCATAATTTCACAATAATGGCAGTAGTTATTGTACAGGTGGAAGGGGAGTCCATAAATAGGTCTTTTAAGTCTGGAAACTACCCTGGCTACATCAAAGCAAAAACAAATGCTGCTGCAGTCAGGAGTCGTGATGGGTTGCAGATTTGATGCACCTTCAGCAGCTGTAAGTCTTAAGAAGGATAACATTTAGCTCGGTGTGCTTGGCTTTCTTCTGAACCTACCTCTGGTGCTGTGGCCTACTCACTGCTTAACTTCAAATTCTGACAGAGTGCACCACGTATATTGAGATACCAGCTAAATATCTGAATGTCTGCATTTTTGTTTGAGTTTCATTGGTACACAGTTAAACTGGCACTTTTATGTAAGTATACTAATACCAAACCACAGGCCTGTGTGCTCCATTACTACTAATGCACTTGCAAACCTGAAGTAAAGCTCATAATCTGGGATGAGATATCAACAGGAGTCCCAGGAATGCACGGAATGCAGGACGAAACTCTTTGTGCCACAATTTGCGGTTTGCATGTTACAGACACCTCTTTTTTATTCTCATATCTGGGGCTTCGACATACCTTGGCAACAACATGTAAAATATTGCTAATCAACGACTTTGATGGACACATACCTTCAGTTACCCCAAACACAAAAAAAACAGGGGTCACCAGCTCATTTACTCCAGTTTACACACCTCACTGTAATCACACTGAAGGAGTCAGAGGAGCAGCTTTTGATGCAATATTATACAGCTGCATTATTTACCTGCTTACATCTGGACTACCCTGGTCATTGCTAAAGCTGCACAAGTAACGATCTGGCATGTGCCATTGCATTGTACTTAACTTTTGCTTGCACGTGGTGGAGTTAATGTACAGTAGGAAAATGATCAGCAGCTGAAAAGGTCAACTGTTCCAGGTCGTGGTTGCAAATAGAAAAATTGCGTAATACAATAACAAGACATGAAGGGAGGAAGCAACAAGTTATCCTCCTGACACTGTGTGAATTGTGATGCTCACCTTTGTAATGACATCTGCCATTGCAACGTGGCCCCATCAAAAAGCTTTTATTCATGTTAAATTTTTTCCAGCAATCACTTTACTTTTCTTATGTATAAATCTGATTTGTCACTGACTGTAGCCATGCCTTGACCACTTCCTCCCTGTGCCAGCCAGCTTCCCTGAAGCATGCTACCTCCCCAGACAGGTGGTGAGATGTCAGGGTAAGGGCTGTAAGCAATTTGTGGGTTTTCACAGGTCAGACAGAAGGGGCCAGCATCCCAAAGACATGCACTTGCTCTGGCACAGAAATGCCTGCTATTAGA
Source organism: Dromas ardeola (assembly GCA_013398915.1). Lineage (NCBI taxonomy): Eukaryota > Metazoa > Chordata > Aves > Charadriiformes > Dromadidae > Dromas > Dromas ardeola. The sequence continues at coordinate 8,644 of VYZM01020061.1, forward strand.
TGAAACTGAAATCGTTAGAAAGAACAAAACATAAAGACATGGGTGTGGGATTTAATCGTGTTATTTTCCTCAGATTTCTGCATTAAGAGGCAGAGAAAGAAATTCAAAGAAACAGGACTAGAAAGAAGGTGTGTGTTTCCATGGCTTGCTGCAGAAAAAATATGAAGCATGGCTGGCTGGTATCAGTCTATTGTAAGCATTAATGAGAAACAGAGGAGATTTGTGTGATATAATAAGCTTATGACACAATAGATTCCTGTTGTTTCTGCAACCAAAGCTAATTGGACTGGAGGCTTTATATTTGCCTTTCATATAATATAAAAGTACTCAGAAGTAGGGGATGAACTAGTTTCTTTTTTAAGCAGTTCCTCTAAGAATTGACTTCTCACTCAAATTTCCTGTTTTCTGTTTAGTTGTGCCTGTTTGGATGTTTAGTTGTGCCTGTTTGGATTTGTTACACTGCCAGCGTCACCCACATGTCCCATTGCAGGGTCTGGACACAACCACTGCTATGGCAGTAGCGCTCCCAGAGCAGCTGACACTCTCACTAGCCCGGTTGTGTGTGTCGCGTAGGAAAAGTGGTACAGAAAACACACAAAAGCAGAATGGTGCTAATAGCCTTGAAAAGACACTCACATAACCATCGGGTACAAAGATGAGTTGACCTAGCTGTCCCAGAAAGTCAGCGGCACAGCGAGACTGGGATTCCCAACCTCTACATCCCCATCCGCTAGGGAAGAGGCACTCGCTTTCTGCTGATTCAGTGCCCCAAGGGGTGAGTTTCACCCTTTGCTTTTTAGCTATACAGAAATACACCAGTCAGTCTCTTTTGTCTTCTTCATCCGCTCTTCTTGGTACTGTTTTCAGACCACCTGTCATTTGCTATCTACCTTTAAATGACTAACTTTTCTTGTTTAAGATAGAGCATTTTGGTGTCAAAGAGATAAAAACACATTAAGCTTTTCCTGTATTTTACCAATGCAAATTTACTGTCACAAAGGTTTACAGCAAGGCTCTCAAAGCTTACCATTCATAGATGATTAGTCATACTCTCTGCTGTTATTTCATATCTGAAATGGGACTTCATTAATTTGCAGGCATTCTTAATGCACTGCATAATATCAGAGATTACCGGTTTCCCACAAATGAACTTTTCTTCCCCCGCTTAAAAGGATTTAATAGAAAAACAATGCAAGCATCTCTACTTAGGAGATACTTCTGCTGGTTCAAAGAGTCAGGTGCTGATCCCACCCCACCATCTACTGGAACTCTGCAGAATCACAGGACTGCCTTAGAGATTCTTCACTCTGCAGGCCATGATCTGAAAAAGGCTGGAGACTAGGGATGTGCTGAGGGAAGATCACTACACACTTGTCCTGCAGTTCGCCAGACAGCTGCTGGTGAGCGCTGTGGTTACCAGGCTAGGTAAACTTTTGATTTGACCTGGAAGAGGCACCTTTTTTTCCCTTATGTTATCCTGTAGAACGAACAGTAACAGAATTAAAAAAAAATAAATAAAAAGCCAGGTTTGCACATAAATTTCCCTTTACCGGTGTAATACAATGAATGTGACATGCTCTGGCTCCGGTTCCCTGGCATCGCAGACAGGGGTATATACCCAGGACAGACACACCTGCACCATAACACTCCTGATTCAGCAGATCTCCACACCCACCCCATCTGCTCCTCCACATCCACATCTGGCTTCCCCATTCTGCCAGGTTCTTCAAACCAGCCTCACACCATGCTGGAGGTACTAGATGAAGTTTTAGACCTGAAAATATCATGAGGAAGTCTTTGAAGGGTAACAAGAGAAAGATACAGCAAAGTAAGGGTGATAAACTCAGTGGAAGACTCCCCACTCCTTCTAAAGTGCACAAAACAACCAGTCTGAGAAAAATTTTACATTTGGTTTAGTTAATTACAAACAGATTATAATTTGGGAAAATAATAACCCTAAATCTGGTTACTGTTTAACAGCCCTACTCTAATTACAAAGCGAACTCTCAGGTATGATTCGCTTGTCACTACATTTGTCTCATAGGATGCTAGTGATTTCCCAATGGATCGTACCATGGGAGATCCCACTGAAGTGAAGATCAAAAAGTCTATTGACTTAGCAGAGAATGTATTTGGCATTGTAAAGCAGGGAGCAGAGCAGAACAGATCCTCACTCTGTCTTACATTTCATGTGGCAACCTCTAAGATGTAGCTGTGACTTTATTCTCCTTTCTCTAGTCGCTGTTTACCTGTTGACATTTTAACAGAGATTTTGCTCCTTTGTGGACCCCAGAGAGCACAGCTGGATCCTTCTGCCTGGCTGGAGGTCTGGCTTCTCCACACACATCTGAGCTTGGTGCTGACACTCCCAACGTTGAGGATGGAGCTCCAAATCCAATATATAGCATGGTACTTGAAATACTTTATAATCAAATTATTATTACTGGGTTTCATTACAAATGGAAAGTGAAGGTTGATGGTATCACTTTGTTCATTTTGACTTCCACTCACTAGATTACATGCTTACTGAGCACTACTGAGGGTGTAAACATTCAGGCTTGTGATACACCCGTGAGGAAAGGAGGGAAACCCTTCACCCCCGGAGCTGCTGTCTCTGCCATGCTGGTCGCTGGCGGTGCTCCTGACACGGGGGCACTGCTGCTCCAGGCACTTTGCAAAGGCAGGAGATCATCCTTCCCCCAAAGCACTGACTCTGTCAGGGTGAAAATGGACCCAGAACCCTTGCCCACTTGCCAGTGTCCTCTGCCGGGGCAGCAGGAGAGCAGATATGAGAGCTGAGCCTGTGCTCCTGATGGCAATGATGTGGCACAGCACGGGTGCTGCCAGCTGTAAGCACCCATGATCTCTCAGGCTCCAGCCTTCAGCCCTGCTCTGCACCCCAGTAAACGACATTTACATAGTGTTTGAATACATGTTTCAACCGTTCTCTGTGGTCTCACCACAACTTTTGCATTCACCTAATGAACAACAGTTAGAAGGAGAAGAAGAGTTAATTACCCTACATACAGCCAAACGCTGATGCACAGGTAAATGCGGGCAAATAAACACACAAAAAAAAGCTCTGTGTTTCTGCTGCCCTCTTCTAATCACTTTGTACCGGGACTTTCTTCCACAAAAAAAAAAACACAAAACCCAACTACCACTGATAGTGTAAAAAGTCAGGAACACTTTGCTTAAATTAAAGTGTAATGTAAATTATCAATATTAAAGCAATCATCTTTATCTGCTGACTAGACTCTTTTATGGCTTTGTGTCCTTAGCCAGAGTTGCTTTTATAGCCACTGAGCACAGGAGGTGCTGAGAAATTTGGAGACATTTCCTTCAAGTCTTCTAAAGAAACAATAAAAAGATACTTACAGAGAACTCAGCGATTGAAGCCCAACTCCTGAATCTCAGCTTTTCTGGCAGCCTCTGAGCTGTGGTATGTCTACCATAGCTGAGACACAGAGCTGTGTTCATCTGGTGCTCATATCTACATGGAAAAAGGTGTTTTGCTAAAGCATTGGCCTTGCTTCTGGTGGATTTAGAGGGCAGGAGCTGCCGGCTCTCAAGCACACTGTGTCCCTGTAGGCTGTGGACAACTACCTCAGAGGAGGTGCCTGCCTTTCCCATAACTGAAGGCAAGCAGAGCCCCTGGCAAACATACACAATATCAAGGGAATACTGTGCCCCACGTGGTACAAGGAATCATCTGCCAGGTGTTTCTCCCCCAAATTCCCTGGCTGCGTACCTGCAATGCACCTCATTCCCAGGCTAACGCACCGCAAGGGTGAGACTGGACCAGTGATCTCCAAAGCCCATCGCCTCCATCTGAGGAGCAGAATGGAAGGAGAGAGACCCAGTAATGGTAAATGGGCAGGTAAAACTGTGAGTATTTAACTGATCCGATCAGGTAGAGGTCAGTGGTGCAGCCCGCTAACCGAGTAACCTGCACTGCAGCAGTGCCCAGAGTCAGAGATCCTGTGTACAGAGGGGACAAAGGGCCTCTTGTCATAAGCAGGACGCAAAAGCCACTTTGGGGGTCTTTTTAAGATCACCAGGGGTGATAATTTGCGGTTCAAAATGCCTGACCACAGACACGTCTCCAGCTCCAGTGCCTCCTCCGTCAAGTCGGCAGCCGTGGCAGCATTTTGAGCAGAGACAGGGTGTTAGGCCGGACAAACTGGACTGTCACCTCCCGGTGCCACCCCCTGAGCCACCCTCCTGGCAAGGAGATGCCATTAAGGAGCTGACCATCTGCATAACCAGTTCTCTGCTCCCAGCTTGCACAGACAGCACTTGCCACACGGTGGATCCCTCCTCAATGTAAAAAAGGCCTGAGATGACCCAAAGCACAAACCTGTCAGCAGTAGAGAAAGAGAAACAGAGCCAATTTCTGGCTCCACGGTCCCACCACACACTTCTCAACAGTTAAGGATCCTTCAGCAGATCACACTGCCACATTGTGGAGAATTTCAGCTCTGGTCTTTCGTTTCAAGCTGTTGAGGCTGTATTGCTTCCTGGACCACACTATCTTTTTCCAAACACATAGGTTGGATTTAGGTTCAGAAGCAGATGCTTGGGATGTGAATCAGCTCCAGATACAACTCTTACAGTGTCCACATGTGCATTATGTCCCCAGCATCCGTCATAGTCACAGGAATCGGTCAAAATACCAGAATAGAATGAATACAGTGAATAAAATATAGGGGCTGCTCAGGTCGACCAAATTTACGCATAGCTTTAGTGCAGGTCCTGTCTGCACTTCTGGGCCAAAAGTGTCTTGCCTTTCCTAATTTTCATATATTAGTTTGCCTTATTCAGCAGCAATGATGTGTCTCTTCCAGTGCACCAGTGCTAGGTAAACATGTTATATCCCTCTCAACCACCAGCCCCTAGGCACTGCTGGCGATCTTCTGCTCCAGGTAAATTCCAAGTCAGCCCATTTATTCTTATTTCTTCCATGGAAACAACCCAGCAAAAAACAAAGCTCACCAGGGTCCCCTCCCATTTATGGTACAGAGTCTGAGTTCCAAACTTACAGAGGCAGGGGCCCAGTCAAAAAAACAGCATGAAGACATGGGTCAGCTGTTGGTTTAGCAGACACTGGGTTTGGAGCATCCGCTGTGAGCTATTATACCTGTTGCACTGTGCAGTTGGGCTATCACTATCCACTTCAGCTATGGTAGTATGCTCTCAGTTATTATCCCTTCATTAAACATGGTACTTTAACTGTAATTGGGTAGTAATAAAATAAGGTAGAAAGGGGTTGCTAACTTGTGTTTGTCCACACAGGAGTGGCATCAGGAAACAGGTAATCTCTGAAAACACCATTTCACAAGCCATCCTCAGAGACGTGCTGATGGCGCGGTGGCAGAGGCAGCCGTCCCGTGGGGATGCCAGTGGGTGCAGCACACGCCGCTGGGCCAGCATGGCGAGGATGTCCGCGCCCGACCTGCGCTGGCGGCTCCGCACATGCTCCGTCTGCCAGCCGGGTCCCACTCACCCTCTGAGGCTTGTTTGTCCGCGGGTAGCGCTCGGCTGCCGAGGCTGGGTGAGCTGCAGCATCTCGCAGAGCTGCTCGTAGGCAGTTGCACTCGCTGGAAGCTGAGACATTTTTCAGAAGCTCGGTCAAGCTTCCAGGCATGTCATTTTAACAGGGTCCATAACAAACAGAATATACTGTTCCCATCGGGCTAGTGATAATGTCCTTGCCTCGACAACAACCTGCAGCCGTAAAGCAAGTTTAATTCTCTGACAAGAAGACTGGCGACAGCTATCGTTGCATTGTTTACTGTAATATATGGGATTCTTCCCTGAAAACCCTGGAGGTGGCATTTGTGTGGTCTGGTTGTAAATAATGAGATAGACCACAATGGATTTCAGTTCCTCGTCAGTGTTTGATCAGCACAAAGGTAAGTCACCTGCTACTAATTTCAAAATCCTCTGGTCTTCCCATGCCTCCCATGCAAATGTGCTAAGATTACTTGACAGAATGCATAACAATAATTTTTGGAAAAGATCAGATCTCATAGAGATTTATTTTGGTTACACATCAAGGAATTTCTTCCATCAGCTTTAGACGTGGCTATTTCAGCCTATTGCTACAGTGATTTTTAAAAATTATATTTTTCAGCCGAATAGCAACAGCATCTGATTGCTCTTATGCTTAGATTGAGAGATGTATGTACATGTTTTTTGTTTATATTATATATTGGTCCTCTTATGGATATTTATAGATACAAAACCAATTGCAATATTAGCAAACAAAGCAGTTTAAAATGGAGTAAAAATTTAAGAAAACCTGATTTTCACAAGACTACTAGTTTGTATACATTAAAAGGACCAGATGCTGACAACTGATCGACTTTGCTTCAGCAAATCTTAGCTGTAAAGGTAAGTATTGCCATAATTGTGAAGTTAAGATATCTTTAAAAGCTCTAACGTGAAGATTTTCTACATGGTAAGGTTGCTATGGAAATAGAAATGTCTCTTTGTTGTCTGTTTTTAAGTTGAATGGCTGAATTTCATGTCTGTACTTGCCAATACAAGCTTTTATATCTTACTGCTTAATCCACTATAAGGAATGTAGTGGCATTCCTTTTATGTTCCCAAAGCAGGAAGCTGTCATTGTTTGATTACCCGTGTTGCAACAAATTTCTCTTTAAGTCAGCTTGCCAAATAATTTGTGTGCAGTGGACACCGTTTCCAGTGCATACCTGCAAAGTGTCCAAGCTGACATGGCCGTGCTGGTCCCACCACGAAGTTGCTGACTGCAGAAAAAAGATGAAGGGCAGGAGGAAGACAGACATGGTGCCTTTTGGGCATCCGGGTCCCACAGGTTGTACTTTTGTGCTTGCCTACACTTCTTTGGTGAACCCAAAGTAAATACAGTCCATGTAAAGGAGTGGACTTAAGGCTGCCTTTCAGCCACAGTAATGTTCAAAGCTCGAAGGAAGTCTTGAGAGTCCTGGTCTGCACCAGCCCAGCCAGGACCCCATCCTGAGTAGATGGGGAAGAGCGGGAAGCCATCAAGCAAAACTGAGTGATGAGAGATGAAAAATACTACCAGCAAGGATAAAAGAGGAAGGGAAGTGCAATGGAAGAAGGGTGCTCCTAAGTCATATCCAAATGACATAAGGAGTGTTTTCCCCAACAGGGCAGAGGTGTGGGGCTGACGGAGCTTCTGCAGATCCAAATAGCCATTTCCAAGCTCTCCTTCTGCAGGCACTACGAGTATCCTCCGTGCTACATGCCAACCAAGCAGTGCTTAGGCTGGGGAGGGAGAGGGGAAACCCTGCTCACTCAGTGCCATTGGGATGGCTGTCCAGGGGCCGATGGAAGTGGTGCTAGGAATGAGGCTGGAATATGACCAGGGCTAGGGAAGGAAAAGTCAAGTCTCCAGACGGATAAGGGAGCAGACAGCAATGCAGGAGACCACTAACTCAAACCACCTTACCTGGATAGAAGGGAGAGAATTGGGAAGCAACATCTGCCTGTATCTCCCCTTGCTCCTAATCTGCAGCCCCTCCTCCTGCCAGGCCACTCTCCAGACTGACCCGTCCTTACCCCTCCCCAGCATCACCTCCAGCCCCACGCCACACCCCACTCACAGCACCTCCCCAGCCAGAGGGTACCCTCCAGATAAACCCATCATCTCCCCTCCACCACCACTGCAGGGATGCTGGCTCATCAGATGATTTGTGACTTACTGATTGCCTTCCCTGCCAGCTGCGTGGGAGGCAGATGGGGAGCTGGAGCAGACAACACACAGTAATGGGACTCTGAACCCATTGGTTATCATGCAAAGAAAGCTCTATTCAAAATTTACAGTGCATGGTGGATTTTATCTAAATAGCATGTTAATGTCTTCATACATCACTGATTTAAGCAGGTTTTTTTGGATTGTTTTTTTTTTCAAGGAGAAGGGGAATATCTTTCATTGAAGCAATTTATAACGATGGAAGAATACAGACTAGCTTTCAAACATACCAGATCAATATCTGTTGGTCCAACAAAATAATCCAACCCTTCCTACAAACCCTTTACCCACCTCATACATCAGAAAACTGTCCCAGCTACAGATCAAAAAAACAGCATTCCAGACTTAAAAATCATGCTGCCTCTTTGCAACACTTCCTATGGTACTGCTTATTATTATCTTGTAATACTTATCAACAGTAACAGCAGTAGCCATGTGGGACTTAAAGACGCCAAGCAAGATCAGAAAACCCTCCCCTCCTAATATTGCTTGGTGCCATTTAAATGTGTGCTGTACCTGGCTTCAAACATTTACCATTTAAACAGAGAAGCTAGACAGAAGCCTGGACTGGTACGTTCACAGACAGGCACACAGAGGGATTATTACTTTGTTCAGCAATCAATAAATCCATAATACCAGAGAGCGAGTTACAATTTCCAAAAACTGCCCTCATCCACCTCCCGCTGACCCTTGACACTGACATGCTGAAATCAAATAAACTGCCCAGTATTGTGTCCTGCTGACAAACTGTGGGAAATCACATAAGGCATTTGGCTACTGGTGGAGACAAGAGGGTTTATAGGAAAGAGGGGAGTAAACTGTATACATAAATATTTCTTCTTCACAATGAACATAAATTACCCTATTATCCAGCCTTCAGTTTTCGAAACTTAGTGTTTCAGCAAGGTCTAAATCATTCATTGTCAAGACCATGTAACTAAGCTGCAGCAAATTTATTTAGACCTTAAAAATCCAATGCAGGAGAAAGCATGCACTTACATACGTCTAGCATGCACTTTGTAAAACAACACATCAGCTGACGCCGCAAATCGTGTGAAACATGCATTCTTCATAGGAGAGTCAGAGGAGAATTCATCTCACAAGCAGTGTAATTTCATTGTTCTGAATTCTGTGATCATTCTGCATGTTTCTTTATACACCCCCTTGTCTGACCAGAACACAATTACTTTTTCTTAAAGAAATGACATGCTTTTCATAGAATCATAGAATGTGTTAGGTTGGAAGGCACCCTTAAAGGTCACCTAGTCCACCCCCCCTGCAGTAAGCAGGGACATCTTCAGCTAGATCAGGTTGCTCAGAGCCTCATCAAGCCTGGCTTTGAATGTCTCCAGGGATGGGGCCTCCACCCCCTCTCTGGGCAACCTGTGCCAGTGTCTCAGCACCCTCATTGTAAAGAACTTCTTCCTAATGTCTAATGTAAACCTACCCTGCTCTAGTTTAAAACCATTGCCCCTCGTCCTATCGCTACATGTCCTTGCAAACAGCCCCTCCCCATCTTTCCTGTAGGCCCCCTTCAGGTACTGGAAGGCCGCTATAAAGTCTTCCCAGAGCCTTCCCTTCTCCAGGCTGAACAACCCAACTCTCTCAGCCTGTCTCCATAGGAGAGGTGCTCCAGCCCTTGGATCAGCTTCGTGGCCCTCCTCTGGACCCACTCCACCAGGTCCATGTCCTTCCTGTGCTGAGGGCTCCAGAGTGGGGTCTCACGAGAGCAGAGTAGAGGGGCAGAATCACCTCTCTTCATCTGCTGGCCACGGTTCTTTTGATGCAGCCCAGGATGCAGCTTCTGGACTGCAAGCAGACATTGTTGGAAATTGTTGTTTTGAAACACTGCAGCTAATTTCGGACAGATTGGCTTTTACCTTTGATTCTTTCTGGGGATTTTAGCTACAAAAGAAGATGTCACAACCTTGTATGTCATTTGGTCTTTGCTCAGTTAAGACTCTTCCAGGCCTTTTGACGCCACCGTTGTGCCAGCCTGCACTTTCCCCCTACTCTTGCTCCATACACAGGCATTTAGTTGGACCTTCTGCCTTCCTGAAGCTGACTGACAGCTTCCTTTTGCCAGTAACACAGCAATTTTCCAAAATAAAATGTGAAATGTGTCTGAAATGGCACCAGTACTCACTGCCATTTACAGAACTGCTAGATAATAAACAAAGCGATGCTAACGCGTTTGAAAACGGAGGGTCAGGATTTGGCTGTTCCCAGTCCCTTTATCCCCCATGGTGGTGGTGCCCCAGCCGCAGCCGAGCTCCCCAGCAGGGTAAGCTCTCAGACAGGGACACGAGCGCTCAGTACCTCACCGTCACCTTCTGCAAAATGACCACTCTGAACCATTCCTCTTCTGCCCAGGAAGGTGCCTGCAAAAAGGGATGGCCGACAAGCTTTGCACCCATGCCCCCTCATTCCTTGACAGGGTAAGCCCAGGGAAGATGAAGTGTCACCTGGAGCCAAGTGCATCCAACATAAACGACATCCATGCCCTCCTGGCATTTCCTGCTCCCTGTCATGTGAAGCATCAGAAGACCATGTATCCATCTTCCTTCTCTCCCCCCATCCAAAGCCACATAGGTCATGTTAAAGACATGCCACTTGAAATTGTGTCACCCTACAGAAGCTGAATTAGTGTCAGTCTGCTTTATGTCAGATGCACAATATGGGCGCTCATCAGTTCCCCCTGGACCAGTCTACCTCACCAGCAGGGCGACAGCCTGGTCCACCTGCCTCTCCTTGTTCTGACAGCTAGGACTCATGGGTAGGGAAGTGTGAATCTTGGATGTGGCTTCATGCCACCATCCCTCAACAGGAGTGGAGCCCATGTTCTGCAAGAGCAGGCATTGGGAAGAGTTCTTTATTCATTCATCCATTCATTCATAGTTTTGCTTCCTCTCCTCATACAGGAGGATAATTGCTGTGGGAAAAGCAGATTCAGTCCAACACAAGCAAAAGCATGGGGAAGAAGGTGTTTTGGTTTTAGTTAGATGAAAAAGGGCAGAGGGAGTCAGGGATCCACATGCAGGTGTGCATCCATGTCCTCTGGGTAAGCAACTGCTCAGCTCTGGACGTGGAGGGTTTCCTTTTGTGGCTGAATTGCTCTGCTCCTGACCCACAGCAGGAAAATTTAACAGTACTTACAAGGCTAAAGAGCAAAAAGTACAAAATTTACATGTGTAATGCATAAAAGGAGGTGAGGGCCCCTTTGACCCACTGTCTGTCTCTGTATGTTTAATGTTTTCTTTCCCAATGCCAACAGCATCTTCTCTGTACCATTCCCATACAATGACCACCACGTGCAGCTGTGAGAGGAGCTGTGTTGGTGCTCATGGCTGGCACCTCCTGTGTGCCTCCAGAGACTGGCCAAGAGGAGCTGCACAAGCGATGAAGCTCTGCCTTGTCTCCTTGCCTTCGAACCAGCCCATGCTGTACCCCTCTCTGAGTAAAGGAACTGGCCCAGACCTGAGCTTGTTATTAACACGTCCTTGCTGAGTTTATCAACTGTGAGAGCCATCTGCAGATCTGGCATGTTAAGGAAATCTGATTAATAGGTCCTGTGGTATTCTCATTACTAGTCACTGATGATGACTCTCCAGAGGCAACGACTCTTAGTCTCTCCTGATCTCCCAAGAACAGAGGTCAAAGATTCTAAGCCAAATGAACAGTTCCCTCAGCATTAGGCTCCCCAGTAGAATAAAAATCAACTTAACATTTTTAATTTACAAATTTTATCAATTGTTTGATTTAAAAGACCAGCTGGAAGAAAGGAAAGAAATTAAATTCTGTTCAGTTGAGTAGGGATGGAGAGGGAAGCTGTGCACTGGTGAAGGCAGATTTAACATCAGCTTTCTAGTTTTCCCAAGCCCACAACCAGAGCTCCAGCTTTGACAGACTAACCTTTCCCAGGGTAAGAGCTGATTGCGTTTCCATGGCAGCCAAGTTTTGAAGTCGAGAGTGATGATTGCATCCCAGGGAGAGAAGGTCACATGTGGGGAATTACACTGGGCTGTAAACCCCAGCACAGAGCTCATGCGGGTTCGGATGCAACAACATCTGAACACAATGAGAATAGTGTCGCAATTACTTTTAAATTATCTTTAAAGATCTTTTATGACTCATAATACACATGGCAATGTTTAAAATGTAGTTTCTATGAATGTGTTAATAATAATGTATTATTTGATTATGAAAAAGACTTTTTACTAACTTTTTGAATTCTCTTTAAACCATGTCCCTTTTTTCTGCACAGCTTACATAGTTATGCTATCTCCAGAAGACATGACAGTAAGGCTAAATCACCAGTCACTTAATCTGTCTTTCCTTTGATCAACTCTCTAGTGTGATTTAGGCGTCAGTTTTACTTTCTCCTGCTAACAAGGCAGTGCAGTGGCTGGACAAATGTTCTGCTCTGTAGCTCTGACCGTCAGCCACAGTGAACAGCAGACCTCACTGCAGCTGTACTTCTTTTTGAGTTAATAGAGATAAAAATCTGTTTTCAAAATTAAACATGAGACTGTGGCTGACCAACAATACATATATAGAGGATTTTACCATTACATCAGATATGACCCTGCACCAAAAGATCAACTCTTTTGACTCCTGGAGTTGACAGGTTAACAGTTCACTTGAAGCCAAAGAAGGTTTAGGCATGTGGAGCATGGGATAACCACTCTGGAAGGAAGCTACAAGCAAAGAAGCAAAGAGAGAATCATTGCACTAATTTCTCTAGAAACAAAAATTTGGGTTGTGTTCAGGAACAGGTCCTGCAAGGCATGTGCTTTAAATAATACCTCATATTGTAACTGCCAAACAAAATAAACCTGTTCTGGGCTCCAAGCAATAGTCTGCCTTTCCTTTTTGCAGGAATTATTAACAAGAACTATTGTTGCCAGAAGTTCACTCTTCTGAGAAGAGAATTGCCCTGGACACCAAAGGGAAGGGAAGTGAAAAGCCTCAGTCCTCCGACTGGTGCACTGAAACTGCAAACTCCTGTGTCCTGATTTCATCCTATCTCATAAAAATGTAGCCGGCGATATTATGAGCTAGTTCAGTTATTATTTCATTGTTTCTCAAGTCATGTTACATTAATGTTAGTACTATTCCTTGTAGGAGGTGGAAACTTTCCACAAGTTTTCTTATGTCTTCTCAGTGTCTATGTCTGATAGTTTTCAAAATAAATTATGATGAAAAACAAGTTTCAGATGACTAACAAAAAACACGGTGCTGTTTAGATACACTTTATTCCACCTTAAGTTATGTAGTCATAAAAACTCAGTGAAGTAAGTGTCATTATTTTCACTGTTAATCATTTGTACTTGCTCTCTGCTTACTCACGGACGTACTCCTCCCCTGCAGGTGATGCAGCAGAAGAGATTGACTTGACTGTGGTTTACCAAGCAGCAGCTAATGGCGATGTGAACACACTAACTGCAGTGATTCGAGAAGATCCTTCCATCCTGGAGTGCTGTGACAGCGAGGGTAAATGAAGGCTGATTTTGTTCTCTGGGGATTAGTCATTTTAGCTTGCAATTAAATTTTCCATTTTTTATCCTGATTTCTGTGTTCAGCAAATTACATTTAGTAGCAGAATATGGGAAATTTGAGTTATTCTTTGGAACATCCACTGGAAATGCTTATGTTTGGACACTTCTTTCCCCCTGTAATTGTAAGATTTTTTTCTGTGGATACAAATAAGTTGTTTTGCTATAATCAGACTTTATCTTGAATCTATTTTATCTTCTTTAGGGAGATGCTCAGAAATTGTTGTCATTTCAGGGAAGGAAAAATAATATTTTTTTATCATAGCGAAATGCAATACATTCTGCACATGTCTAGAGTAGAGGGTTCCAGACTTTTGTACTTTAAAAGTATGTGTACAGACACAGTTTGAATGATTTTGTCATGTAATTGTTTGCCAAAGGGTTGGTTGTACAATGTGCAATGATTTAAATAATCTCTTTCATTTGCGAGACTCTGCTCCTTCTCATTCTGTGCTGAGGTAACTATTCAATTTTATTAAAAAGTGATTGTAATCCAGTCCATTGGCTGGGTTTTGTATGCATCTATTTCCCACCTAGAGCTGCTGATCTCTGGAAGCTTCTCTCAAGGAAGATTTTGTTTATTCAAAACTATTTTTTCATTGCAGCTTCTTTTAAAGGGTCCTTATGAACACTGTCTATTCTAGACCCTACCAGCTTTTACCAAGTTACCAATTTTTCCCAAACTTAAAACCAGACACCCTAACTGCTATCTTCAAAACATCTATTGGTCAGTTGGGAAAATGCTTGATCAAGCTAAAATGCTGTTAGTCCAGATCTTTAACAGGAGAGGGACGACGTATAAAGGGCAGTGGACGGAGACAGACTGGTCAGCAAAAGGAAGTATTTCGGCTCCAGAACAAGACTGTTTACTAGGTTGTACATACAAATGTAACTAAAGACCAGACTCGCAAGACAAAACATATGGCTCATATCCTGCACATATGGCAGACTCTGCATAACCTCAGGTCGTGTATCTCAGCAGTCACGTTGAATCCAGTAAAAATAATTATTCTTCAGTTGTGTCTGAAGTTTCTAGTAGTCTTACAGCATCTAATATTCATGTTTATTCCTGGCTTAGTCATTTTAAATTGCTTTGTCATATTCCACAGAAAAATCTCTTGCTGTTATTCAGCAGCTAACAGAATGGAAGGAAGAGGAAGCAATTAAAAGATATCATAATATTTCCTGATGAAATTTGAGTATTAGGTTTGAATGTAGATTTCAGGTTTTTTCCAGCACAGAAAATGTTTGCAGAATTTAAAATACGTTCTCATGACAACAGAAAAGAAAATACTCTAGTACAAATCCAGTCTTTAAAATAAGTTGTTGTCTACATAAAGCACCAAATCACACACATACATCTTTGCATGGGACAGGGCTTGATTTCACAAATCTTTGGAATACACGGAGACAGAATGAAGCTGGGGTTTGAGAAAATTAGCCAAGCACCATCTGGCTACTAGTTACTCTGAAAAATATCAGCCTCCAAAATGGTGTGCAAAGCCAACAGTTCGTATTGGGAGCTCATCAACAGAAAAATACTTTTCCCTCCAGAAGCAGAGTTAATGAGGCAAAGCTTTTGCTAATGAAGTCATGCTCTTTTTAAAATCCGTGGTCAGTAACTGGCATAGCAGTTACTTCCTGCCTGCAAAAAGCTGAGTACAACTGTTGGACAGTTGTCAGAGAAAGGATTTGTTAAGTTGCCCATGCTAACATTAGCAAATAAGAAAATATCTCTATCTTATGGCTCTGACAAAATAAAAATTGTAAAAGAACGTTTGACTTTCTTCCCCAGGTTGCACACCTTTGATGCATGCTGTGTCAGGACGCCAGGTTGATACAGTGAAGCTTCTGTTGAAGATGGGAGCCAATATTAATACTCAAGATGCTTGTGGACGTACCAGCTTATCTCTGGCAACTTATCTGGTACCAAGACTCAGGGGAGAAGGATGGAAAGATAGATGGAGTGAAGGGAGTAAAAGTGCAGACCAAATAAGATTCCTGTTTATACTACAGAAAGAAAAAAAAAACTACAAAACTTTTGGTTCTAGACAACAGTGAAATTGTAAACTTTACTATAATGCAAAGCTGGAAGCAATGATAATTAGAAAAGGATCAGGACTCCTGTTAGAGTGTCCTTTCTCTTTCGGGTTGTTAAATCAGTGCATGGTATGGGGATCTCACTAGATCCAGGGTCCTCCATGTGGAAAGCCGCTTGTTTCTGTGCACTGGAAAGTCCCATCTTGTTCTTAATATGCAGATTAACTTCTCCCCTCCCACCGTCAACATCAGATTTTTATGCTCCAGAGAGGACATTCTATCTCAAATTCTGGTGGCCAGCAGGCATGTTTTCCTGCACACCACATGAGCCAGGGAATTGGGTTTTTTTATTATAGTGCTGGACCTTGGATGGCCAGGTTAACAACTTAAGTTCAAGGTGCTTCAGGTGTCAGTGCAGCTATTCAGATCCAGGCAATCCCATCCCCCAATCAACATGCGTGCAAGTGATAGTAGGCGCAGACATCCCATGGAGAAGTTTGGGAAGGGAGATGTGGTGCTGTATTTGAAGCACATAAGGATGGTCCTCTTCTCCTTAGTCTTCTACTCCTTGCTGGAGGGAATTCAGGATTCAGAGAGAATGGGAACCAAACTAGTTGGGCAGATGTGTTGACTGTGGGCTTCCATCCTTAGTTGGACAGAAAGGAGGAAGAAATGTTCACCCATGCTGCATACTATGAGTTATGGCTGGATTACTGCCAGTTCATTTAAACAGATACCGTGGCAGCCTAATTACATCACATCCCTTGCATCTAGTTTCTTCCAGGACAAAAACAATGCTTCTGCTCAGCTATGTGATATTCAGCCGGAAAATAAGTGTAGAAAATGGCAAAACAGGCAGTCTCATTCAGTGCAAGGAGCATGCCCCACTTACTTGAGAATAAACATTTTCTCTGCCAGATAATTTTTAAAAATCCCATAATTAGTGTCATGCTCCTTTTTTCCTTCCTCTTTTCCCAGAGGGGAAAAAATACTATTTGGAAAAAAAGAAGTGACTGGAAAAGATTTAAACCACCCAGGCTTCGAAGTTTCCATTTCTCTTTCTGGGATGGATATAATCAGAGATCTAGAGACCATTTGGCTGTGATGTCTGTCCAGAGAACTGAATCCAGCAGAGCTCCACAGTCACAATCACATGCAGAATTTGGTGATCTTGTCCTTCCACCAGGAGCTGCAACACGGACGTTTTGATTCCGTCATTGCACACCTTTTCCCTACAAATGCTGGTAATGCTGATCCAACGTCACTCATACAGGAGGGAACGGTCTTTATCGGTTGCCTGCAGAGGTTTCAATGACACTTAAACACATGCTTCATTTCCCTGGGACTTAAGTATATGCTGAAAGTTGTATGCACTCACAACCCAGTTGTTTGCTTGCTTTTTTCTTGAGGTGATCAATAGAAGGTTTTAGTCCAAGAACTGATTCATCACTTCTGGTTTCATGCTGTTTTCAGTCTAAGGTTGTCACTAATTCAAACTTCTGCAACAATGTTTATAAGACCACACTCTAAGGCTTTTTACTCTTGATTTGCCATCTCTGCTAAAATCTCATAAAGGAAATGAGATTAAGTGCTCATGTTCTTGGTTTAACCTACCATAATTAAATCCACATGCAGGAATATGTGTAGCATTTGCGAGTGATACAGGAATTAGCAGGTTTTTAATCACTGTTTACTCAGTCAGTACTTGCCACAGCTGCAGAAAAACCAAAATGCAGTGTAAAGAAAACACCTTATCACAGAAAGGAATGACTGAGCGAGTCCGAGACTCAGACTCCAAAGGGAAACCGCTCTCAATGCTGAGAGACCTGTATTTTGGGGAAACAAAAGACCAGTTCCCCTGCTGGCAGAAACAGCTACACTCACACACACACGCCAGAATCACAAAGTAAAGATCTGGCCTGACGCATTTCACTTTGCTCTTTGACATGCTCTGATTTCTTTTTTAGGGCTGGCTGGAAGGCTGTGTCAGCCTGCTCAGAAATGGTGCTAAGCAGAACATACCCGACAAAAACGGGAGGCTGCCACTACACGCAGCAACCGCAGAGCCTGACGTGAGGTATGTCCCAGGCTCCGGCAGCATTTGCTGGGCGATTCTCAACAGGTAGTCACCAACACAAGCCACCCAGCCCCTTCCGAGTCAGGAAGGTTAGCTGTGACAGATGCACTTGTGACTTGCTCCTTCGTTTAGTGGTTATCATGAAGGAGGCAGAGGAGGAAAAACATTGTGCAACACTTGTGCGACAGAGATATATGCCTAAGTGAGGTGAGGAGCCTGGCTTAAGATCACAACAGCAGGAGGAAAAAAAAAAAGTAGAGGTTGAAATCCTGGGTTTCCCCTGACCAATTACCTTTCTGCCACCTCCCCACAAGAAATATTACAAGAAGTTCCTTCTCTGGACTTCTCCTCTGAGTAGCACGGCAAATGTGAGACAAGTTTTCCACAAGACAACCTCTCTGAGAGCCCCTACTGTAAAGGGGAAGCTGAGGTTTGGTGGACTGGCTCATTTTTAACTACTTTTACTGAAGGTGGAGTAACAACTACAGAGTGTCTTCAAAAGAAGTCTTAAGAAAGATCCTCTTTGTCTCATTCCAGCCTGTGATAATAGGAAAGTTTAACAAATTTTGATTTGTACATCTGAATAGATTGACTCAAAAAACTCTCCTAAGTAAATCAAGTCTGGAGGGATAGGAAGACATTAAAGACAGGTAAAACATTCAGTACGTGTAAAATGTTCATGTGACTTAATCACTGAGGTTCTGCTGCTGTTGCCATATCAGACAAGCCCAGACCTCTGTGCATTTCTGCTGATCTTGCTTTCCAGCTTTTTTTAACAGCTTTATTCATTTTCCACGTTATCATTGCTTTTCATGCATCACTTGGAGAGAATAGTTTGAGGTTTGTGCAGAAGTACGGGTCATTATCATTAAACAAAGCCTTCACAGAAAGAAGACAATGTTTGTACAATACTGCACATGCTGCTACTTGAAAGGGAACGCTAATCTACTTTACTGGCAGCACACAGGGTTCCCCGAACTTTTTTCACACTCTCTATGGATACAGGCAGACCTTTGCTCTGCATAGGACTTTACCAGTCGCTCAATTCCTTTTCCTCTGTCTTCTTACTGGGTTTGCCCCACGCCCAGAGAGGGGAGGCTTTTCCATCACGGTCAGAGTCACTGTCTTGAATCCCATGTCATTGCCAAAAGTGTATATACAGTGGTCATCTATGAAATACTTTTTCAGCCAAGTTTGAAAGCAGGCAGCCCACGGCTACAACCCCATGCGCTGGAGGCAGCACATGGACTACATGGAAAGACAGAGTGAGTGATCAGCCAATTTATGTATTGATTTGATAATTCATTTATGTGCTTCAGTGCCTTCCATAGAACATAAGAGGAAAGGTGGAAAGAGAATACATGAACTTCCTGATCTATGCCTTTAAGAGGAGATATCAGAGAAATCTCAGCTGCATAGCTGAATATCTACTCATTTGACCTGTGTCATATATGGCACTTATGTTGCCATAATTGGCTAAGGATGTAGGTGAGCCAAAGTTTGATGATAGAGGTTTAGCACTCAAAGAATGAGATTTCTTTCGCATACACTTGTTTCATTGATTATATGTGGGGTTAAACTATGTATCAGATTGTAAAACCATGTATCAGATTGTAAAAGTCTGATAAATGGGTTTTACAAATATATTATCGTTATCTCACTTCCTTTCTGCTAGTCCATTTTTACCCAGACCTGTTTTCAGATACTGAATTTATGAGATTCTGAGTCATTGTGCTAAATGACCACAAAATATCTCTTCCTCTTTACAAATTTTTACCAAACTAATCACAGCAATCCTAAAATGTCATTCTCTATACAAAGTTCCTATAGTATGCCTCCATTATGGCATTGGTTGTATGACTCAGAAAAGGAGGTGTAAAATCCCTTTTTTTCAAGTATTTGTATCCATATACCAATGGATTTGAAGTCCTAGCAAAGCACTGGGATCTGCAGTCTTCACCCTTAAGGGATAATTTAGTTAGAAAAAAAAAAAAAAAAAAATTTGGACTTCTGGCATTACCAACGGATAAGATTTTCACCTGCAGAATTGCCCAAATCATCCCTAAGAAACTGTAAATGTCTTTCTTTGGAATAATTTACATTATCTAGTTGTTTATTACTGGAGGGGGAAATAAAAAAAAAAAAACACCAAACAAAAAAAACGCCAAAAAACCAACCAAACAAACAAAAAACCCCCCAAATTTGTCATGCAACATTCTCAACTTGATCTGATCCACACACCTGAGCACAGTTCAAACTGGAAAGCATGCTGGAACTTGTTGAAGATTGTCCTGATGAAAAGCAGCAAAAGATTTTCATTCATTCTCCTATGCATGAGAATAAATGCACGCTTGTATACATTTATCTATGCATTATCTGTACATTTATCAGAGTTCCTTCCTTGACACTTAATCATCTTTTCATTTCCTTGCAAAATAGCATGTCTTTTAAATGTACATGTTTTGAAGGTTTCTAGCAAATGCACACCTTAAGATGAGCCACAGATTTGCATCACAATCTTATCTAGGGATCCACTAAGGATATATTTTTCCTTTTGCTAGAATCATAGGAACCATCCATGTTAGGATCCGTGCTACTGGGCTTTGTTACAGCCTATGACAGGATGGTCCTTTTCATTTCCATGGTCCACCCGTGTACACGATCCAAACACTTAGCATCCCACTATAAAACACAACCTTCTTCACCAAACCTATAGTGATTTCAGAACATCTTCATGGGATACCAAAAAGGAAAAGAAAAGGAAAATACATGCAGTGTTAAAAATATTATTCCACTTGAATAATATTTCATGTAACTTATTTTATTGTAACTGTTGCCTCCACCAGAGGGAAGTGTTTGTAGTCTGAAATTCTATGAAATGTGAACCAATGCACTGCTATATTTTATACCATAACAGTGGCCCTATCCCAGCCGACACACTGTAAGGCCTTGTAAAATACTATTGGTTCGCATGTGTGTGTAAATATATAGTATGCATGCATACACACATGCATACGAACACATACACAAAAACACGTTACTCCAAGAGTTAAGGGGAGTGAAAAATTCTTTTAGAAACTGGTGTTTATCATTTCTGTTTGTTTAAAACTTTATGAAATAGGGTGACAATGACTTGCTAAGCTACCAAAAGCTGCACACATGTATAGTATTACACGCTCTGTTTCTAGCCTGGCAATCAGCATAAGAATTCTTCCTAGTGCATCTGCTTTTAATTCCCAGCACCAAACTTCTTTTGTCACAGGAAGCCATAAAGTCCTATTTGCTTCTCGAGTATGACAAAGCTTACACCTAAGATTCTGATCTGTGCCCACCACCAATTCTGATTTTTCTTGAAATTGCATGTTTTATTTCTTGAAATATGTCAATTTTTCAGGTTTAGTCAGGAGTACGGAACACTGATTATGTCATTGCTTCCGCAGGCTTCTGAACGTGCTTCTGCAGCAGTCAAATCTGAGTGAAATTAATCATCAGGACAATGAGGTGAGTGAGCTTGTGCTACAGGTCACAGTCCCAGGCTCTGGGGGCATATACAAGTCATGCTGTTCAGAAAGAGTCCACTGTACTATCAATTTTGTGATGAGACTATGCACTACTTAAAAATTTCTATAACGCTTCTGCTGAACTCTGCAAAACATTATCTTATTTTTTCTATTATATGTGATGCACCTTTAGGCTACTAAACCTTCTCCATATATTGCCAACTAGGCAAGACAAGATATTAATTGCTTTTCATTAATTGCTTGGCCCCTGCCAAGACATTAATTGCTTTTGATTCCTCTGAAGTTAGACATTGGACTAAATCTTCACCTCTACCAATCATCCTATCATTAAAGTACAGTTCTTGGGAAAAATATGATAAAGCTGGTGCTACACAAAACAGCCGTGGAGCTTCAAAATTTTATGCTATCCTCTGGTCCTCAAAGAATTGTGCCTTGCATATATATATATCGATATATATAGTGTACACAGGAGACTGTTAACTTCCCAAATGTGGTATTCTCCAAATAGAGAAGCCAAGACACAAGAGAGACTCTGGATGCCTTTTCATATGTTTCTCTTCACAATAACAATTGCCAAAGGACACATCTCTTCTCCATGGTGCCAAAACGGCCACAGGGTTGTTAACTTTCCTTCTTGCCACGAACCTTCCTTATCTGCTGGATGGTTTGCAGACCCTGCTCACAACAACCTAAACCAGACGTATGCTTTGTCTTGGTGTAGAATTATGTTGCTAATGAATTGCATGGAACCATGGATCATAATTTCAAGCTATAATGTTTTGCTGTAATGCATCACTACATGCAATTTGGAACTTTTAGTGCAGCTCACTGTCATTTGGCATGCAGAAGATATTTGTTCAAGTGTCAGTACTAAGCCCTGAATATTCATGTTTTCTGAAAAATGTGTGTCCTCACAAATGACTGCAGCTAATAGAGCTGTTCTCTTTCCATAAGTAAAACACTTCAGTTTTCCCATCTTACACTTGAGAAAAACACCCCGATGAATGTAAGAATGCTTAAACAGTAAGAAATACACCTGGAGGTTTCATAGTTTCCACAACTGTGGCTTTCTGTGGGTTTACTTAAGAAGCCTGTGAGATAACAATGTGAAGAAACATTCCCTGAAAAAGCCTCGAATCCGGGCAAAACAAGTGTCACACTATATTTCCCACTACCATTTCTCGGGTTTTTCTCCTTTTATGTCCCCTGTTGCTCCTTATTTTTTTATGAATGTGCAATTGTTTGGCTCTCCCACCTGTAATATTATATTCTGCTGAATCTTCAGCTTTGACAGTTCTGATACCACTGTCATGCTTCCTCTCACAAGCAGTAGTCTATCCACAGATGCCGCTCAAGGGTGGCATCGCCACACATAAATGAGATGGGTGGGGGCTAGACAACCCCTGCCCGCTGCTGCAGGCCCACAGGTGTGAGCTGCCACTACCGCCAGCTCAACGCTCTTTGCTCAGCTGGATGCTCCGAAAGGACACGTGGAATGTATGAATTATTAGAAAAGAAATAGAGAACAAAACAGGAAGCAGCATTACGCTCTTTCTGAATCCTTGGTACACCCGCATCTTGAATGTTGGCTGCAAGAGTAATCTGAAAAAGGACATACACGAAAAGGAACAGAAAAGGACCACAAAGACGGTAATGGTTATAGAGTGGCTTCCTTTCATGGGCAGGCTAACGACTAGAACAAACTAACTATAACAGGACTTTCAGCTCAGCAACTATGTCGGAGGGATGATATAATACAAGTCCATGGCATCATAAATTGTTGGAGAAGATGAAAAGAGAATTAGTATCAACTGGTTTTTACATTTACAATGATGAGGACACCTACAGAAATTATCAGGCAGCAGTTTTAAAGAAAATTAAAATAATTACTTTTTCAGAAAATGCATCATTAACCTGTGGAGGTCTAGATGTCATAGGAATTCTTTAGCCTGATTACCAAATGTTAGGTGACTGTATATTGTTTCTTATATTTTCTCCCTAAGCATCCGCTACTGACCTCTCTGAGCTGTGTCCACGCACCAGAGAGATCTTTGATCCCTACCCGCAGTTCTCACACTTTTATGTTACAGCTGACTCTGCAGGTTACCACAGTAAAAACAGAGAAAAAGTTGATTTTTCAGGGACTTTTTGTCTATATCAAGAGACTGAGAGTGGATGACAGAAAGCCGTTGTGGTACACTGTAGCTTCCCCTCTTTCAGGGATTTTTTTCTGCTTTCCAGGACTAGGGGTGAGGACTCAATTCCCAGCTGCAAATCACTTCACTGGAGCCTCACTTCACAGCACTCGCAGACACTGAGTGTCCATCAGCAGTACTAAATCCCTTGTGTCAAAACGTTGGTCCACTGACGTCAATGGCACAGCTCCCATTAATTTCAGTTAGGGCATGTTTTTTGGTTTTACAAAACCAAAACCGCCATGATTAAGCTTTGCAAACCCTAACTAAAAACAAAACTGCTCTTGTTCAACTGCTCTATTTTGTCGTCACCTATACTTAAGCCATCTGGGGACTTGAAAAGCCTTATAAGATACCTGATGAGTGAGAGAAATTAATGTTAGGGCATTGAAACTTTTAGTTAGAAAATCACTGCTAACAACTTCCGCTATTAATGCACTGAGGGTTCTATTTCAAGTTTTAATTTCTTTTCCCCTCTACCTGTTTTGCTTTTTATCATTTTGGAAACTAGGCAAGACCCTTGAAATGCATTTTCCGTGATAAAAGACAGTAAACAACACCTGCCCAAAGTAAGATGTTGGTACACCTGAACAACACTTGCCATTTTTAAGAAACACATTGAATGAGCAACTTTATACAGAAAATCTTTAATATTATGGACGTAGAGTAAAATATAGGTGTGTAGAACAAAGCTGATGAAGGTGAAAATACAGGCCATGAATTCTCTGATCTACCAAGACAGACTGAATACAGCTAAAATGGAATAAAAATGCAGGTCAATAGCTTACCATTTGCTTTGTTTTCTCCCTAAACAGTAAATATGAGATGTTTATATTGTGACTTTTTTGTTGACATCACTGGGCCAGTTCCTTAGCTTGCTGATTAGTGCCAGTGAGAATACTAACTTATAATATTTATTTTGGATGAAAGATATGACCTAAAATAAACATCACACTGTGTCATGTCAAAGCACCAGTATAAAACAGACTTTTCTCACAGAATCCAAACTGAGCAGTGAGGAACCATCCCCCAACTGTCATGGTCCTGACCACGCATTATTTGTAACAGGCTGCAGTTGTGTCCGAAAGAAGCATTCACGTTCGTATACTGTGATAACTCCAAAAAGCTAATTGATTGGCTCCCCCTTATTACTCCACTAATTCAGAAGCTGTTCCTAATTATTCCAAATCAAGAGGGAGAGGGAAGAGTCTGTGGGTCCCGAACGGTTTCAGAACTGTCTAGCTTATCTACAGAGACTTGAAGGGTGCTCCTGTGAGTGACGATCATTTGCTCTCCGGGTTTGTGGCTTTCAGGGAATGACTTCGCTCCACTGGGCTGCTTTCCACAACCGGCCCCAGCACACCCAGACTCTCCTGCACAAGGGAGCAGACCTGACCCTGGTGGACAAAGACTTCAAAACAGCTCTGCACTGGGCAGTACAGGTGAGCCACCGACACCGTTCCAACCAGGCAGCTGCTTGAGCTGAGCTGGCTATTGCCGAGTCCTCAATACTCCACAAGCAATGATTTTGGCTGTGAAATGAGGAAAATGGATGGTAGCAATGCCCACTAATAGCCCCAGCATTTTGCCAGTGGGCAGGGATCAAGGATCTAACATCTTCTTTGGAAAGCAAAACATACTTCATACAGGCTCAGCACTGTTGCCCTAAACAAAGCTATAATTTATCTCACTGGGACTATGTGTATGCTTCATCTTGAACTCATGCTTTATCTTTTACACTAAATCAGGGTTGCAGAAATCAGCAGCTTAAATAGCCTTGGCAAAGGCCTTTGGGAATAAAATAATGTAAAAACAACCTAAAACATTTAAACAGCTATAGTTGTGGAATAATTAGCTGAAGGGTTGAGGCCCTACTTCTCTGGAGATTAAGGAAGACAAGGAGCCAAACACGTTTCCTGCTGAGATTTATGTTCCTCTCTCCTATACAAAAAAACCATCAAATTGCTAAAAATTACTCAGGCCATCATTAGAGAAGAAAACCACACAGGTTTAATGTGGCATTAAACTCTGCCTTATGCATTTGGTAGTAAGTGGTCTAAAATCCATTGCAATTGACTACGTTATGCCTAAACTTTACCACAGAAAACTTCACAGATGAAATTATATAAATATGTTTTTACTTGCTCACTTGCCATAGCAAGTTCCGGTATCAATGTTCAAAACACCTGCAAACCAGATAAGCAGAAATAGAACTTGCATGAAAATCCAGTAACATTTTCCTACAATGACTAAGTATTTGCATCCTCACCTTTTGGTCTAAGTTCACTTCTCTTGAAAAATGTGTCCTGAGCTGCCACATACTATATTTGTAAACGAGTAAGGACACCTAGAACAAATAATCTGTTTCCTTCAACCACAGCCTCCCACAGGTGGTTCACGTACAATAGGCTTAACTTTTCTTTTTCTGAAGTAGAGGTGTATTTTGGCCTTTGCAACTGGTATTATTTCATCATTAGTTTTAGTTTTGTTCTTCTTTAACCAGTCTGAAACTGGGCTATGTTCCTTGCTATTTTGCCTTAGGAGACTAAAGGTATCTACTCTAAACGCAGCCCGTTGAGCATTTTCCCTAGGCTTACTCCAACACGGGCTGCTTCCAGAGAGAAATCTCTGAAACTCATGCAAGCTCCTGTAGGCTGGGCAGTGGTCTGTGTTATAGCTCTGGGAACCAGCTGTCTCTCAAACAGAAAAACAAAGTGGAACCCCCGTCGTATCAGGACCCTCAGAGTTCCCTTCCTACCTTCACCTTTCCCTGTTTCTGTGTTTTGTAAATTTTATTATTTAATTCCACCATTAACTCCCACCTCCACCTTTCTCTCACAAACATGCAGAACAACTCTTGAGAATGGGGGAAATTAAAACTGCACAAAGCCCACTTGCTCACAGGTGGAGGCAAATCACAAATCCCTCTTCTTTCTCGCTTTAAGCTGCTCCCAGAAACCAGAGGGAACACGTGCAGGACAACATCCTGTTTTTTTCTTCTTGAGAGATTTCTGCTGTGAAGCCTTATAAATTGCTTCTTCCATCCACATACTTCTCCATATTCTAGGTCCAGAAGGGGTAGTTGAAATACCAGAGCACGGAATAGATCTGTTAATATTTCTCTTACTCAAGCTTGCCCAAGAAAAAATACTTTCAGCCAGTGCTCTCTGCTGCCCTATTAAGCAGCTTTCTCTGCTATGATAGAGAGCAGAACAACAGCTCTGCTGGGTGGGATTATCATCATGCCTAATAGCTACCTCTGTGGCTGCTGGAAAGGGGATTATTTTTCTTTAAGAATTGTATTAATATCTTCAGAGCACAAGAGACTCTCAGAGCTCAGGCAGTACCAGCTGCAAGGGTTGTTTTTGACTGAATAGGGCCCTGTGTTTAATTTCATTTTTAAAAAATGCAGCAAGGAAACTGCACAGAAACTTGTTTCAGAAGTTGCAGGAAAGAGGCAGCTTGTGCACACTGGGATGAAACACAGCGTGGGACCGCATAAAAAGCATTGCCTGCCATTTGAAAATAAATTCTCAGGCACGTTTTATATGAAATAATTGTTCCACGCTGGCTGTTTCAAAGACCACATGTTTGGCGCTTGGTCCCCCATCAGACAAGCGATGGCTGTGGAGTGCCAGCTGTGTAACCCAACAGGCCTTGCCCCCGCCAGCGGCTGCTCTCTTGAAAAGTTCAAACCTCCTGCTGCTCGAGTTCACGTCTTCACTGCAAACGTGTTACATCGGTGTCAAAAACACAGATCATTGTGGTCTAAAGTGAGAATATCTCATGTCATGTTTTTTACACATGCAACATTTTTAAGAGCCAGTGCAGACTGGGCCATGTTAGAAGCATCTCAGGAGGTATTTCTCTCCTTTCATTGCAGCCAGCAATAATTGCTGTAATGAAAAGAAAACACACCTTTGTAACAAAAAAAACCCTGTTAACTGATACTTGAACAAAGCGTAAAGCCATTCTAATAGTTCTAGATAATGGTGTCATTTGAAACCAAGTAAAATATAGTATATACTATACAGTATACACTATCACACTACATAATACTGTATCATAATAGTAGTACCTTGGAAACAGTCTGGGAAGATCTGGAGTCTTCCTGTACTGCCTTGCCAGTTGTCATGATTTTTACCAGAAGTTTCCCTGTCTCTTTCTTAAAACTTTGGCTACCAAAGTCATGATTATGTAAAAATATCAGCTTCATTTAGAATAAACAAACAATCAATCAAAGATTTTTTTTTTCTAAAGTGAAGAAATGCAAACCTCTAGGGATAAAAAGGAGGCAACTAAAAAGAAGCCATTGAAAATAATACTCTGCCATGTGGAGCTGCGCTTATTATTTTTTTATAGGTTGATTCGGAGTGCAAAGTTTTAAAAAATTACAAGCCCGCATATTTGCTCCATAGCAACAATGCAATTATTTCATTCCCTCATTTCCTGAGAGCAGAGCGAAATACTGTATAGCTTAGACACATTGTAAAAGCAAAGCATAGGCAATTACTCGTTTGTGTTTGGCTGAGCAAACACAGCAGCCTCTCTGTAATTACTTGGAAGGTGAGAGCACGCTTAGACTTCAGGATCTCTAGGAACGAATCTCTCCACTGCTGCAGGGCACCTTGGGGACGCAGCTGGCCACCCAGCCAGGGGTGGAAGAAGAAAGGTCCAGGGAAGGCAGCTCAGGGCCACCATTTCTCCCAGGGGATCACTGTGCTCCTCCTCTCCGACCAGCATCCTGGGTTTTTCCTGCGGATTACCTATGGTGGAAGGATTCAGAGAGATTTCCAAAGACTTGTTAAAACTTAGTGGGTGTTTCTCCATGGCAGACGTGTTTGTTGTTGGATTAGGCCAGAAAAGGTGCATTTGCTAGACACGATTCACAACCTGGTTGGTTTCAGACAGATTTCTTTCACCGCAAAATTGTACTTCTTTTCTTTTTGTTTCATGCAGTTTTCTAGAGATAGCAAGAAAGGGAGAGTAGTGATTTCTTTTTTTATGTCACTAAGCTTTAAAGGCAATTTTGACTGTTAGCAAACAAATGAAAAACAGGTCCAATTTGCATTTTTTAAGCATACCCTTAAGAAATCCCTTTCTTGTGTAAATATTGTCATTCTAGCAAAGGTACAGCTCTTGCTCACAGAGGCTGGAACCTTGCATAGCAGCAGGGCTGTACAGAGTGAGCTGTCAAGTTGCAAAATGAGGAGGAATAGAGTTTGCAAATATTTCTGAGTAAGGAATAAACTTGCTCCAATACCATTGGAACCTTTTTCCAAAAAGTGCCCTAAACATTTGTGACAATGTCTGCAATAGCAAATTAAATGTGCATGAGTCTTGGCTCTGTCACCAAGGCCAACTATCACAGGGGAGCCTGTGTCCCCACTGCTAAATTCTCTTATTCTCTAAAACAGGATGGTCATATGCAGAGCACTTATGGTCTGTGGCCCAGGCTAGCTCCTGAACTATGACCAGGAACTGTTGGGGAAAGTGTTAATGACCCAAGCCAAAAACATGTCAGGGAGGATTTAAAAAATTTTACAGTACAGACAACTGAGTTCTGATGTTCAGGGATGTTCCCTAGGGCTACTTAGGTTTTTATATAGCTGTAACCTATTTCTCCACTTTCATTTATGTCAGCTCATAAGCCAAAGCTGCTTTTCTGACTTGTAGACGGTACAGCAGTATTGACACACAAACCCATCAGTACAACCAGATCACCAGAAAAACTGCCTTTACCTGAAATAATTGACTGTTAAACAGCAAGTCGTTCAAGTATGAACATACCGTTGACAATGTAATTATTCACACCAATCAAATTTCCAAGGAAATGAATTGCAGAACTCCCACTGAGCTCCGTAGGAATTTGTCTCGGGCAAAAGCTGTAGGTAAGTACAGGATAATTGCCAGACGTCTTCCCAGCACAGAGTCTATGTGTAACTCCACAAGCAGATGCCAGAACATGAGTAATGTACATGCACCACACTTTTTGCATATCTATAAATGTCCTGATCTCCTATGCCTGACAAAAAGTCAGTGGAAGACAAATGTTTCCATTTCTCTGATAGTAGTAAGGACTAAATCCTTATTCTACTATGGAATAAAAGATGACCTCTTTTTCAAAGCACGTAGAGGGGTCATCCAGAGAAATCAGTCCTCACAACAATGTTCTAGCAGGGGAAAGTTGCCAAGTAATTATAGTCATAGCCATAGTCATTTACACAGTAAATCACACACACTTATTATAGAAGGCTCCAAGTGAAAATAAATTCTCAGAGAGAGGCGGCCAGTATTTCATGCAGTTTTTCTGTTTGAGCAAAGAGAGGGTAGGAGAGGCAGCAATGTATGATATCTGTAGAGGTATGCCTCCATTACTTCCTTTGTCATTTGGTAGCTTTTTCCAACACCCACTAAGGCTGCTGAGAGGATAAATATTTTAAAAACACCATGTCCCCTGGTTGTACCAGAGGCAGCAGTGCTCTGAGGACCACAGTACAAAGTATCCTGTACAACAATAACACGTTCTCTTTCCAAGAGTACCACAAAGTCAAGCCAAGCTGTGTCGCCCTGTGTCTGCAAGAGACACTGTCTCAGTGGGTGTCTGAGGCTGAAGCACTGGGGTTAGGAGAAGACAAATGAGCTTCCCTCTGAGCTGGCTGAGTCTCACCAGTGTAACTACAGTGGCGTCAGTTGAGTTGCTGTTAATTTACATTGGTTTGCCATCAGAAACACACCCTGTGAAGTGCCTGGTCTGCATCCAGGCAACTTCTGGCAAAGTTTCCCTGGCAGGAGGAAAGCCGAAGATGGTATTACAGATTGATCCTTTCCTCAGCACAGGGCCCAGTTGTCTCTGTCCCCTGAGAGCACAGAAACCACAGGGTGCTCTGACTTTTTGCACTGGTTCTACACTGCCAATACAGCCATCTGGCAGCCAGGGCACAGCAGCAGCAGCGGAGGCAGAGTGAACATGCTTCCATTCCTCAACTTGTCCTAGTCTGGGGTACAGAGCGGGGACCTTGAAGTCCTTAATGATGGGAGAAAGCTCCCATGTGTGCAAAACTCTTCAGCAACCCAAGTTGCCAGCCTTATGGACGTTTCTCACTGCAATGTTTGCTGCAGATTAGAAGAAGCCTCATTATGTCTCTGCTCTTGAGTTTGCCATTCTCCGTGTTTAAAGCGGCAGACACTGCATCTACAACAAGACGGGGATGTGTTGCTCTGATACAGCCTTAATATCTGATTCTAACCAGAGACATCCTCACTGTTCATGCAACATCATGTTTGTCTTGCTCTGATTCTAGGATGAAATTCTGAACTAATGTTACAGTAAAGGTAATGACATAATACATTGCCATGGTGCCCTGTACATGAACATGAACATGAGGAAAACTGCATTTCAGTGAAAAGAAAATCCCATAAGGGAAAAAATTCTACTGGAGGAACAGTTCAGTTTTGCCAGTATAACTGAGCACAAGCCTGCTACCATCAAAGTCTTGGGTCAAAGATGAAGACTTTTCAAGCCCCAACCAACAAAGCCATGTGGGAGAAGTCTGTGAAATGGCTTTTGCTTTCAGTAAATACTGAATTTCATAATCAAAAAAGAGAAAAAGGTGACTTTGAAAGGAAAGATGTATTCACCAATGTAATAACTTCAACTGGAGTTATAAAGGAAAAAAGTCCACAGACAAGTTACTTGTTCAAATTTTGCTATGGGTTGCTCAACAAATACTTGAAATACCTCATGTTTCTTTATTTCAGCAAAGGAGAAAAAGACCTTTGCTTTTTGTTTGTTTGTTTGTTTGTTACATGGCCCTGTTGGTGTTACAGTTAATTTCATATTAAAACATCCTATCTGTGTCTGTTTGTGAAGGATAAGAGGAAAAATAAAAGGGTTAGGAGACCAGCCAGCATTCTGTAACATAAAACTCAAAAAAGCACCCAATGATGCACAAAGATGGTTTGCAGGAGGAAGCCAGAAGTACTGATGCAAATTTTATTTAATCTATAGTAATTTATGGTGCTTCTTTATAACAATAAGTAACCTCCCAGAGTAGTGCAATGGGAATAATATTTGCTTGTTGCTGCAGAAAGGAGTGAAATAATGAATAAAATGTCAAACTGTTCAGAGGCAGAGCAGAAGGACATCAAAAAGTCAAAGCTTTGGATTCACAGGTATGGAGTTGAAAGAAGAGGGAATGCAGAAAAAAAGGAAACACAGACAGCCCTGAAGTGCAATGCTGATGATAAGAAGCAACATCAAGAGCTGCTAGTGGGGAATTTCCATCCAGCAAAGCTGGCTATAGATATAGGAAGGCTTTAAAGTGCATGCTAATACAAAGAGACAGAAAATATAGGAGAACTGATACAACCTAACCACATAATCTCCAGAGGCATTCACTTGGAAGAAAAATACTTTGTCAGGGTTTCCTGAAAACAGTTAAGAGGTCGATAGCTTGTCCCTCTCCCCCTCCCACCTCTACATTACTGGTAGCCACAAGCCAGCTTAGCAGACTGCCTCCACATGATTCTTCTCTTTGGCATCGAAACATCTAGTTCACTAGAGTTTTCTGACAAGGGGAAAAAATTAACCCTCTATACAGTGCAGTGCAGGAGGAAAATTTTTGTACCATGTACATCTGAACACCTGGCAGAATAAAATGTAATCTTATGGTAGAATATTAGGTAAGTGACAATAAACTTCCCAAGTAAAATTATTGTTCTAGATATCAGTTGGACATACAAAGGGCTGAAATGTAAGAACAATGGCTGTAGTAAAAACGAAGATAAACTGAGTAGACACGGCTGAAAAAAAGTGGCAAAACCAGAAAAGTGTCCTAAACTTGCAGGATTCTCCTCATGGTACTTGATTCAGTGGATACTTCCTGAAGAATTATTTTCTTATTTTGAAAGCACTGAGAGGTGCAACCATCAGAAGTCGGGCTTTTTATTAACCAATCTAAAGAAAATGGAGTTGTAATCAAGTGAAAGTGAGAGCTAATGACCCTGTTAGTGAATATGTTGTTTGCCACTGTCTGGAGATGACACAAATCTCAGCAAAGAACTTTATAAATTACAATGAGAGTTTGCTTTGCAAGAGTTCCTGGATCAAGCCTTTAGGACATTTCTTCTTCATGAAGTAAGCTTAATTTAAATGAGTGATCTAAGAAGTAAAAGTTCACTAAGGAGGATAAATAATGGATGGAAGCAGATAAACGTGTGAGATGGGACAAAAATGTAAAGAAAATTGGGGGGGGGGGGAAAGCCCTGCAGAATTATATAGAAACACATAGCAAAAATAACTAATAATCTCTGAAAATGCTGCTGAAAAGAATTTAAATACAAAAAGAGAAGATGAAATGTAGGGATACATGCAGTAAGGTTACAAAAACATGTAATTTTCCTATGGTAAATTTACCCCTGAACATCCTGGTCTAACAATAGTATTGTGGTTCATGGTAAATTTACCACAGGAAGACTACATTTTTGGTGACCTCAGCTCGAAGCTATCAATCTAAGCATAAGGGCAATGTAGGCATTTTAGGAGAATTTTGTGTGCAACTTAAAAAAGCCAAGATGAATGTAAAGATAAGAAGGCATTCCTAAGAAGAGAGAGCTGGAAAACCACAGAGCAGCTGGCCAGAGATCTCTTTCAGCAGAAGGTACAAAATATCAGGAGATATACTTCGATTATTTAGAAAATGTAACTAACAATTTGATTGAATTGTTAAAGCAGGACAAAAATTTCATAGCCATCTTCAAAGCACTTATTGCTTCCTCAGATAAGAAGCTATTAGATATAGTATGTTTGAATGTCAATAAATTGGTTTAGTACCAGGCAGTAAAACACAGAATTACTGGAAGAGCGCCAACAAGATAAGGTTTATCACATGGCACAGAAAGCTGGTGAAGTAGGCAGTGAAGAGAATGATCATAAAAAGTCCAATTCTTTATCCCATTCTGGTTTGAGCAGTACACGCAATTTTAATCACAGTGAATGACATCAATAGCACAATTTGTATAAGCACAACCTGCTATAATGGACCCAGAATTCAGTCCAAAGATAAGATGTCCCATTGGGGAAGAATAAGGAGTAATGCAATCAAAATCAGACCAGGGACTTATATATCATATATTCTCTATCAGCTGCATTAAGGACAGTTCAAATAATATTTGGAGGTGAACACCTCACAGATGGTCCCGCCAAGGATTTATCAAAAGAATGTTTTTATTTGTTCCACAATGAGGTGATGAAATACAGAATGTGTATAGAGCCCACAGCTAGAACAAAACTAGAGGGACACCAAGCACTTCATGGGGGAGGATGAAATTCAAAATTATTTTGATAAATTGTAGGAATGAACTGAAATTAATAAAATAGCCCTGTGTACGGAACTGTGAAAAATTAACACTGTCTGCACAAAATGAAGAGTAGTAGACTACTAGACCAGTGGACTACAAAGTGAGTAGGAGTTTAGATTATGGTGTTGATACAAAACAAACAAACATCATTCTGGGACATATTAACAGAAGTGTGATACATGTGGGCTACAGGAAGGAGCAATGCCATTTTCAATGTCAGGAGAGAAGCCTCAGCTGGATAATTATGTCGTTTGGCATGCCATGGTTGAAGAAAGCTGTAGACAAACTGGAAAGAGGCCAAAAGTAAGCACCAAGTATGATAAGTGGGTTGAAAAACTTGACCCATGAAGAGAGGTTGAAATGGTTTGTTTAGTCTAGAAAATGGAAAATTGGTGGGAGACAGAACAGTCTGTAAATATATAAAATGCCAGTAAGAACAGTGGGAAATTTCTTTTGCAAATGCTAGGAGTTGTGCAAGAATGTTGAGGGACTGAAACTGTAGGTGCAGGATGTGAAATTTGGACTTAGCAGGACAATATAAAATTAGAGGAAAAGTAGTGTCACTAGAACATGAATACAGACATAGTAAGATACTGCACGTTAATGTGTTTTTGAATCAAAACTGACATGGAGAAGGATGGTAATAGATAGATGTTAGATGTTTATTGTGGTAGTACTAGATGTATATAATAGACTTCTAGATTCAGTTAGCCCTGAATGTGACTAGAGATTTCTCTGATGCTAGTAACCAAAAAAATGTAACTGAGAATTATGCTGGTATGGAGGACGTTGACATTTGGTATAGGGACTGGGCAATAAAAACAACAATAATTCACAGGACCTCGGTATTCCTGAATATGAAAATCAACACTTTTTTTTCATTAGATATTCAGACAACTATAAATTAATTACAATTTTAACATGGTTAATGAGGATGTTATAAAATGACTGGTCGTAGAAAATAAGCTTGGATGGCATGACCATAGAGTAGGCTTTAAATTCAACAGGTGAGTAAACAAAGTACATATAAAACAAAATTCCTGATTTCAGAGGGACACATTTTGGTAAATTAAGGGAATTCTCAGCTGGACTGAGAAGCTCTGCGAACACCAGAGACCTGGAATGTATCATGTCAGTGGTGCAAAATGTACCAGGAATCTTTATCACAAGAGCAGAGAAGAAAAATGTGTAGAAGAGGCTTGAGATACAATAGATGACTAACCATAGCAGGGGAGCTGGAACTAGATGGTCTTCAAGGTCCCTTCCAATTCTCACAATTTTATGATTCTATGATCTTTAAAAGATATATTTAGAATATGTAGACATCTTACAAAAAAAAAAAAAAAAGCAAAAGTACGGAGAAGCAAAAGAAGTTGTATCTTAAAATCAAGAAATGAAGAGTAAATGTTGAATAGAGGTTGGAAGGAAATAACTTTCAGGGATAAGGCTTGAAATCATTCTTGCTTAATATTTTCGTGATAACTTGGCACAAAATACCAGAACTTTCTGACGAAATATGACAATAAAAAACTGGAAGACATTAACAGAGAAGAATGGGGATATCATACAGGGGAAGCTGGATTTCCTTTAAGTCTAGAGTAATACAAATGGGACAAAAATTATTTAAGCCATGCACTTGGGTACTAATAACAGAACGTCCTCCCAGAAACTAGAAACTCTATGTTTGGAAACGACTATGGAAGAGAAGTACCAAGTTCTAAAGGGTTATTCCAAAATTACTAGGAGCTTCTAATGGGACACAGCTGTGAATAAGGCAAATGCTGCTCTGTGACATACCAAAAGAGGTATTTCTAACACAAATAGGAAAGAGCTAGTGTCACTGTGCAAAGACCTGGTAAAAATGTCAGTGTATGACTTGGTACAATTTTAATCACCCCTCTCCAAGGATACATAACTGAAACACAAAAGGAGAAGGGTTAGTGGGTTGATGAGAGAAATAGAAAGCATATTTTACAAGGAAAACTGAGAAGACCTTGATTGATTAGAGCAGCAAGAGAACAGCACAGAAGGGATACGATGATTATCTATAAATACATCTGAAGAACAAATGCCAGTTAAAAAAGTATTTAATCTAAATAATAATGTTGGCACAGAAACAAAGGGTCATAAATCAGCAATGAGTACAAATAGAAATCAGACATACTAATCATTAAAGCAAACAAGTTCTTGAACTGCCTTCCTTTGGGAGGAGTAGGGACAAAAAAACCTAATTGCTTTTAATGGACACAGTAAGTTTATGAAAGGGATGATGTAACAAGTGATTGCAGGGATTGAATTTGATGATCTAGAAAGACCTTTCCAGCCTTGTGTTTCTATGTTGATAAAAAAATCATTAATTCTTTTTCTCTATTTCTACCAAGTTAGGATCTAAAAAGTTCAGTTTCATTTGCAGGTTAGAGAACAATGTCAACTTTCTATTAAGACACTGAAGCATTGGAGCAAACTAGCTAAGGAAGTTTTCGAGAACCACTTGAGCAAATATTTGACATGGCTTTTCTAGGTGTACTTGGACAGGCTTACAGAAGTGGGTTGGTCTTTTGAGGTCCTTTCCAACCTTATATTTCTATGAGAAAATATAGGCTTTTATCTTTCTGGACTCTGGCTTAGCAAAACAGCAAAGACCCCAAGTTATTTCTGAGAAAGCTGTTGAGTAATTAACGCTCTGTAACTTTTGGAGATATTTGCAGTGGTACATTATTTATTATTTTTCCAGTGTTCAAAGTGTTCTAGGAAATTCATAAAGCAAACCCAATTCCCAGCAGGAGATGGGAAGCTTTTGGCTTTCATACCTGTGGAGTCTGGTATACACAAAACAAAATACCATTATTGTGTTTAGCCTTCTCTAGCAGAGAAAACGCAGTTTGGTGTGAGCTCCATTGTAAAATGCTTTTCTTGTCTGAACTTCCTCTCAGAGTGGCAACAGGATTCTGTGTTCCATCATTCTGGACCACTACCAGGGACCATCAATAATAAACTATGATGACGAGAATGGCAAAACATGTATGCACATTGCCGCTGCTGCAGGCTACAGTGATATTATCAGTGAGCTGGCTAAAGTCCCGGAGTGCAACCTGCAGGCCCTTGATGTGGATGACAGGTAACCATGGAAACTCTGAAACTGAAATTGCTGCTTCCTTTCTATTAACCTGAGACGAGCTCTGTTTATTCTACAATCGTGTTTCCTGTTTCACAGGCCATGGCCTAGTTAATGAACTGCAATTACGGAGAACCGTGCTTGCTCAGAAACAATGCAAAGCAGTCCAGCTCACATGTACAATATCTAGTATAATAACTGACTAGTAGAAATGTTGTTTAACTTTGTGTTTCTGGTAGGAAATGATAAGGTTATGTGTGAAAGGACTTTGTCACCACTTGACTTAACTTCTTTCAATCACAAGTGAACATTCTTATCAAAACAATAGAACAGGATCCTACAACTTGAAGCTGGGGCCCTGCTGCTTTGTATTTAAGAAATGGCAATGTTTCCTTGTTGCATTTAAGGTGCTAACACAGTATTCCTATAGGACTAGCGGACCTTCACCTTCCATTCTGACCAGGTGTTTGATTCCTTCCAGGATGAAATCCTACATAATAAAGTGCAGAAGAGTCATCCTCTTTCCTCTTTTTTCACCCCACAACTACCTCCCTTGGAACTTTGCTTACAAATTTATTTAACGCAAACAGAACCAACTGACTGTTTGCATTGATTATTCTGTTCAGTGGAGGAAAAGCCAAGGTTTTCTTGGCTTAGTCCTTCAGGTACTTAAAATAATAGCATTCTTCATGGAAAAGTGCAATAAAATGGAACAGAAATAAAACCAACAGGGTTCTGGAGAAGTTTCTAAACATCAGTAAAATGTAGTTGACAAGGCTGTGTTTCTATGGAGAGAAGGGCAAAGGGAGGAGTTTAACTAGACTTAAGAGCTCAGTAAGGCACGACCTCCTATTACACGTTCTCAGATATTTCCATAGAAGGTATTAGACCTGAAGAGGGGAAAAGATAAGCTGTTCACTCACTATAAATACACAATAGATTTCCATTCTATTGTGTTTCTGAATGCACCCATCCGAAATCACTGGCACTGGAAAGATAGATGCAGAGAAAAGTAAATTTTATTTTTTATTCTTGCACAGTTTTCTTACAGTGTTTTCTGTGCTTTCAGATTTTTCACAAGAACAAAATATTACAATCTGAAAACTGGACAAAAGTTTCCAAAGGCAAGACACAAATCTTCTGCCAAGCAGAAAATAAGTTTGATTCTCCTACACAGATTCAATACAATCATATCAGCGTAGTCTGTGCACATCAAAAAACAGAACCAGCCAAAGGGACAATGACAGTCTGGTAGATGTGTCCAGTCCTTTTCATGTATCTGAGGGAAGCTCCTTCTCCTGCCTTCATGGACAGCCTTGAGCCAACCATTGCTAATTGCGTTTGATGCAAAGATGAGAAGAGCTTGTCGCTGTTTTTCTTTTTCCATTTTCTCACTTCTCTTCCTTCTCCTTTTTTCTCCCTTGTCCCTTTTTCTCCTTCTTTACACCACTCCGGTGAGACCTCACCTGGAGTACTGCATCCAGCTCTGGGGGCCCCTGGCACAAGAAGGACATGGACCTGTTGGAGCAAGTCCAGTGGAGGCCACAAAGATGATAAGAGGGATGAGAGAGTTGGGGTTGTTCAGCCTGGAGAAGAGAAGGCTCCAGGGAGACCTTATAGCAGCCTTCCAGTGCCTAAAGGGGGCCTACAGGAGAGAGGGGAGGGACTCTTTATGAGGGAGTGTGGGGATAGGACAAGAGGTAATGGTTTTAAACTGAAAGAGGGTGGGTTTAGATTAGATATTAGGAATAAATTCTTTACTCTGAGGGTGGTGAGAACAGATCCAGAACCTGGAACAGGTTGCCCAGGGAAGTTGTGGGTGCCCCATCCCTGGAAGTGTTCAAGGCCAGGTTGGATGGGGCTTTGAGTAACCTGGTCTAGTGAAAGGAACTAGATGCAGCCCAAACCGTTCTATGATTCTATGCAGTGGACACTACAAAGATCTTTTTCAAATTCTGCTCTGAAAACTTCAGGCACTTCTCCCACTCTGCAATTCCAACAGCGGAAGAGATGCTATTATATACTACGTATAGGCATTCTGCAGCCCCATATCTTCTTTACCTACAGCTAAATAGATGCACATAGGTAGATGTCAGCCTGTGGTCCTATTACCACCACTGGCCACTACATCAGTGTAGGACAAGTTGCTGGAGAATTCCTTAAAATGGATGAGTGAATCTGGACGAGTAGCATAGAAGCACACCTCATTATGTCACTCATAGTTTTCATAGTAAATTCATTCATCTATTCTAATGACACTCCCCCTTTTCTGTAGGACGCCCTTGCACTGGGCTGCAGCAGCAGGGAAAGCTGACTGTGTGCAGACGCTGCTAGAGCTGGGGATAGACAGCAACCCTCGAGACATCAATGAAAACACCCCTCTGACATACGCAATGTACTGTGGGCACACAGCATGCATCAAGCTGCTGTCTCAGGAGAGCAGGTAAAGCAAAAGTTCACATCTTACATGTTGCCACTGACTAGAAAACACATTTTTTGCTTTTTGTATGCTACTGTGGGGTTTGTGCCCTGGGTGATGTCTCCTTGATTCATATGCAATACTCAGTTCAAGTTTTCCATGAAACTAGCAACGTTAGAATTAGTCATCTATTGAAGACTCATCACTGCGGTTACGGTGCTAGTCCGCCGATCAGCAGAGGGTTCTGAACCAAGAAGATGTGAGTATGGCTCTTGCTCGGTCACCTTCACGCAGAAAATTTTTTTACAGAATAATTTCATCCTTCAGATATACGGCTTCCACTTTTTTGAAATCTCTGAGCATTTTCTGTGTGTTCATGTAATCAGACAGAGGAACAGACTGAACACAAAAGCAGCTTTTTCAGATAGGTAATAAAATAAACTTCAAGTTTTCATCCTCAGGGTAAGGGTTTGGGCGTGTTTTCTTAGTCTTGTTTAGTTCTCTACCTTGATTGTCTCTTCTTATTCTGAGTTTATTTTTTTTTTCTGTTAAAAAGTATAATTCCTTTACCATTGCTTATGATCTTCCTCTCTCTTTGTATTTCTCATGTTTCAGCAGCTGTCATTTAATTCATTTCAATTCTTCAACTTTGGTAAATGAGCATGCACTTACAAAGACATTTATCATCACATTTCTTTGCACTTTCCCTTCCTTTCCAGTCAGCAGTTAGTAGTATTTCCTGTGTTGCAAATTGTAAGACAAGTGTAACAGCACCTCTCCTCCTCCTCCTCTTCCTTCTCCTCCCCTCCTCCTCCTGTGCTCTGCCTGTCGCAGTAGGTCTGAAATGTTGATTAGTCAAAATCTCATCTGAAAACCACTACAGCAACACCACTGTAGGTAATTATCTTGATAGATCTTCTGAAACTGTGCCAGGCCCCTTTAGTACAGGCAAGGCAAGGGAAGGGGAAGGGGAAAGGGGAAACGGGAGGGGAAACAGGAGGGGAAACGGGAGGGCAAGGGCAAGGGCAAGGGCAAAGGCAAAGGCAAAGGCAAGGGAAAGGGAAAGGGAAAGACAAAGGGAAAAGGAAAGGGAAAGGGAGGGAAGGAATGATGAACTAGTGCTTTTGTTACACTGTTAGCAATGACTGTGCTATTGGAAATACCATTTTCCAAATATGACATAATACAAAGACCACTTGGTTTTTAAGATCCCAGCATGTTCTTCTTGTTATTGTTGGATCTTGCCTCACCATTAAGAATAATGATTCTGCAGCTGGTAGATGCTGAAGCCAGAAAAGTTTGTTTGTTTTTTTGCCTGATAGCTGCATTGAGCCTACATTAAGATGAGTGTAAGGCAATGAACTCCACAAGAAAGAGTGAAATAACATGGTATCATTTTCAGTCCTAATTTTCTGCCTCCTTGAACCACTCCTGCAAATGTATCCGAACTGTATATACCCCATTTCATGGGCTAACACAGGCCGTGTTTCTTTCATCATTTGGCAATAATGACATCACATTGTGATTTGTACTTCCAGTAGATCTGAGCCAGTTCATGAGTTTCCCTCCCAGAACAACAGACTCCTAAAGAAAGAAGGACGATTCAGCATGCTGAACCACATCTTCTCTTGCAAAAAGAAGAAAGATGATCAGAAAACCGGTCAGAAGGAAAGAAGCAGAGACCGATATCCTAGAGAAGAGACCTCAGAAGTAGATGACATCATCACCACTTTTGATTGCATTATGGACACAAACTGCAAAGACATTCCAGATGAGTGTGTGACCACTGCTGACTTGGAAAGAAGGAGCATGGACACAAAGTACCTCATGCCAGAAAAGAAGCAACCAGAGTGTCAGGGACTTCTGCCCGTCAGAACCCAGAGCCTCCCTCCAATCACTGCGGGCAATTCCTTCCTAACTGCTTCCCAGAGCACAACGTCAAGCTTCTCCTCCAGCACCAGCACCCACCATTTTACACACAAGTCTCAAAAGAGTAGGAGTGAACACAACTTGCTGGACCACAGAAGCACCTGCCAGCCTTTGTTGGATGCTCCCTGGAACACAGACTCTAACCATCTACTCTCCTACAAAGTCTGTACTAGGACACCTTCAGACAAACTGATCAATGGCTTAAACTCTGAGAGATCCCACCATGTGCTTTTGTGCCCTCCCCGCCTTCCCTCACTTCCCAGTTCTCCATCAGGTAATTTTTTTCTTCTCTATCTCTCAAACCCTACAGTCTCTACTGATGCAGCAAGCTGAGTCAGAAAAAACAAGTCTGACCCTTGACATTTCTATTTTTTTAATATCTTTTTCAGTTTCTTCTTCCTGTATGTAGTAGCAATCGCAGAAAGCATGTGGACAGGACATCAGCTGACAGCTGAAGCAAGGTGTTTAGGTGTGGGAAATAACAGATTTAAGTAGGTCTGATAAGCAAGCAAAACTGCAGGTAGTTAGGAAGCATGTAAGGTACCTGAGCAAGGTGAGTGACTCCAGATTATGTATGTGCTTTGTGAATCGCACATTAATACCCACTGCCATGCCTGCTGCTTTGTGTCCATATTTAGTCCTGGAACTAGATGTGCAAGGGAACGGTACTGCACTCAAATCTAACTGTGCTGAGAGCTGCTTCTGGACCCAGGCAGCTAAGTCCACGTGTGCCATCTGGATGGCTCTGCACCATGACACTTTCCCCTTAGAGACTGATTCTGACTCCAAGCTGTAGTGTCACCCCTTCCCACTCCTCCCACCCTGAGTGCCAGCCCTCTGGTCTAATGTGCTGTTCTTACGGTCTCTCCAAAGCTGAACTGAGGGTGCTAAATTTACAGACACAGAGTAAATGCTTTTATGTTGTGGTTTGGAAAGTGTAATGCAACAGTAATGAAGCAGAGCATCAGAAATCTGAAGTAAACTCGAAACCAGGGTTTGGCAGGATTTGGGATCTAGTACTTTGTTTGACTCACATCCATGTTTAAATGAATCTGGCTGGCTGGCCTGTGTGCTGGAGTTTACTTCAACATATCAGTGTCTCCAACTTCATCTCCTTTGGGATTACTCCCACGCCAAAATTAAACACATCTAGCATGCCTTCCGACCACTGTAATATCCAACTAAAAAAGAAGCAAGAAAAAACAATCCCCAAACTTACCAGTACACCATTACAAGGAGTAAATGTTACACAATAGGTTAATCTGCCCTCACCCCAACAGACATGAGCCATTATCCTCCAGTAGAAAGAGCAGTGAACAGAAACCTTGCCTGAGAAGACCCCTCAGTTAGGTCAGGTCACTATCTGAGCTTGCATGATGGTGCAAACTGTACTGACTCCTAAGCAAAGGGATCTACAAAATAAAAAATCTTTGTTCACATCTCTAATAATGAGAGTAGAGACAGCAATTTCAGAATGACAGGTCATTCTACGTTGTGCAAATAAAGTCTGGAAATAGTTTTTCAGGGGAAAAAGGAGCTATTCAAAAAGTTCCACTTCCTGAACATCAGGACACGGTCCTGAAAGCTTGATAGACCTGTTCTATAGGTGTCACTACTTTTTTAGCGTGCACTCTTCTGCTATTCACTCAACCATACAAACCCCAAACTCCACGTGGCTAGCAAGGATTGCTCCAGCACGCTCTTTCTACACTGAACTCTGAAAGGTTCAGCCCACATGTGGAAGACAAGAAAACCTGCAGGGCTTCTTTACAACCTAAATATAATAGGGTACAGTGAGACTGAGATATTTGACATCATTCATATTGACAGTAGGAGGATAAATGAACTCAAACTGGATAAACCAAACCTGAGGACAACCATGGGGAAACGTTTGTTGGTGGAATATGACAGACTATGAATACATTTGATGTGGAAGTAACTACCATGTTATTTAAAATGCGATTATAGATTTTTCTTAAGACTGTAGTATACTGTATGATTAAATCCTTGTTTGGTCTGGACAGAAGGACAGGTCGTTTTCTATGAACATCCTATGACAAAAAGCTGCAACCAGCTGAATCAGGACAAACCCTGTGCATCCACTCATCATGATCTGCACAGGGACTCAGTGTAGGACCAACAGTCTACATGCATGAATGAGGGCAAAATCGTAACAATTATGGGAAATCTTCTAATTGTTACAATGCGAGCTGTCTTTGCATGTCCAAAGGAAGAGTAAGGCATTTTAAGACAGCTTATTATCTTCCCCAGAGAAAAAAAAAGCCTGAGTCTGCTTTAAGCCCAGTTCTCTGTGACCATCTCCCTTTAATAAAACTTTCCAACAATAAACAGAGTCCTGTAGCTGTCAAAAAGGACTTCCACTGAGGCGTGTGAATTAAAAGCTTGTAAGGAGGCACAGAGTGTCTTAACAGGAATACATTGCACAACCCAGATACTAACATTTTTTCACGATA
The DNA here is from genome assembly GCA_013398915.1 of Dromas ardeola. Lineage (NCBI taxonomy): Eukaryota > Metazoa > Chordata > Aves > Charadriiformes > Dromadidae > Dromas > Dromas ardeola. The sequence continues at coordinate 52,093 of VYZM01020061.1, forward strand.
AAAAATATCTGCTTATCCCTCTTCAGGCCTATGTGTGTGGTTTAAATCTGTCTGCCCCTGTAATTAAAGCCACCTGACTCGCTTTGAATTAGAACTGCATTTACTGTACGAGCTCCAGGGCTTCCAGGTCTCCAGTGCACTGCGCCTGCAGGACGCAGAGGGATGAGAAGCAAAGTAAGGCTGGCCCCAGCCCCAACAGCAGCGCTGTGCAGGCAGCCCTCTCGGAAGAAAGATATTTCCTCATTGTTTTTTTTTCTGCATGAGGCCTAGCTAAGGGGATAAAACCCAGCCATCTGGTCTTTGAAGGACACTGAAATGTTAATACTCCATTTCTCCAGTCATGACTCGGGGGGCTACACGTAATTTCCTAACCACTGAGTATCCAGGCCAAGACTATGGGTATCAATAATCTAGCGGAACTCAATCTGAAAATTATTTTCTCAGCTGACACACAGTGTTGATTGCCTTGCATGGCCATGCCTTTATTAAAGTCAAAGCTAATTTTTGTGCTGACTGCTACTAACGCAGCTGGCACATAGATGGGGATCTTTGGAGGTTTTTTGTTCTGTTTTCTGTGCTCCTGGAAATGAAAGATGAGTCAATTTACTAGCTGAGCCTTATCACTTACACAAAGGGGAGAGGCTGCTGTGAGTAGCAATGAGACTTTCCTTACTATCATGCACTGATTTCTCTCAGAATAACTACTTTGTCTTGCCCTCCGCTGGGGAAAGCAAAGATATACTGTACCAAAAACTACTGTCAATATTGCAGGAGTGCTTGCCAGCCACAATGCTGAGCTGGCATCCACAATATGAAGCATTTTGTATTTATGAGTTTTGCAATTATCTCATTTTGCAAAATGTATTGCCATCTACTTTCCACGGGAAAAATGGTGTAAGTAGAGAAACTCCAAGTGATACGGGTAAGAGGAAGCCTGTCTCAAATGTAAGGCAGCTCTTAGCACCCTCTAACCAGATTTAGCCTCCTTCTATCACACACTCATCTTTTAGATTACCAACCTTCCGTGTCTAAGGTGGCAGTTTATTACAGATTTTATTACACCAGCCCAGTACCTTTTATTTGCTGAAACAGATAATGTAAAAAATAGGCCACTATTAAGCTTATGTTGGCATAAGCAATGTATCACAGTCCAACAGGAAGGAAGCACTTCTTGGGCAGGAAAGAGTAGAGCAAAGCTGACCAGTGTGGCTGTTTGTTTCTCAAACTGAAGGACTGATTTACAGGAAGACATTCATCATAACTTTTACAACTTTTCCAAAAAACACACCACAATGTGGTTCACCTACCTAAATGCAAAGGAAAAATCAAAGAACAACCTGTAAAAAATGTCAGTAAATGAAACAAAATGCATAACAGTCCTGCGTTTTATAATAATGAAATTGCCCCCTTTCCATTACATTCAAAAATGCCATCATAAATACACTCTTGGGGATGAAAAAGATGATGTCTTAAAGAAAGAAAAACCTTTTTCTCTGATGTTATGTGAAGCAGATAGAAAAGAAGAGCAGAAGAGTACTTTCCCTTCATGTCAGAACTTTTAGGCAACAGGGATTCTTTCCCAAGCATTCATATCAGCCTTGCAAACATGATTATGCTTTGTACTGTTGTTTTGCTGCCAGATATCCCCATTTAGGAAATAAACGTATCTCTTGATAGAAAAAACAACATCCCATCATCAAAGCCATAATGGTACATACATAATAACCCATTAGTTCTCAGCATAAGCATCACTGAAACCAATATAACTTGTATTGCACTAATGGAAGCAGCAGGACTGATTCTCTGCTATTTTGGAATTGATATATTTATTTCTTTGTGCACAGTGGATGCCATGTCTATAGAATAAACTTACCAACTTTTACACCCACTTTTTAATCACCCTGGAGAAGCGTTAAAGACTAAATAAAGAATAAAACATGGGAAAAGGAAACCAAAGTCTGTTTCTATTAGACACAGCGCATCCATAAGACATTGTTCATGCTTTAGCCCAACACATGTCAGCTTTACACATGGGATCCAGTCGATTGAGCCAATCTCTACCAACTGCCATTGCCTTTGGACCAGAATCTTGCTCCATGCTGAGCTGAAGGCTGCACTATAACATGGGGGTTTGTCTGATAAAACACTTTAGCTCCTTTCACATAGAATCCATTTAGTCAATAACATAGTTACAGAAGTCCTGACAACTACTTCTGTGCACCTCTAGGAACTGTTCTATGCTATTTTCCCGTAGCTTTATCATGCACAGCTCAGCAATACATGGGTATTTTCAAGTACCAACTATAAAGCCACAAAGGCAATTTATATCATTCCGTTTCTTCCTATTGCTTAAGATGTCCTACTACATCCAGCCCGTGTCTCCCCTCACTTCTGCGTGCCAACAGAGCTCATGCTTGCTCTGCAATGAGCTATGTTGCAATGCCACGCTGAATGAGCAGCTGTTTGGCAAGACAACTCACGACTCTTTACAAAGCTCATCTCAGATCTGGGCATAACAAAAACGAAAAATTTCAGGGACTCAAACATCACAGAATAAGATCAACTCAGGAAAAGGATCTGGGAAAAATGCTGATTTGGTGCTCGACTTTCTACTTTTTCAATAATATTTGATGTGTCATTTATGTAGTGAAATGCATTACACCATCTAACACATTGTCTTTTTTAATAGTACTAGACCAAAGTTAACTTTAATCTTAGCCAGTGAAATGCCACAGTTACCCAATTACCCTTTCATTTTCCAGTATCTGTTCTTCTCAGTAAAGATGAAATTGCCACAAATATAGCTTAATAAGAATCAGTATCAGTTTATACCAGTTATGCTATGTTTTCATCTGCAGCAAAACCCTCTCAAAGCTCATCTTTACTGCTGATAGGCTCCCACTAGTCTCATTTTCCATCAAGCAGTTGAACTCCACTTGTGTTCTAGTACACAGAAAGGCTGAGACCCTATTAGAAAAGTTTGCAAACTAAAACTTCGATGAAGAAATCAAATCCATCTAGTTGAATATTTCTACAAATTTAGTGTCCAAATATTCTTACATGGACCTAGCTACTGGACCATGCCTGTTTTAAGACCAATTACTATATTATATGAGAGAATATACGATAAGGGTACACATGAAGGTTATATTAAATCAGTCACTCCATGAATGTGAAGAGAACAAAGCAACAGCTTTTTTCAGTTCGTGGTTTCTTGTTATTATATATTTCTGAGAATTACTAAGTAAGTTTTGTTGTGGGTTTTTTTTTTTTCTAGAAGCCAGAGATCTACAGTGCACCGTGTTATTTACAATTATTTTCATATGGTAACATATTTTTCTTTCACAGGTAAAAATTTTCAACAGATGTCCACAGACCAACCCAAAATAAAAAACCTTACTCCTGTACAGAACAGCCTAGTTCCCATACCCAACCACTGTGCTCACAAAAGTAAGTACAGGCAAGTCTCAGTTACAGTATCACTATGTGTGCCCCCACCACCGGCATCTGAATGCCTGAGAGAGGTTTCATGTTCCTTTTTCACAGCATCGTAGAATGGCTGAGGTTGGAAGGCACCATTGTAGATTGTCTAGTCCAACCCACCTGCCCACAGAGAGGTCACCAACAGCAGGTTGCTCAGGATCACATCCACTTGGGTTTTAAATATCTCTAAGGATGGGGACTACACTACTTCTTTGGGCAATCTGTCCCAGTGTTTGACCACCCTCAGAGTAAAAAAGTCTCTTCTTACTTATTTGTGCCCGTTGGCTCTTTCCCCTCCATAGGTCACCACTGAGGAGAGTCTGTCTCCCTCTTCATTACTCCCCCCAATCAGGCATTTATACCTACTGACAAGATCCCCTGATTCTCTTCTCAAAGCTGAACCGCCCCCGCTCTTTCGGCCTCCCCTTTGAGGCTGGACACTCCAATCCCTTAATCATCTCCATCGTCCTTTGTTGACTTGCCCCAGTATGTCCATGTCTCTTATGCTGGGGCCCCCAGAACGGGACACAGCACTCCAGATGTGTCTCACCAGTGCTGAGTAGAGGGGAAGGATCACCTCCCACAGTCTGCTGGTGACACTCCTCCTAATGCAGCCCCAGATACTGTTGGCTGTCTTTGCCTCAAGGGCTCATGTTCAGCATGCTGTCTATCAGGGCCCCCAGGTTCCTTTTTGACAAGCTCCATTTCAGCTGTTTGATCCTCAGCATGTATTGCTGCAGGGAGTTATTTCTCCCCGGGTGCAGGACTTTACATTTCCCTTTGTAAGAGTCCTGTCTGTCCATTTCTCCAGTCTGTCATGGTCTCTGTGAGGGGCAGCACACCCATCTATTGTATCGGCCACTCCTCCCAGCTTTACATGAATTGCAAACTTGGAGAGGGTGCACTCTGCCCCATCATTCAAGTCACTAATGAAAACATTAAATAGTATTAGCCCCAGTATCAACTCCTGGGGTGTTCCACTAGTGACTGGCCCACCTCCAGTTGGACTCTGTGGTGCTGATCACAACCATTTTCTCCAATGAGTTTCATAGAGTTGGCCTAGTAGAAGCGATGTACGTGAACACAGAGAAGTGTTTGGTTCTACATTTATTTTCCAGTGCAGTGGTGACTGGAATTATCACAGACACAGGATTTTTCACTCTCGGTTTCACTCTTGATTGCATATGCCTGTATGACTCAGGTAGCTTTTCACAGGGGGTAGGACATGATGACTTACAGGAATGCAAGGAGATGGTTGACAACAGCCTAATGACTGCATGGCAGAGAAAGGTTGGATATGTGAGATGAAAGCCAGGATAAGGAATGACTCTTCTGCAAACAGCATGAAAAATATCATTACACTGATTTTTGTGTCCTTTTGCTAGCAAAAATTAGAGGGAAGAGGATTAGAACAAGGTCATCAGGTTCCCAAAAACTTTGCCATTTTCTGAATGCTACATAGGTGAAAAGATGTTCTGTCTCTCTCTGTCTTAACCACAGCGGATAGACTAGCTTTTACATGAGGACAGGAATAATTCATTTCTCTCATTCTAACAGCAACTGGTTTGGGTTACCTTCTGTAACACAGGAGCTGAAATAAAGGGATTGAGAGAGCAGCAGGCTTTTTTCCTCTGCACTTTCAGCCAGCTCCTCATTCCCAAGGCAGTAAGAAGCAAGGTCCCAAAGAGCAGGGAAAGCCTCACCCCGCTCCCAGAGCCCCGGCAGAGTCTCAAGACTTAGTGAGTGTCCCAGGCTGGATACAGACAGCGACTGGGGTGCTCTTCACATACAAACATAGCCCTACTCCCAGCAGCATCCTGCCCTCACAGCCTTGTGCTCCGCTAAGTGCAAATCCCCCAGCGTATTTTGGATGAGGATTTGCAGTTTATTGTTTGTCATCCTGCAGATCAGCCAGGTCCTAAAGCATTCACAATTCAGAGCTAAATTTAAGATTCATTGTCTCTCATGATCTGAGTTTCAGAAGCAATTCTGCAGCTATAACAATATTACTAAAAACGAAACATCAGAGGTAGCTTTATAGGGAACATCAGATTGGGTAGGGGAAATACAGAGTCCTGCACTGCTGCTGCTGCACAGTAAATAATAGAGGAAGAAGAAACGCAGAGATATGTGGAATACTGAGGTGGTATTCTCTGTCTGCTCAGAGGAAAGAAAAGAATCTAACTGCTTTCAAAACCCCAGCTCCAAGTCTTCTACTTTTAAGCTTTCTACTAATGTTCTCTGGGTCTTCTAGTAAAAATATAGTTGTAAGCAAAATCCTAAAAAAAACATATTTCATAATCACTGGTGTTCTTGCAGTAATTAATACAAACAGCCAGGATTTTAGTTCTAGTCTCATGCCAAAACCTGTGTTTTATGAATAAGATACAATTATCACAGTTAATAATCATGGTTCAATTAACGAACACAGCACATTTATCCAGGTGCCATTACTGCTTGAACATCAGTTCAAGCCAATAACAGAAACGCAAAGTTATTTGCAAAATAGATTAAATTTCTTCTTTGTTAACACAAATGACACATTTAATCCTGGAGCTTTCTGAATAACTGTTTCCGAGCCAAGATTTCACTCATCCTCCATCCGGCCCTAAAAATATTACTGTTCTGGACACAGCCTTTATCCAGGCAAATGGCTCCAGCAATGAAGATAAACATTTGTGTTTCTCTAGTATTTTTGTTACACAAGATGTGTGCTAAAAACATGCAACAAAGCCAGTGGGGGAAAAAAAAGCAACCAGGGAGCTAAAACAATAAAATAAGCATAAATTAGAAAGAGAACTGAAACTACTCAGAGATTAACAGAAAGAAGAAACATCTCCCAAAAAAAGGAAGGGCAATGAAAAAAAGGAAGAGATGCTTTAATCTCTAAGCAAAAGATTTAAAAATACATGTTAGAAAGAGGATAATAGGAATGAAACAGTAGCCTTGGAAAAGAGTACTTGAGTGACTTTAATCCATAGTTTATAAAATCCCACCCTCCAGGTGTTCCTAGGGTCAAAGAGGTCCCTCACATGGCTTCTTGAGTAGCCTCAGGACAGCCTGGCACCTCTTACTCTGCATGCTGCTGCTCCATCCCCAGCACACCCTTTCTATCTCATCATACACCTCTCCCAAGGACCCCTGGAAAACAGGCTTACAACCATCACACACCGCTCACACAATGCCAGAGTAATTTTCAAAAAAAATATGGGACTTCTAGAGAACACTCTGCGGCTCTCACTTCTTCATGTGGCTTAGAAGGTCTGAAGCCAAAGTGACGTTATCACTTGCTGAACAAAAAATAAAAGAAAAAAATTAAAGATCTATTTCTGCAGATCATTTAACAATATTTTCTGGGGATCAGTAGTTGTTTTTTCTGTTATTCATCATAAGCTGAAGTTTCTTCTATCCCAAGTTAACAGCAAAGGTTTCCACAAAGCACCTTCCTATCTGCAGAGTGCCACCATGGTCCACTACTTGCAAAAGGAAGAGAGTCTAAGAGCCACCCCTTGGGCAATGCCTCCCGGGAAGCTGTATTCTTGCCTCTGCAGTTTGCAATAGCAGCCACTCGAGAGTCACTGCTGAGTGGAAAAGGCTCCATGAATGAGCCGCTCTTATTGTACCACTAGGTGTTGGGCAGCTGGCTCTGCCCTCTGAACATGAATAATTACTGGTGCTTTCACTGTATATAGCTTCTGGCAACCAGCCTTAAGGGTTCTGTCTTTCACAGACACCAGTGCTGTGTCCAGGCTCACATGTCTCAATACATACCCTAATACCAGTCATTATATGTATTATTTCAAAGCCATCTGTATACCAGTCCTGAAATCCTTATCGAATATCCGAAATTGAGTACAGTATGTAGGACTAGATGGAAAGCATAGACATTTGGATGTTGTTTTTTACTTCTTTGAATGAGCACGGTTTTGTGATGGCTACCCGGTCATGAGGGTAAAGTTAAATTACACTGCTTTTGCATTACTTAAACCCATCATTAAGGCCTTATCTAGTACGTAAAGTGTTCTGGAGATATTTTACACAGGTATAAACTTTGAATGCAAGAACATATATATATGCCTATGCTCCAAAAGAGGGAAACAAGTGAGCCTCTCAATATGCATTTGGTTTACACACCAAAATTTCAATGAACTCAAAGCATTCTATCATGTTGCAGAAAACAGATGGGCTCATTTATTGTATTTAGCCCTCCTGCCTGATTCACATAAATTCAGTACAAAATAAAGCAAAGTATTAATGGTTTGGGGTATTTTTTTCATGGAAAGGAGAACTAAGAGATTTCTTGAACCTCTGAACATGAATGAATCTTGAATATGACCCATGAATTACACCACATTGCCAAAGGCCAGACCGCTCTAGTAAACACTGCCTGCTCAGGCCATCACAACTTGAATTGTACTGAAGTTAGCATTAAAATAAAAAAAAAAATCTACCAATTTTTTAAATCCTCTGTATTAAGGTTCTGCTTTGCCCCAGATAGAAACCTGGTGAATCTTAGAGAATTACTGCTCCAGATAAATAAATAATGAATGATGAAATTAGTATATGGCATATGGTACAGCGGAATATGGCAAGAACAACTTCAGTCTCTTTTGCATAATGTATATAGTAAAAACTATATATAGATGCAAAGGTCTTTCAGTGCCCACCGCAGACATTAGAGAGGTAACATTTGCTTTCAACAGGGCAAATTTCTGACTTCTTAATTATATACTACGTAAATCTACAGATGCAGAAGGGCTTGCCTGACAAGACTGGTGTGCTTCTGCTTTGATGAGGCACGGAATCTGCAGGGTTTCTGCTTTAACTTCTTCATTATATTTCTGACTTGAGCACAGTCTGTGTCCCCTGTTACCTGCAGGACTGTTACTGCCCTAGCCAGTTATTCCCCATCTTACATTTGGACTGTTGGTGGTTCGGGATTTCTTTGTTTGTTTGTTTTCCCTAAGTTTAGTGGTTTGCATTTCCTTTGCTGAGTTTCATTAACTGAATTTCTTACCGTTTCTCCAATTTATCAACGTCATTTTGTATTGTAAACCTGTTCTCCGGTAAATCACACCTTGAGTGCCTTTTTTTCATTAGGTGCGTGTCCACATTATAGTAATGGATCTACCTTATTTTTTACAAAAATTTGTGACAAAGTTAATAATCCTTCCTTATTAAAACCACGTAATTTATCACTTCTCCTGCCTCCAGTGTCCCAGGGTTGGTTTTTTTTTGTTTCTTGATGAGCAGCGAGAAGGCAGACTTCATAGGTTCAAAGATTCACTTCTGAGAAACAGCAACTGTGGGCAGGATTTTAGGTATTGAGAATTTTTTGGGTTAGGTTGACTGACTTTAAATTCATTATGTCCATTTTTCTTATCTTTTTATTCTACAGCCCTCAAGAAACTCCATCCACTATTCTACCCATGAGTTCCTCAAGTGTGCTAAATGTTTAGTCTGGTTTGGGGATTTTTTTTAAGAGCAAAATTGACTTGTAAGGCCCAGTTTATCACAGGTGAATTGACTGCAGTAGTTAATCAGTTCACACCAGTTCATTATGTCATCTGTTATTTCGAATAAGAATTAGTTCATTTATCAGTTTATCCTCTATTAAAACAGTCCAAATCTAGATTAACTTCATATGTTCCTCTGGAATTCCACAAGATTTTCACTGTGTTAAGAGAGAATGCTGTAGAATTCTGTAGAATTTCCCTGAACCTGCACCAGGAAAATTTCTGTCAGAGATTATGAAAAGGCAATAATCAAAGGGGGTGCCAGGAATAATGCAAACAGGGACACCCAGGTTTTCATTGGAGTTGACTAGGAAATGGAATGATAAGGACAGGCTGAGCTGGTCACCTGTCAAGCAGAGCACTTTATAGCAGAATCCTTCCTGCATGTAAAGAACAGGACACAAGCATGATACCAATCTGAGGACAAGTGGTTGTCTCAGAGAATGTTTTTTAACACCTGACCACTAGGAAGTGTTTGTGGTTAGTTTCAAAGGATGAAGCCAGCAAAATAGACAGAGAATCCAAATAACCTTCTGGAGGCTGCCATGACTAGTAAGATGAAACTCAAGATAAAACATCTCAGAGGAAAACGTTAACAGCCTCTCATATATTCATCGCAACAGCTGCAGATGGTAGGAAATGACAGATGGAATGAGAATGCAACCAAGTAAAAGTTAATGTGAAAAATTGCAAGGAACATTCTGTAGCCAAAACAGAGATGGTGCTAGCTTCAGTGGGGAGCTCTTCAAATGGTTAAACTGAAAAACCCAAACTGTTTGCATACAAAGAGCTTCTGAAAAAAATAGACAATTAAATGAAAAGAAGCTAATGCAATTCACAATAAATTCCAAGGCAGAGAAAAATACGTCTACAATTAAGGCTTCAAATTCTCCTTTTAAAAAATTAGGAAATTAGTGCGTTGCCTGAATGAAGGAGCTCGATGATTTCAATTTAGAGAAGATACAGAACTATATCAACTTTAAAGCACAAACAATGTTACCCTGCTGAGTGTGAGGTAGAGATGAAGGATGATCTAAATCCAGAGTTTCTTACAAGACTGCTGACACACACGAGACATACAGCAGCTGTGGCTCTTCTGTTTCAGTGTGGGTCTTAGGGTGCTGTGGGATAATGGGCTACTTTTGTGGCCTGTGACTTGCAAAGCATGTGTGGACTTACCTTCATGACTGACTGTGTCTAGAGCAACCCAGGCACAGTGTCCCAGATTCTTCCATTTCATCTTCCTAAGATTTTGATCAGAATTTACTCTAGGAAATAGAGCATCTTCCCACAAAGGCTTTGTTAAATATAATATATTCTCATGGAACATTTCTGTTTCAGTCAGCCTGTGGTTTTTGATGAAAAAATGTCTTGTGGAAATCTCCCCAACCAGACGAAGTCTCCTTCAGTCAAACTATAGATTTTCTGCTTAGCAAAAGTGAACCTTTAAACTTACCAAGTCTTATTGATCATCAAATGCAACGTAAATTACTTAACACTGGAGTTTTCTTCAGTTAAAGCTTAGCCCTACCAGGCTTCAGCGATTTTTTACTCATATTTTGATCACATTTTTCAAATGCAGCTTTGTGTACACACAACACGAAACAAACAAACAGTTCAAAGAAAGTAGCAAACTCATTTGCAAAAATGTCATGCTTTTCACTTTCTGTGTACTCTTTCTCTCTTTTTCTTTTTCCTCTAGTTCAGCTACCATCTCAGGGTGCCAAGAAGTTTAAGTCCCTGCCTTTAAATTCTCTAAGGACTGGTGCAGTTATTCTCCCACCAGCCCCAAATTCCAGATCCCAGAAAAGGGGACATTCTCAAAGTCATTTGCTCTATTCCCTCTTGCCTGGACTATCAGGAGAGCCTCTGAAACCAAGCCGTGTCCTACCTGCTATCCCAAGCCAGAAGAAATCTAACCCTGCAGATGAGCTTGAGAGATCTCTCACCAAACCAGATGCTGAAAATTAACTCATTACACTGTCCTCAATCAGCTGAAATATATCTAAGAGCTTGTTACAAGATAAATGTACAGTAAAATCTCATTAATTTGCACTAATGATGCTCTTGTGAACTGGAGTGTAAATGAACACAAACCAAGAAAGGGTAGCACATCACAAAAGTGGCAATGTATATTTATATGGGCGTTTTCATTACAGTTTTCATTTATGATGAAATTACTAAACAAATATTTAATGTGCTGTAAGACTATTTTGTGAATGGAATCCTCATAACATGCAATCTTGTTGCAGCAATGTGCTGTTAAGCCTTTCACAGAAAACAGGAACAAAGAGTAAGATTTTCTGCATGATTTAAAAGTCAGAATTAGGGAAATAGAAATTGACAGTGATTCCCTGTAGTTTGTAAATGCAAAGGTGCTGATTCAGAGGCTGTGTGCCATCAAAAATATCTTTTTAAGATTAAAATAATAAGCTCAAAATAAAAGTCAATTTTAGCAAATGAGGGATTTTGGCTCTTTGTTTTTCACACATTTCCTACATTGTAAGTTTGTGGGTTTTGTGAATTCAACAAACTAAAAAAGTACAATGAAACACTAATCCCTGTGGGACAGACAGGACTACAGCACACATTGTTCAAAACTGTTCATTGCACTGACAGATTTATGTCTCTTCCATTTAATTCTTCATATTCCTCAGTGACAAAAATGCAATTGTTATTTTCATAAAACAAGGATTGCACGGTCCTGAGTTATTACACATTATTTCATCACTTTGATAACCAAAATGAAGAAGGAAATCTAACCAGACTGCCATTCAGTCAAAAGCCTTGGCAAGTGCTATAAGCCTTTTACTAAACAATTCACAAGATTGTCCTTTCCTAAAGGACGACAAAGACATCAACCTGTGCTTGCTTCAGGATTCTTACTAAATCTTGCTGTTATTACTCTGGAGGCTTCCCCAATTCTGACTATAGAGGGCCTGTGGGCATTACTGTGGGCAGGGGGAGGGGGCATTGTCCCCTTTTGTCACCCCGTCTATGTCACCATTGCTAGTAAATCTGTCCTGCATCAGATCTACCTCAGCAGCTCATTCAGCCAGGACGTGGCAGTTCTGTTTACCTCTAGATAAATGTTTTATTAGCTGACAAACATTTCTTTTGCTGTGTCACAGTAAAAGACAAACCTGACATGAAAGAGAAGATAATCATGTCCCAGTAGCTGCAGTTTCCAATTTCCTTGCGGTAATGACTGTAAATAGAAGGATGGCTGGTGGCTGTCACAGACAGTCCCAGAAAGAAAAAGAGCAGAGCACAACAACAGCTGCTCTGACGCAACACAGGGAAGAAGTAACTTGTGCACACAAATAAAAGGATATTTTATTTTTATACATCTAATCCAAATGTAAGGGTATAAAGCTCAAATTCAACAACTGATATAAACCTCTTGCTTCTTGCTGAACTCCACGAGAGTAAAAAGCTCATGTGCCTGGGCCTGACAGGCAACCTAGCCCCCGAGGCTAGATGGAAGAACTACTGCATGACAGAAGCATGCTCTGTTAAAGGAAAAATCAATGCTGGCATGCTCTGTCTTTGCGCCTGACCAGTGCTGCCCTGTCTGGCCTCACTGAAAAGTCCAGAGTCCCTCCTACAGCGTAACAGACTGGCATCTGCTCCACAGGGTCACTGCCTGAGCTGGTCTGCTCGCCAGGACCCCTAAGCTTGTCTGCCCTGGAACTCCACCAGTTGCAACCCCCAAATTCTCTGACTGCAGCCCTTTTGTACCTCTCCCTGTGGCCTCAGACAAGACGCAAGTGGTTCATAAGTCAGTTCCTAGAAACGTTCAAGCTTCAATGCAGACCAGTACTGAGCAGATGGTTCTGGTGCAGACTGCACAAAGGAGAAGGAAAAACCAATTCATACAGCTCTGGCTGGCAGCGAATAGCCTCTATGTTAACTTTAAATGTCCACATAGACATCACAAGAATGAGGTTTGTCTTCCCAGAGTGAGAGCCCAAAGTAAACACTCTGGCAGAGATTAATTATCTTTAGTTTAACACACTGCTTCGGAATTGGTACAGTGTGTGGAAGGAAGAGAAGACCAAATGGCACAGCAAGGAAATCCCAGTGAGATCAAATATTTGTGACCCCCACCGCCATTCTAGACCTTTTGATTGGGTAATAAAACCGAGATTTTTGCTATCAAAAAGAGGCAGGTCATGTCCTGCAACTCCATTTTTTCCTTAGTAGAGGGAGACCCTTGTTGCTGTTACTGGCTTTGAGAGAGGGGGTGAATCCCTCTCATCTCTTGTGTTACCCAGCTGGTCCAGGGACCAGGAGAGTCCTGGTCTGCCTAATGGCAATCATATAAAAGCTGTGGTGGTGCCCATGTGTTTGCCACCTGCAGTTCCATGCTGGAGACAAAGGTACAGGAGTAGTCTGTGTTGGATTCCCATAGAGGTTTGAACAAATTTCAAATGTTTCCAGTATTACAGCAAGAGAGAAAGGGAGAGACGTTCCCCCACGCCTTTTTCAGAAAGGAAGAAATCAGCTTTCTGGGTTTCCTCTTCAGCAGTGCTTTGTTAATGCAGCGTGGGTGGAAAATGCTGAATAATGAACAATTTTGGATCAAAGATAACACTGTCTTTCAAATGAAATTCCTTAAAAATGCAGAATTTCACGTGCAGTCACTCGAAGCTAGAAACAAACATTACCACTGCCTCCCCTCTATACAATCATTTTGTGTGACGGGAGGCATCTGCCACCTGATATTTTCCTATCATTTCTCTCTTTTTTCCTCATCTTTTTCTGGGAAGGAATGTTTTTTCCGGGGGCCTCCAACCCAGGAAATAGACTTTTTCAGGAAAGGAATGCAAATCGAATTGCCTGTTGAAAGGTAAACCTAGAATACAGTACTTACCTGAACATAGGCAGTCTCAAATGCATGGTAATCTGAATTAAGGTCCATGTTACATTTCTAGTGTATGTCAATGCTGTCAATAAAGTAGTTCACAATTTACCAAATATAGAACTTTTAAAAATTAATGCTCATAGACAGCACTAAAAATTATTCTCAGAAATGTTCCCACCCGGAACTATTCTTACCTTCTGGGTTTGATAAGCCAAATTCTACAATAAATAAACAAGTCAAATTAAGTGGACGTCTTTCAGAGGAGAGCAGACTGCTGACTGCAGTGTACTGCATGACAGATAACAAATGAACCAATACCTACTTACGCTACTGACCTCTTGCTCAGACCTTTCCTGGAAGATAATGGCAGGAGAGACAATAAAAGGCTAACACAGTTGATTAGCAATTGCCAAGAAATGGCTGGTCAGTAGGTCATGACAGAGATTATTCTTTTTTCCTCTCTCTGGTGATTAAATACCTCTGGCACGTTCTTCTGTGGCACTAGTTGAGTGTTAACTCATAAAGTGTTGCAGTACTCAGGTGCCTGGGGAGTTTGGCTTGGCACAGAACTAAGAAAATATATATATATACAAGATACATTTTCAGACCAAAACACAGTATACTTCCTCACTGGAACATGTTCTACATTCTATATATTATTCTTATGAACAGAATTTGAAAATGCTTTTAAATATGGTGCAGCCTTTATTCCAGTGGACCATTTACTTATACATTGATACTGAGTGGAGTGGTCCACTCTTCCAGTAAGCTGTGGAAGAGGTTAGCATTACTCCATTACTTAAAACAGAAAAATGTTCATATGTAAAAGAAAGGATCATCCAGTATTATGGGGATCTTTCAAAGGCTACTCTATTGATGAGCAGAGTATCTGATGAGCAGGCTAACTTTCTTGTATAAATACCTAAAGAGGAAGCAATGTCCTCTAAAATTCAGTCATAATAAAGCATTTTAAACACTGCGAAAGGTGGAGATCTCTGTCCCTTCTCCCCAAATACAGTGCATTCTTCTACCATCACCAATGAGGAGCCTGCGCAATCCATATATTTTTCCACTGCAAAACACCAGAAGCATGCTAGTTACAACTTCAGGCCATAAAAGCATAGCAACTTTTCAAACAATTCTAACAGGGCTATGAGAGCTCATCTGATGATACTGTCATCGTGAGTCATCGGAACTGTTACTCTGCATCAGCATTATAATAATGATTTAGAAGAAGACAGAAATATCGAAAGTATACATTATTTGCCTTTGTATTTTAAAAGTGGAATTTTTCTCTCATTATTTTCACAGGGTTTTCCTATGCCCTTAGTTTCAGAGAAAGCAAAGATTTTCCTGTGCTGTCCCTATTGGCGGAAAAGCCCAGCATGATGACAGAGGCAGTTTAGACCAGAGGTTGTCAGGTGTCCAGCATCAAAGCCACCTCTAACCAAGGGCAGTACTTGATGTGAAGCAGTTGACACAGAGCCAAGAAATAAACACCAGGCCCATCGGGATCCTGAAGTCCAAGTGTTCCCTCCCTGCCAGCCGACACTGTCAAAACCCTGCCTTCTGCCGCTGCTGCTCAGCTGAGTAAGGTCTGCAGACACCTACAGGGTGCAGCCTCCTGCAGTAACTTTCCATTCCCCATCTCAATGTTTGTACTGCTCTAAGGTACTTGGCATCACGGTGTGACCCTCTGCTGCTCTGCAAACACCAGGAAGAACGTGCAGAGTCAAGGGGGTGTTCACAGCTGTCCAAGAGGAGTACTTGACTCTGTGCACATGTACCTTCCTCCACCTTTGTGCATGTTGCTGTGCTCAGCGTGTGAGATCCCGCCTTTTGGATGAAGAATGTGGTGGAGTTCCTTGTATCACACAGGAGCAGACTGAAACTCTCTGAACACATCAATGCACTAAGAAAAGGCTCAGTCCAGCCCTCCCAATATGTCTCTGTAGCCATCATCACCACTAGAAAAGACCCCGTAGTCATAGCCTTCCCTATCAAGATTACATCAGGAAGATTAGTTTGGTAAGGGGACAACTGAGAGGAAGGAGCAGGAGAAGCAGATCCCCTGCTTACACGCAGTGCCACAAACTTCAGCTATAATTTCAGCTTGTCAACTGAACTAAAAGTAGCTTTGCAAACACAGTGAAAACTATGAAGGGAGACCTTCCCACAGCGCATGAATAGCTGGCTGCACTCAAATGATTGAAAATAACTCGGACTGTATCTTTCATACACAGAAGTTGAGGGTAAATATCATCCAAGAAAGGAAAAAATATAAGGTCTAACCAGAAAGGCTGTACTAAATATACAATTGTAAAGACTGCATTTTCAGTTTCTAAATTTGCCAATCCTGTCCTGTTTCTGAAGTCACTATTTGTAGTAGACTCTTCGAAATAAGGCAGAGATTTATTACTAAGAACAACTAAACCAAACTGTGAAATGATGACTTAACCCAGCGGGAGGCTCTGCCTCCTGTTCTGTCCAGCCCCTAGCACCAGACCAATGTTCTTTTTTCTGATATGGAAGACTGCAGCTTCTTAAAGGTTCATTCACCCTCCAGCTGTTGATCCAAAGAGACGTTTTGTGTAGGGAATTTATCAGAAAGGGGCTGGATGCTTTTGAAAATTCTAATATTTGAAACTCTAAATATATTTTTGTGCTTTGGCCTCTCCGGTTAGAGTGTCTAGTGTTTTTCCACAGTTCACTCTGTTGTGATCTTACAGAGATTTTCCTCCCATTGTTGTTTTGGGCATTTTTTTCAGTATGTCCTAGAAACTACAGACTGAAGAAACATGAAGTTTGTCATTGTCCCTGTGGTTTTTCTCTCTCATCTAAATATTTTTAAAAGATTGATTTTCCTGTAAATAAATTTGCCACCTTATTTTCATTGTGGGTTCCAAGACATATTTTGGGAAAGCTGCTTCTAATTTGTCATTGCTTAGGTTTTTTCATGAGACACAAAATTATGCCCACTAAAAGGGTCATGGTAATAAAGATGCACGGAAATTTCACCTCAGAGATGTCGCGGCTTGTCAGTGGTATAGGCCATGAGGAGCAATTTGTGCCCTTGCTGTCCTTCTCCTTCCTTCTGTTCTGTTGGGATTTTTTTATGCCCAATAAATACATCAGGATTTTATTGTTTTTACTCTTACATACATGCCTACTGTACACTTAATCAAATGCTGCATTTATAGGCACTTTAAAAGCACAGCTCAAGTCTCTCCTCTACACTGTTCCTGATGCAGAGCTCATACTACTTAGTTTCAGAAATGCAAAAATCAGTGTGTCAGGACTTTCAGCTATATTACTCCTTTCCTTGGAGCAGTTATTGAGAATTCAGACATGACTTCTTAACCTCAATTAATTGTGAGGTCCTAAATCTCTCGGTTCACAACAGCAAGAAATACTTTTCTGAACTCTTTTCACAAAGAAAATTTTGTTTGACATCAATACTGTCAGACCTATCAACATCAGTTTTCAATGTTATTTTTGTAAACATAAGATCAGCACGTCAGACAAGTGACAAAAATAGACTGCAAAGTTGTGGCAGGAACCAGGGTAAGCTCTTTATCTAAATGGTAAAAAGCAAGTACCAGTTTTCGCACGCTTCTGGTGCTCTCTGGTAAGGTGGTAAACAGGAAGATAGTCTGTTTCACAGAGATTTTATTCTCCTCTCAGCTTTTATGTGAGGATAGCACCTGGTTCCTAAAATCCACAGAGATCTTGTAGCAAACTGGTGGACATTTTTATATGTTCTAATGAAATTTAGAACTTCAAAAAAAGTAATCACTCCATCACTGAAACCTTCCCAGTAGGCTAGTAAATAATATTATCCCAATGACACATATGAAGAAGCAAGGACAAAAAGATTAGACACTAAATTTCCAAAGGTGGCTTCCGAGAACTTGGGTTGGAGGGCTACCTTCAGTGCTCAGGTGTTAACCCTCCAAAATGTGGCTTCTGTTTTCCCTCCTTACGGGAACTTGCTTGTGAGAGTTCTGCATTTATGACAGTCAGGTGGAGAAATGCAGGAAGCGAACTAAGGGCTGAAAAGTAAAGATTATAAATGGCTCTTCTCAGGGCACAGTGCACAGAGTTTGACGGCAGGTCCTGGCCACTGGTCTATGCTTATTCTTGGCCAGAAGCCACCTTGGCTAGCTTCGCTGCAAAGCTCCTTCTGGGGAGTGTGTAATTGTCACAGTGCTATCACAAACAGTCTGAAAAGCAGCATTACCCACGGCTATGGATATTCACATAGGACACTGGGCATCTTGGCCTGGAACCGCATCCCAGAGCAGTACTATAGGACTGAGAAAGACCCTTTATCTCCAGGAAAATTAAGTGACAACCTTCTTCATGTCAGTTATGTTGTGTAATTACTGCCTGGGCTAAGAAAGGCATAGAGCTCCATTGGATAAATTATCTACCAGCTAAGATTAGCTCTTCCTGTGTCTCCTTGATCCTCCTTGTCCTCTCGTCTCCTTAATCTCCTTAGAGGATGGAAGAGAACAGGCAGAGATTTTGGAGTCACAGTACCACTCTGCCATCCCAAACAACAGAAAGAGTAAACAAGCTAATATGTAAAGAGCATATTCCATCTGCTCTCCTGACAGGTTTTGTGAATTCTAACTGAAGTCATCATATAATACCTACGGCAGGTTTTCTGCAAGATTCACTGAAAAATGACCGTTACCACACAGGAGAGATGCAGCCATTCTCACAGAGAACAGTTTTGTTTCACATCCTCTAGCTGATCCAAATCAAAATGCTGCTGCCCTCAAGTACTGCCCATGGAGGGACCCCAAATATGGTACATGAGGTCAGCACAACCTTTATTGTGCAGCATCGCTTGGTAAGCACCTCAGCACACCATTTTCACCCAAACAAGATGGTGGGTGACCAGCACTTGGGAATGCAGAGCTGTATTTACAGGTTAACCCTAGGAAAGAGCTGAGGAGGCTCTTGCAGTAAAATCGAAATCACAGGTTTCTTTGTTCTTTTCCTTTACTTGCCTTTAAGATTTAAAAGGCCAGTGCTAACAGTGCTTATAACTGTCTTCTGTGAGCTGAACCAAAATTATCAATTCAAACCATGGGGACCACTGGAAAGCTATAGCATGAGTTCAGTTCTTATGGACACATTCCGTTTCAGCCAGCAATGTACTCCGTAAAGTTGCTTGTATTACTGTGCCAACCAGACACATGCAGCCATGGAAATGAGATCCACATTACCATAAACCCTTTATTTATGTTGTCCGTAATCCTAGTTTACTAACCCAAATGTTGGACTAAGTTCAATAGTTGGGGCAGTTCAAACTAACAGGTACAAATTGTTTCAAGTGATGACTTAAATTATCCTAATTTAAAACATGAATAAAGCCTGTAGACTTTGCTCTCTGCACTAACCTTCGCTTGTTTCTGGTTTTCTTTGAATATGCCATTACATAAGTAGAAGCTTTACTTATCTCCTGGCCCATCTTCTCAACTCTGTCAGAACATCAAGCTAATTCTCACATTCATATACAATCTGCAAGAGCGTGACAGATTTTGCATTCCACACAAAACTCTGCGTTTTTTTTCTGTTGGTTGCTATGCATAACCACATTGTACTACTTAACTATGAAAGAGTATTGCATTGACAGTCAAGTTGATTTTCTCTATTCCAAATTTCTTCAAGAAAAATTTAATTGCTCAGCTGCCTGAAGCTGGGAGATGTCAGAGATCTGTGTCAAAATGTTCTCTAAACAGAGACCTTCAAAGAAACGCCACCACAGGTGTGAACTACTTCCTTTCAAGCACATCTATCAACAATCTCAATCCTAGAGTTAGTCTGAGAAACCAACTCTCAAGCTATTTTTAAATATATTTTCATAACAGAAATCATATCTCAACTCAAGAGAGCATTTTTAGAGAGAAAAATATCCTAGTGGCATTTTTGATTTGGCAGCCATCTAGATTTCTTCAAGAGTCTGAATTCTGCTGGGAAGTATTCCTTTCTTCTGTTTACAGGAGATCCCTGAAAGCAGCCAGCACTGACCCTCCAGCTGTTGAAGTGCTATTCACATGGCAGGATGAGCCGTGTTAGCTCCTCAATGCCATCAGCACACAGTAATGTGATGCATTATTGCAAATGATAACACACCGCACTATATGAACCCTCAAACAGCCAGGTCACAACATCAAATACCTGTAATTAGTTCAAGTACATCAGGGCATGGTGTACCACCTCAGTGTAATGACATGTATTTGTTCAGGCGTTGTTTTTTCGGACTAAAACTGTCAGCCTGTCATTTTTAAACTGATTACCCAATCTTCCGGGGCAGGTCTCCCAGAGTGTGTAGTCTTGTCTGTACAGCAAGTAAGAAAACATTGAATAAGAATACTTGGTGATGTGGGGTGGTTGGGTGTTTTTTTGTTTTGTTTTTAATGGTAAAGGATTGTCAGCCGAATGTTGAAATTCTAGGAAAACAAAACCAGCTATCTCAGTGCCAGTTCATTTCTGCTGTGTACGTTTTCTTTATAAAAATGGTATGTTACCTTCACAATGAATTAGTAAGATACATTATTTTTAAATCAGAACTTGCTTCCTGAGACTTACACTTGCCACCCCAACCCTCTGCAAAGAGGAAACGGTAGTGCCTAGTTCGGCACAACTGAGCAGCACAGCAACAAAATGGAAGGAAAGATGACGATGTGTTGAGCTCGAAGTCCCATGTGTCCCTGCAGAGACACTCGGGAAAGCTGTTGCCAAGGGGGAAGGAAGGAACTGAGGAACAACCACAAGATGCCACGTTTCCAAGGTGAAGATCACAATGTGATTTGAGCTAAACCAAGAGCTTCAAGGAGGCATTCAGAGTAGTTGTGAATGCAACTCTTGCCACCGGGTCCTAAGTGACTAGCAAATAAATCAAAGTTAGATATTCACAAGAGGTAGCAGCCTGGTCTCTGACTTGACCTGACTATTTTTTCAAGAATACCTGCAGAGTTATGCTTCCTACATACAAAGAAACAAACACCAGAATACAGTTCCAGTTTCTACATTCAAAATGGGAAACCACTTTCCAGGCAGAGCCAGGGGAGCTTATCCCTTCTCTTCCCAGTGTCATCCTAACAGTGACTCTCCCTTTTCTTCTGGATTCCTGGCCACCTTCTGCTGTGAACATAACACTGATTTTCACACCACCCGTTCATACGGACCAGCACCAACACAGCTGGCTCAGGCACCACCTCAGGAATGTGTTCTATATGCATGCGAACTGTACAGCTGTGCCATACAGTGCCAAGACTGTGCTAACGGTTCTGACTTTCTGGGAATACTTATCCCATTTAAATTAAGATCCTACTAGCAAGTACTCTTAATAGCCCTATTAAGAGTTTAAGAAAGTAACCAATATATACGTTTATGAGAGAGTGGAATGTCACTAGGCAGCGGGGCATGTGACAGTAAGTAGTACTGGGATTTATAAAAGAGAAACCATTTAGGGTGTGATTTGTGTGGTTGGCTTAAACAGAAAAAAAAATGCAAATTCCATTATGCAAAATATTCTTTCACTTTGCAGTCAGCATAACTGGAAATACAGCTTGTGGCAGAAGCCTGCATTGCATCAGACTGTATCCATCCTCTCCCAAGCTGCAGGCAAATCTTCTGCTATTCATTCTTGTTTCATTAGACTCTAATTGCACCCAAGTGCATCTGTTATACATAGGACGTGACTACTTTTTTAACTGTTTGTAATTGATTTATTTATATCAAAGTAGCACCTGGACATCCCAGTGAAGATTTAAACCTTATTGTGCTTCTTACCATGCAAATACATTACAAGAAATTGACCCTGTAATCCCAAAATTTAGAACTGAAATAAGAAGGCTGCACATAGAGTAGCAAGAATAATAACAGCGGTGAAATGAAACTATTTGGTCCAGGTGATATAGCAGATATCTTGGTTGGTTTCTTGATTCAGCTGTATGTATTGTTAGTAGCTTTCTGAAATTGAAAATATGATGTCCATTTGCAGTTAATGACTGAAAACAGTGGGATTCTCATGTCATTATCCATTAATACCAGTAACTCTGTTTGGTTATCAAAATGGCTCAGCAGGAAATGAAGCTTACAGAGTAGCTGCTTCCTTGCTTCAGATCCTCCAGCTGTAAAAGAAAGATATGTTATTTGGAGAAAGGAAGGCTAAGCTATATATTTCTAATATCCATGAATCAGAAAGAACATCTGCTGATAGCATGTTGTAAAATTCACACATTTCTCCAGAGAACTATAGTAAGAAAATCATAAATGTCATGAACTTCATTCCCCATTGTGTTTTTCTTTATGTGAGCTCTGTGAAACAACATTTACGAATTAAAAAAATGGTGCTTTAAATGACATGCTGATGAAACCATTCAAGTGTGAAAGGTCTGCTTTCTCTTTCTTACACCTCTGGTGGTTGTTTTCCCTGTTGCACTATTCCCCTGGGACCTTTAAATTCTCAAATAGACTGAAACCCTTCATACTGTCCTTGCAACACAACACAGTCTTCCAAATAAGACTAATGTCCTTGCTATTTGATTTTCATAAGCTTATATTGTTGTATTCTCATTTTATCTAAATGTGGGATTTTATCAATGTCCTACAGACATCAGATATGCACTGCCTGTCTTTCCTAGTTATGTACTATGCATACAACTTTACCTGTCTCGCTGTGAAATGACAGGATGGATCTATTAACACAGATGCATACAACCCTTGTAGTGCCGATAAGCCCTTTTCCACCCCAGGAGGAGGCTGCATTAGCAGTGGATAAAATATAATCATCACATATGCATAATTCCTCAGGTTTTCTGTAAGTATTAGCCATTTTTAAATTAAGGATAACAGCCTGTGCTCCTCCAAACATGTCAGCAATGTATATAAACTAAGAAATCCGTGTTCTTTCAACACTTGCATAGCTTCAAAGGATCTTTTACAGAGAGTACTCTTTAATCCTTCTGCAGAGCATCTCTTACCCCTTACCTCATTCCCATTACTATTTTTAGAAGCCAGAGATTTAAATGTATTCTCTAAAATGGAAAATGGCATTTGGGGTAGGACAGATACAACAAGGCCAGTTGAAAAATACAGCCGCTTGGGTTCTAGTATATGGTAGTGCGAAATCACTGTAGAGACGCATTGGGCCAATCAGAATCAAGTAAGTGATTTATCTTCAAATGTTCCAGTCAACTTTAAAATAACATTTGTAGAGCTCCGGGATGCTGCTGGACTGCAAAACATATCAGCGGATAAGGGCAGCAGCGCTCTCAGACCCCTTTTTGTCTCATGTCACAAGTGCCTCAAGATGTATTTAGTAAAAATTCTTGACGTTTTGTTAGTATTATAAAGCATGTTAAGCATTTTTCTCTGTATTTTAAAATTTTAGAATTTTAAACCTCTTTTTTTAGGCTCATTTACACTCCTGCGGTGAAAAGAAAAAAGAAATACAATAGACCCAGTTGCAGCAATGCTTACATGACTGTTTGTATTAGAGAAAAGCATTACAAGAAGTGGAAATACTATAATCAGCACCCACAAGCTTTGAATGATTTAATGTATTAAGTGAAAATGGAAAGACAAACATCTTTTTCCCAAAATAAGTCTGTCGTCTTTAGGAAAAACTCCAATTTGTATCTGAACAATACTTCCAATGTAGTTCAAATGTTCATATAAATAAATCACAAAAAATATGTATTTTATGTTCGCTGGTGCTTTTAGAAAAAAAGTTTCTCTGTCACAGAGTTTGAGGCTTAAGGCCAGCTAGAAAGTGTGGCAGCTGCTCAACAACTGTTTGAGGTGAACTGTAGACAGAGGTACTTTTATACATGGAAATTCACCCCTCCCTTTTCAAACCAGAAAAACAGTCAAGATGCCAGGGGCTACAGGCTATGAGTATGTTTGTGAAGGGGGAATTCACCTGCCAAATCATGAGCTCCCGGAGGACTGCATGACCTTCCACACCCTCTTTTCCAGAATACTCTCTGAAACAGCTTCTGCCTGTGTTGCAGCCTGGAAAGATTAGAAACCATGACCTATTCCCATGATCCTTCCCTGGACTTTCCCCACCAAGGTTATTTGAGCCTATTCTGTGTCCTGCATAATAATTCTCTATGCACATACAGAGAGTCCTATCATGTAGCCACGATATCCACAGCCTTTCTTACCATAGATTTTAAAAGGCTCGGAAACTCCGATGGCATCTTTCTAAACTGATACAAGACCCAATCTGGATGAATCAGATGATGAAAAAAAGTGGGAAGGCAAACGTTCTGCCACCAATATTATTTAACCACAAAGTTTAGATTAATGTTTCTATTTTATTTCTTGTCTATACTTCCTAGGCTTGGAACAGAATTGCTTCACTGCAAATGTAGTAATCTGGTTGCTGAGAACAGCCCTTAAAATAATCTTACCTAGGTAGAACTTGAGAGTGGGCCACAAAACGTATACTGGAAAGCAGCAGTTTTTCTTATTTCTGACATTACATTACAAAGGTGAAGTACAGCACCATTTTCATCACCCTTAACAGTAAACCACTTCAATGTCAACATAACTTCAACATACCTTCACTGGTTTCACAACTCTCCTGAGTGCATGGAAAGTTTGTGCTTCCCAGCCTTGCAATTGTATTGATTCTTATATTTACAATATAAATCCTGTATGTTTTAGCAGAGGGTGTGGAAGCCAGGTCACTGACACAAAGCACTACCAAAAACATAGAGTTAGTCTTTCCAATTTAAACCTTCTACAAGCCCCCATAGCATGCAAATTTGGCATTTTTCCAAACCAGGAGAAAAACTGCAGATAGCATTGTTTTGTTTTGCTTTTTTAACAACTCTTATTATCTTGGAATTGAGCACTGTTTTGCTTTTCCTGTAAAATGAAGCATTTGTTTGTTTTCTAAATTGTAATTGTCGGACATGGTTATCATGGTTTTCATGAATGCAGAGCTGTACGAGGCAGTAGAGAAGACTTGGAGTGCTTCTTCAGAGCAGACTGCCTCTCCAGACGATGCTTCTGCTTTTATGGCATAGTCAAAGCAATACGAGGTAAGATGATAAACAGTAGCATCTAAGAGATCTCTGGGATCATCAAGAAGTGCAACCATCAAAGAAACCCTTTACGAAACATATTATTTCAGTGGTATCTTTTTCCATTATAGCCCAAAAAAAGAAATCAGCATTCTTTGGAAATGTGCTGAATGTGAGGAAAATGGAACATTCCTCCCCATCTGCTGGAAATACTCTAAAGTAAATAAGGATGCTAAGTACTGGGCAGAAATACTGGAAGTAATTTTTTAAAATAACAAAAAAGCAGACGCCAATAGAGGCCCCTAGTCGTCCTCCTAGGCTTAGCACTGGAAAGAAATTATGTTTTGGGAAACTAAATCTACAGATAGCTGCCAGATGGTTAATCATGGTTAGTGGAGAACACAAAGGGCTTTGCTTGATGATCAGGCTTAGTAAAATAACAGTGGTCCCAAAATCCTGAAAATTTTACAGATTCTGAAAGGTCTGGAGTCGGTAAATTTATACAGTCTGGCTCACAAATTCAAACCCTTCATTTAAATGCATGTCAGACCCCACTTAAAAGTTGATTGTTGCCTAGGAAATATAGTCTGCTAGGAAAAGCCTTAACAAACTTCAGAGGGGAATGGTGCAGGGTTTGACTCCACTACTAGTATACCACAACAAACATTAGACTAAGATGGGTGCGGTTTTAAAGCAATATATTGCTTAAAGCAACTTATTTTAAGCAATTTATAACATTCTTTGTGTAAGATACATAATAAAAGATATTTTTTGTTTATCTTGCAGAAGCTAAAATTTATACACTACCCAAAACACAGCTGACAGAGCCACAATGTGCTCTGTATCTCTTCAATAATCTTGTTACTTGCCTTTCCTCCTTTTTACCTTGACAATTTTTGCCCTTTTTCAGACAACTTACTTTGCTGTTATTATCCCTAGTTCTTTTTTTAGCACTAGGGTTAGGAAGTGGATTTGCTGTGTTTCCTTTCCTTTCAAGCCGCGTGTATGTCAGTCAGTCAAGCAGTAGGCATCCTGTCCTTGTTTTCTTGTTTTTCCATTTCACTTCATGAATATACTGGAGCTTCATTTCATAAAGGAATTGACACTAGTGCCATCAACAATGTTTCAGAAATCAACAGTAACTGAAAAGATATATACTGTAAACAATGTACTGCTAAAGGCTTGAAATGCGGAAGACCTCTGTTACCATGACTTTTCTTTATGTTTTTAGTTACATCTCACTTATTCACCTATTTTTGGAAAACTGAAGATGAAAACTGACCTTGTAAAAGACAATGGAAAAAATTTAACTTCAGTGAGATCAGAAGTTCCCTCTACTTCTTCTTTTACACATTAAGCTTTTCCAAGGAAACTTTGTTTTTCAGTCTCCATTTGTACGTGGGCAATTTACACAAAACATTATTTGTGCATTACATTTTTTGTGCACACAACATGAAAATCCCTCGCAGAAAATGAATTCTCTCTGACAGAGGAATGTCATTTTTTGTCTGCATTTTAGACTCATCTGAAAAAAATTAGTTCTACAAAACTAGCACATATAGATCAACGTCATTTAACACAGATACACTGCATTAACAATATGAAGTCTCATCTGGAGTAAGAAGGTTGCTCTGAAGTGAAGATTTCTCTTACTAGATACAGGCTTTATATAACTTAGAACACTTTTTCTCCTCAGGTAACTTTAACAACATGTTAAAAAAAAAAAAAGTTACTACTGGATCTTGGAATAACCACTTTTGTATTCACTTTTGTACAGCAGTGTTTTATGAAGTTTCTGATAGTTCAAGATACTTTCACAATGATCCCATATGTCTGTAGGTAATTCAAAATGTCTTGCGTGTTATAATTGCAAATAAGTATTTTCTTCTTATTAATTTCTGACAAGCAACCTGTCTTCAGAGCACAGTGACAGGTTTATTTCCACTCATTCGTAAGTCTGAGTTTCATCCTCCCTAATGTTACTTTAGAACGGGATACCAACTTCACTTTTAAGTATGGGCTATAACTTCTAAAACCTTCTAACTGATGTGAAAGTGAAGTTGTAAGTTAAAGATGAAGTAAGATGATTCTTATGACAATCCACATTCTTGAGTATTTTCCTGTAAATGGTTACAAATTCATGCTGATGATTGCTTAGGATCCATATAAGCAAGTGGGGTTAGCAGAGGTCCGCAGAACCCTGCAGAATTTGACAATGGAAGTCCAATCCAACTGTTACTGAACTCAACAGCAAATTCCTATTGATTTAAATGAAATCAGAATTAGGATTAATATACACTCATACTCATGCTTACCTTTCTCATAGTGGCTGAATATTTAATTCCTCAGAGAACATGTTTACCCTTTACAGGGTCAGTAATAAAACACTTGTTAGCTTTGCTGGTCTAGAATTTTATCAGCAAGTTTCACTTCACAGTTCAGGAACTAAATCAGCTAGCCCTTAATATGATGGAAATCTAGCTATGATTCTGCAATATATTTACACCATCAAGATGACTTCACATTACTACCAATGAGAACACTGAAAACATACTGGTCATGTTGATTCCAACTAGCTTTAAGAAAAGAAAAAAAAACCAAAACCAAATCAGTGGTAAGGCTATTACCAACAGAACTTTTTCATCTAAGAGACAGCATCCATGATACCAAAAGGCATACAAAAATCCTAAATCATGACCTGACAAGCTTCTACTTAGACTTTTTTATTATTGTTTTCACAGTGACTGTTGGAGTATTATGTTAGGTTACATTCCTGTTCTCAAGAAAAGTGTAATTGATTAATAAGCAGGCAAAAAACTGTTTCTTGAGCTGGCTGGAAAAGTACCTTCTTACAGCATAGCACATACTCACAATGATACTAAAAAATGTATGTCAGTTACCACTTTAGAGCTATCAGGCTTACAGCGTGTGAGCCAGTAAACCTAATCTTGATCTGGATCCAGCTTTGGATAATTAACTTCTTCCTGCCTGCAAAATCCCCCTACAGAATCAGCTGGATACAATTTAAGGCCTCACATTATTAAACAATTGTTACATTCACCCCACACATAGCTGAATTCAATCATCTGTAAAAGGGACTTCTTACACACAGAAATGAGACTGAACTTTCTGTCTTCAACCCAGGAGCTTTTTTTTCTTTTTTTTCTTTTTTTTTTTTTTTTTTAAGCTGTGGATAAAGAATTACTGCTTATAGAGAAAAGAACTGTGTGAACACTGAGAATAGTTTCCCCTCATCCTTCAGATACAAAGGTCAGCAACTTGTGAAGGATTACATGTCAGATTGCATTTTTCTTTTCTAAATCAATGGTTGAACTTGCTGGAAGGAACTCAGCAGGAGCCAGGAACTGCTGCTTCCCAAGGGGAAAGATCCCATCACCATACAGTCGATAGCTCATCTGAATGTGAGGTACTAGTTTCTGGCTGCCACCAAGCCCTAACTGAGGCAGTGGCCTGTTAATCACAGGTTCCTTTTCTTCCCTCTCTGTATCCAGTCCTAGTACTTCTGTCTGTACCAAGGGCTCACACAGATCACAGGCTGTGATACCAGCCCACCTTACCAAATTTGCCTCCTGACACTGAGACATGCCCTGGACGACACTAAATAAAGCCAGACGCAAAAGTCAGGAGAAGGAAATGTAGTGGTGCAAGCAAGGAAAAAATAATTAAAAAAAAAAAAGCTCTAAAAGAAGACAAGGCGGGAAAAGGAGAGCCTGACACCTAAAACACTGCAGGAGAGCAGAGAGACAGCAACTACCAGGTCATTCCTGAGAACACCAAATGTTCTAAGAAACCTTGAGCTACAAATAACCTGCAAAGCAACTTTAGACCGTAACTTACACAACATTTGAGGAGCTTTCCGCAGGGTGGGAATGGTACACAGACACACTACAGGCCAGCTTTTTTCAAAATGAGATATGGAATACATCTTTACACTAAACGTAATCGCTCCAAAGCAGATGGGTGCTCATTGTGAATGTATTGCTGTATTTCCAGGCATTCTGTGATTTTATGATTAATGGTCATCTGAGTCTCTATAAAGTACGCATATTCTCAGTGACGCGCAACTGAACTTGTAATAAGGTATGCATAAATGTAACATTAAAAAAAGCTAAAAAGATGTTAAAGAAGTTTCTTTGCCCTTGGTTTCCTGTAGCAGAGTCTCTGGCAATAATCCAAGGAAAAAAATAATTTATTCTGGTGGCACAGCAGCAAGTACAGCCCGGGCTGGCAGCCTCCAGAGAGGGACCCAGAACCAAGAAATTCCTGGGCAATTACACCCTTACAATCCACGCGTCTGCCCTTCACACGCTCTTCACACAGCCTGCACGCGCCACCTGGTCCAATGGGAATTTGTAGTCTGGGGTCTTCTTGTTCATTATTGGATTCTTTCTCTGTCTCCAGGCTGGCCTATTAACTGTTCAAATCTTGTTGAGCTACATCCTCTGCTGACAGTAGTAGTTTCCTTATCTCCTGGTTCGTACCGGTCTCAGGGCCTTCTTTTATGTAACTACGTTCAAGTCCAAAACAAGTTCAACTTATCTAGGTGAAAGTTTGCAGCTTGCAGCTTGAGGCTTCAGCTACTTTAGCTACTTATGCTAAGTGAGCTACATATAAGTAGTATGCCAATGTGGCCCAGCATTAAATCATTAACTCTAAGTGATTAATTTTATTTAAACTGAACCACTAATATTCCATATTCCTTTACAAAGACATGTTGAATATATTCTTGTAACTCTATAAATAGAATGCACTGGACAGTACATGGACTAATAGCCCAATCTTCAATGATAAGCTAATGATTATCATAGAATGGTAAAATAATTTACAGAATCACAGAATGGTAGGGGTTGGAAGGGATCTCTGGAGATCATCTAGTCCAACCCCCCTGCCAGAGCAGGGTCACCTAGAGCAGGTTGCACAGGAACACGTCCAGGCGGGTTAGGAAATAATTTAGTAATAAAGCTCTGAAGGCACTGTGGTCCTCTCAAAGCTCCTATTATCCAGCATCAACTCATGGGAGAACAGTGCACTCAACACACCCAAAGATGAGATTACTCAACTTCACACTAATGTTTCTCAAACATTTAATTTAAAAGACCTGCATATACTACTGCTGTTACATGTTGACATGCATGTAATATACAGTATGAAGCTGCCAACAAGAAACTACGAGGAAAATATCAACATAATCTGAGAAATTTTCATCAAATCCCATGTATTAAAAGTAATTTGTTAATGGCTCTTTTTGATTCAAGCTTATCAGGCAATTAATGAGTGATGTAAGAATTTATAAGCACTTCTGAAATACATTTATTCACACTGGTAAGGACTGCACATAAAAGATCAGGTTAGTGAAAATGTTAATGCCTCTTGTTCAACAAAGTATCACTGGTGAATGAATTATTCTTTTAGTTGATACTGATTATCACAGTCATATAATAAAATTCAAATAATACTTTATGAACTATTACTTTGTAGCAAATACTAGCAAGCAGTTTCATAAAGAATCTGTTCAGAAAAGGCACTAAAATACGAACAGGAGCAGCCCATGTGTTTCAGGATATATTGATATTGACATGACTTGAACACAGTCTTGAGTATATGCGTATCTCCAAGAAGATTTTCCCACTGCTTAATTAACTATAGACAAAATATATTTAAGTCAACCTTTACAGGCTGAATGACAAGTGGCCCACAAAAGGAAGGGCAAAAGAAAAGAGGCAGGGAAGTGGCAAAGAAAGTCTATGGTTTCATTAACAATTTGGTTTGTAGGTTACATCTCTTACCACTAATGTTTGTCTACCATTTTCTTTAATCATTCAGCATCCCTGATTCTGGGAGAAGGTCTGTATTTTTCCACATGTTTATATGCCAGCAAGACAATGAGCTCCTAGTCCAGTCTGGGAAATGACTGCTGCAACAAAACCAAAAAGAAATCACAAAAAATAAAAGATTCAGTTCTTGGAAGTTAAAGCTTGATTACAAATATTCATACCAGAATTTCAAGTAACAATGACAATTTCTAAACTGGGGCTCTAGAAAGAATGCCTCACAGCTCAGCGTAGGAGATGCTTTCAGGGGATGATTCATATCTCTCTGGTATATCTCTTAAAGCAAGCTTTTGCTGCTGTTGGCACAGCAGTAAAAGGAGTTTCGGTACTGAGAAACTGGGTTTGATTTTGCTATGCCTTATGCATGACCACCATCGTTTTTGTTTGCTAAATTCTGACTGCAAAGCACTTGTTACTGCAGGTGGTTACACAGGAAGAAAAAGATCTCTGTGTAATTTCAGATTTTTCGCAGAGTTTGGTTTGTTATATAGCTGAGTGGTAGTATAAATGTGAGACACAAATACTCTTATCCAAGTAACCTTCTCCCTAAGATGACCCTTAGAAGGAATTATTTTGACAGACTGATTCTGTACAAGTTGTAAATACAACAGCTGTATTTAAGGTAATGCTAAAGGGAGCAGAAAAAAGAGGAAAAGATATGAAAGTAAGGGTGGCAATGGAAGAGGAGAAAAAGAGCACAAGGAGACAAAAGAAAGAGAAAGCTGGAGAGCTGGGCAGAGAAGAACTTAATGAGGTTCAACAAAAGCAAGTGCAGGGTCCTGCACCTGGGGAAGAAGAATGTCAAGCACCAATACAGGTTAGGGGTGGACCTGCTGGAAGACAGTTCTGAAGAAAAGGATCTGGGGGGCTTGGTAGACAGTAAATTATCCATGAGCAAGCAATGTGCGCTCGTCGCCAAGAAGGACAATGGAATTCTGGGCTGCACAGGGAAGAGTGTGGCCAGCAGGCCAAGGGAGGTCATTCTCCCCCTCTCCCCTGCACTGGTGAGGCCACAACTGGAATACTGTGTCCAGTTCTGGGCTCCCCAGTTCAAGAGAGACAGGGAACTACTGGAGAGAGTCCAGCGTAGGGCAACAAAGATGATTGAGGGATTGGAGCATCTCCCTTACGAGGAAAGGCTGAGAGAGCTGGGACTCTTTAGCCTGGAGAAGAGAAGGCTGAGGGGAGACCTTATGAATGTTTACAAGTATCTACAGGGTGGGTTGAAGGAGGATGAAGCCAGGCTCTTTTCAGTGGTTCCCAGTAACAGGACGAGGGGTAACGGGCACAAGCTGGAACATAGGCAGTTCCGATCAAATCTGAGGAAAAACTTCTTTACGGTGATGGCGACAGAGCACTGGAACAGGCTGCCCAGGGAGGCTGTGGAGTCCCCTTCTCTGGAGACTTTCAAGACTCGTCTGGATGCAGTCCTGAGTAATGTGCTCTAGGCAATCCTGCTTTAGCAGGGGAGTTGGACTAGATGATCTCTAGAGGTCCCTTCCAACTCTGAAATTCTGTGATTCCGTGATTCTGTGAACGGAAGAACTCTTAATAAATGGTAAAGAATAATGGTAAAGTAGAGGAAGGAGAAGAGAATATAGTTAAGCAAGACCAGAAACGTAAAATGCAAAGTAAATCCTCAAAGATAATGAAGCATATGGGGCAAAGATCTTCATCTCTACCTTTGTACCCTATATAAAGTTGCAGTATGAATTGGCTAATAGAAATCATTATTGTTTCTTTTATTTTCCAATGAATGCATAAGTTTCTCAGGTACCTAAATACATTGTTCACTCTAGACATAAATTATTTAAGACCTATAGCTGGTGGAAGCTGTATCACAGTCTAGTACGTCTTAGCAATGGGAAATTATTACCAAAAGCCTATATCCTCCTTTGTTCTCTTTCACTCTATTGCTTACTCCATTTTATATACATTCCTTTTGTGTTACACTTTCATGTACAAATTCCTATATTCCTTCTTGTATCTCTTAGTTACACATTCACACACAAATATACCTGGCATGCTGAATTTTGTTACTGTTTTTTCAATTATTCCTACTCTCAAGTCTTCATTCCTTCATCGTATGAAGTTGTTACTCTTTCTCATAAATGCACTCACTTTTGGTGACGTTACCCTATCAGTAAAATACTCAGAACTGAATATATTTTTCTACGCATAGCCTTAACTCTCTGAATAGCATCAGTCAATTTAACTATAAGGCAGCAGTGAATGAGGAGTTCTGTAATACAGAACTTGGCTTCAGTTTTACTGATGAGAACGTACTTCCCTGGCCTTTACTTGAAGAAACAGGCTCCAGCCTTTTGTGTTTTGTTTCTTGCTGAAGCAGAAAACTTCAAGCACAAAGCTGTCAGGATGCCTTTTTTAAAATGTGTCACTTTAAGGCAATTAACTATATATCATTGCTGATAGCTCTCTTCCTGGAAATCAAGTGGTATCTCACTGTATTGATTTCTGTCTAACAGTAGATAGAGTGTGGAAAAATACAAGAAGGATTTGTCAGTAGTTCGCCTGCAGCAGATTTCTTCTCTCTAAGCTCCATATACACTCTTTCTTCTGTGTCTACCATCCTATACTGAGAAGTCACAAGCTGTAGTATCAGAAAGCCAGTGTTTCCAGCCATAACAACAGCTTAATTCGTACACAGCATGCTACAACAGAATAGATCTTCAGAAGCTGGGTATCACTCCAATGTGTGAATTCACAGGAAGCAAATGTATGGTTGTTAAAGTCTAGCTGAACTATTTTCTACTGCGTACAGGTTCTTATACCACAACCACCCTGCTAAGTACTTTCCAATATTAGACAGCATGACTAGCAGTTACAGAACACAGCAACTTACAGCACAAAGTTGCCGTCTGTTATTACAGCTTCTCTTTGTGCAGAGGATGTGCTAGCTAGTACCCCACTGTTTAAAGTTATGGCAAATTTTTTAATGTTGTGTTGTTCTGTGATCCTGCTTTCCCCATATAAATTAAGAAGTATGCTTTGCACTTTGAGGAATGATGAGGAGGTCAGCAATAGCTCTTCATGTTCAGAGTCATTCCACTACTAAGACCAGCCCCGACATGAACAAGTTTTAGCCTTAGTATGGAGAGCTCCACTGTGTGACAGAGCAACCAAAGCGAGGAGCCTGGAGCCAGGCGCCCCCTGTGCTGTCCCTGCTATGCTCCTGCAGGTGAGGACCAAGAACATGAGCTCCATTTGAAATTCTCTGCCTTGTAAGCCAATTAGCATACAACCTGAAGAAGCATGTCATGTGACTTTGTTCTTTCATAACTGGAATATTGTTAAAGCGTGTCCAAAACACAAGGAAAGTCTCCAGTAACAATTTGTCTGACTAGGACTGTTCCCTTGCTCCCTGTATAGGACAGAAAGTGCCACTTACATGTGTTTTTTAAAAGGAATCCACAATTATGTCTATATAACACAGACTGGCTGTGAATATACAACCTATAACAAAGGAGCCTTGAGTTTTCAGAATGCCTTTTTCTATTGTTAGTATCGCTTGTGTCAGCCTATGTTCAGGCTCAGCTCGGCTATTTTTCACACATGACCTTATTTTGTCCAAATACTACATTATCTTGGCAATGAAGGACTGAATTATATTTTCTGGCATATTTGTTACTGGACATACTGCTCATTAAAGTCTTTGTGGCCAAGTAGGAAAGACAATCCCACTCATTCTGAGGACATCTCCCTTTCCTTTTTAATCATCTTCTGCTACTTCTGGTTGGGTCTTCTTGTCCACTCTCCCAGAGTCCTGCCTTAAGCACTTATCCAAGGACATGTCTACACTTTAGGCTGCATATGCAGAATCACTCCAAAGGCTTTTTAGCTCTAGGAGCTGCCAAAAGCATACTAAAGTCATGAGGAACTCGCAGTTGTGGCGTAAGTGACTGCAGCATGTCATAAAACCTTTAGCTCATCTTAGCTACCAGTCTCAATCAGCACTTCCTTGCAGTGAACTGCAATCTCACTGTATTACTCATTCTAACTTAAGTATTTTCTATGTTTGATTAATTTCATCCCTTTCAGTATTTTTATTTTATCTTCACTGATATTTTGTATTTGCTGTCTTGATTTAGAAGCCTTTTCATTTTTCTGGTCTCACTTTTGGCCTTCATCCTCCAGTGAAGGTCAGACCCCTTTTTTTCTGATTGCCCTACCCACTGTCTTTTGCGAAAAAAAACCACCTAGCAACACATTCCATCAGTCAAAGCTTCCATCCTAGGTCTAAAACGACATTAGCCGTACAATTTCCACTCCAGAAAAACAAGCAGATTGCTAGGCTTTGCACCATTCTGTCAGATGTGCCATTATTTTTCAGTTGGCTACAACCAATCCTCTTCCTATCCCACATGCCCTGCTGCAGCTTCATGGTGTTGTCATTCATATTAACGAGAATCACAACAAAGGAACTGGGTCAAGTCCTCTTCAGCAACACAAAGGCTTCCCGTCAAGCTTAAGACAGGTGGAGGAGTCAAATATATCCATTTCTAACTTCTTCCAATGGTCACGAGATTTTACTGAACTGATGAACCCTAGTTACAGCTCTACAGACCCTGACTGAATTTTCCAAAACCTTGTCCTGAGTCTCAGATTTTAGCAACCTACTGGGCAAAGCAATACTAAAGAATGAGGATAGCCCTGTTGCCATATGCATCATTCATTGCTTGGTGCAACAAGTGCCACCAAGTATCAAGTGGACTTGCTTTTGCCTAGGTTGTACATGCAGGGCCCATGCAAACCTCATGAAATTCAACAAGGCCAACTACAAGGTCCTGCATGTGAGTTGGAGCAATCCCAAGCACAAATACAGGCTGGGCGGAGAATGGATTGAGAGCAGCCCTGATGAGAAGGGCTTGGAGGTGTTGGTTGATGAGAATCATAGGATCATAGAATGGTTTATGTTGGAAGGGACCTTCCAGATCATCTAGTTCCAGCCCCCCTGCCATGGGCAAGGAAACCTCTCACTAGATCAGGTTGCTCAAAGCCCCATCCAGCCTGGTCTCGAACACTTCCAGGGATGGGGCATCCACAACTTCCCTGAGCAACCTGTTCCAGTGCCTCACCAACCTCAGAGTGAAAATTTTCTTCCTAATATCTAATCTAAATCTACCCTCTTTCAGTTTGAAGCCATTACCCTTCATCCTGTCACTACATTCCCTCATAAAGAGTCCCTCCCCATCTTTCCTATAGGCTCTCTTTTAGTACTGGAAGGCTGGTATAAGGTCTCCCCAGAGCCTTCTCTTCTCCAGGCTGAACAACCCCAACTCGCTCAGCCTGTCCTCATAGGAGAGGTGCTCCAGCCCTCTGATCATCTTCATGGCCCTCCTCTGGACCCGCTCCAACAGGTCCATGTCCTTCTTGTGCAGAGGACTCCAGAGCTGCACGCAGTGCTCCAGATGGGGTCTCACCAGAGTGGAGTAGAAGGGCAGAATCACCTCCCTTGACCTGATGGTCACGCTTCTTTTGATGCAGCCCGGGATACAGTTGGCTTTTTGGGCTGTGAGCACACATTGCCGGCTCCTGTTGAGCTTCTCATCAACCAACACTCCCAAGCCCTTCTCCTCAGAGACACTCCCAAGCCCTCTCCTCAGCGCTGTTCTCAATCCATTCTCCACCCAGCCTGTATTTGTGCTTGGGATTGTCAAGAAGTCCAACCCTAACCGTTCTATGATTCTATGATTCTATTTAGCTGGTTGCAAAAGTGGCCGCTTGGCTCAGTGCACTTTTACTCCTTTGTCACAAGGACTGCAAACACCTACTTACTCTAGGGAAAAAGCAATACCCTCCAATCTCCATCAAAAGGAAGCAATGAATTACCAAGCCTGTTTTTTGCTGCCACTGAGCAGCTCGTGTTTGGTAAGTTATAAAGCTGGGAAATGCTGTAATCCTAACTAAATCCTTTCCAACAGTTACATCGATCTGGTTTTGGCTGGGATAGAGTTTTCTTCCTTGTAGCTGGTATAGTGCCATGCTTTGGATTTAGGATGAGAATAATGTTGAAAACACACTGATGATTTAGTTGTTGCTGAGCAGTGCTTACACGAAGTCAGGAACTTTTCAGCTTCTCATACTGCCCTGACAGTGAGGAGGCTGGGGGTGCACAAGAAGCTGGGAGGGGACACAACCAGGACAGCTGAACCAAACTGGCCGAAGGATCAGTATTTGGTCACGGGATATTCCATGTCATATGACATCATGCTGAATAATAAAACTGGGGGGGAGTTGTGGGGATGGAATGGGAGCGGCCACTGCTTGGGGACTGGCTGGGTATCAGTCAGCAGGCGCTCAGCAATTGCATTGTGCATCATTTATTTTGTATATTCTTTTATCATTATTATTATTTCCCCTTCCTTTTCTGTCCTACTATACTGTTTTTATCTCAACCCAAAAGTTTTATCTTTTTTCTGATTCTCTTCCCCATCACACTGCAGGGGGAGAGAGCGAACAGCTGTGGTGTTTAGCTGCCTGCCAGGTTAAACCATAACAGTCATCCATTTTTTATCTTGCTGCTGCCTCCCAGCCTGCCTCCTCCCTTCCTCTTCAGGGGACTTTACCATGACTTCGTGACCTACAAGACTATGGCTTCAACACAAAAGTCTGCTACTGTTCTGGCCACCCAGGCCAAAGGACTAGTCCTCTCCACTCATGGGGAAAAAAAATTACTCTTTGTACTATTAAAAAATGTCAGGAGATAGAGAACCACCTTGATTGTAAGGACACTGAACGCCCGTATTCATAAGTTCAAGTTCAGGATAGTGATACAAGCTGAGATAACATCATCACTTCAGGAAGAGATTGGATGTGTCACTGAACCTCCCAGATGAATAGTTCCACATAGTGATTCAGCCATCCCACAGAAAATGTCTTCGACTTGTCATGAGTCAGAACACTGCCACTAAAGGGTTGTCTTGTTCAGCTTCTCCATGACTTTGAAAATCTTTCCCAAAAAACCTGTCAGGGACCCATCTCCAACAAAACCACATGTATGCAGGACTGAGGAATCTTTTCACACCCTTAATGTATCTATGGGATGCTTCATATCCTTATACCAAGATTAACAATACATTCTAGAAAGTTCTTTTCCTCTCCATAGGATTCAGTAGATTCTGCATTGACTGCAGACTTTGTCACAAAACTTGTTACAAAACTGCTGAAATGATCCATAAACTTTGATGCTAGGGAATCTCTAACAGCATCTCTAAAAACATTTCTGCTCCCACAGTCAAGCAGCTACCCAGAAACCTTTGCCAATCACTGAATGTTGTTCAAGCATTACTGCCCAGCCCACCTTCATATTCCCAGGCTATCCCCTTCTTCTTGGGTTGAAAAAAACAGAGGGTGTGAAGGCATGCTCCATCTACTTATATCCTAGCTGTGGATCACAGAAGCTTGAAAATAATTCTAAGTAGCCCTGACCTGAGCACTGTGCTGGAACACAAACTGCAGTGTAAATGAGCAGATAGACAATTCATCTCAAAGACCTTCCAATTCCTGACAATTAACTCCCTTTTATTCTTGCCTTATATATTTAGTGAATTCAAAAGACTAACTTATTTCATATAATGCTTAATTCAATGTGCAGATTAAAATGCTTATTTGCAGAAAAACTCTTAAAATGTGGCCAGAATTTTGAACTTCTCAAGGTATTTGAAACTTATTATTAAATCACTGGGGCTTACAATACCTGTATATCAGTACTATATTGCATACACAGTACAGTATACAGCGGTATAATGTGTATCAGTAGAAAAGAATATAATGCAGTAAATCAAACTAAAGTCTTTCAGGAAATTGCCTATGTGCAGAAAAGGCACTTCACAACAGGTTTGAAGGGATTCATTGTCGTCTTTACCTGGAATCCCAAATGTCCTGATTCTATCAAATGGCAGTCGTAATGCTATTAACGTGTTTTTACCTGCCTGCACCAGAAAATGTCTGATGATGTTATAAGAACAGTCAGATTTTTGGTGTGTTATTGAAAGTACAGTATGTATATTTTAAAAGGCCACAGTCCAGACAATTTATTTTATTCTCCAGGCTACAAGACCCCATGCCAAAAAGTAAGTATTTAAAGCTCCTATGGACCATGTTGTTTACGCCAGCAGAGGGTTTGGCCCTGTGTTTGTGACCACAGTTGAGTTTCACCTTCACCATCAAGATTCAAAACAAAGCTTTTATTACTAGAGGAGATGCTGACAAAGAACTAGAAACCACTGCAACATGAACAATCCTCCTGTTAGATTAAAACCTTAGGTTTCATAAGAATAAAAACAAAACTCATCCCACTGAGTGATGTAGCATAATTGGCCAAAACATTCAGTCCTGCCTGTGAAAGAAGGAATAAAGGCCACATTTGGGGTAGACAGTGGTTATTTAAGAAAAATATATCTTACCACATTTAATTCCACTTACTTCCATTTACAACACAGGTGTCAAATTATTTCCTCCAAGTAGCACAAGCCAAACAGCAGCCCTGACAGAATAACTGGACTAACAAAATCAACAACTAAGTGATCAACAGGGGCTATCACAACTGTCTTCAGGTCACCTACAAGGACAGTGGCTACCCCAACATCCATGCTGCAGTTAGGGCTGGTGGAAAATACAGGACTGACTTGTGCCCTCTAACTGATACCACAGACAAATGGGACTCAATCTGTCCATAAGTCTATTTCCTTATACTTTTGAGGTACCTTTCCATGCATCTAGAGTTTGCAAAAGGTTCTCCAGGGGAGATAAGGTATATAGGCAAGCATGCTACCATCTTTCCAAACATACAAAAAATATTTGGGAAAGCAACTCATCTTAGAAAAGCTCACACACTACTGAATACAGCAACTAAATTGTTACTATATTAATAATATTTTGTGCCAATACAGAAAAATTAAGTACAATTGCAAATTGCATTGTTCTTCTATGCAACTTCAGCTATGTGGAAATAGTTTTACATTGAGTCTATAAATAGCCTGTGAAATACAAGAGCTCTTGCTTATTTGAAGAGTTACAATACATGTCAACGTGTCACATTTAAGTGCGGCCTGAGACGGGATTGGTTTTGACTGGGGCGGGGGGGTGTTGTTCTACAAGTTCTGGCAGTAAACCAGGAATCGCTTCAGGCTATTGGATTTCGGAATGAGAATGTCACAAGAGGCTTTCTTTTGGCTGGGGGAAGGGGGGGCAGTTGAGCATCTACTCCTGGAATGTCTATTTAGCAGCAGAACTCTAATGATCTTACAGGACACAGAAGATACGCTAAAACAAGAGAGAAAAAAACCCCACATTATTTTTTCAGTCCCTCTAGTTGGAGCCTGCTTCCACTTAACCTTCAGTTGACAAACGTACTGAAACAGGGATATCCATACAGGCTGAAAATCTACCAATTATACATGATTCTCAAACTGTAATCCTACATCAACATAAGCAGAAACGCACCAACCATAATCAGAAGAGAAAGCAAAAGTGAACAACTGTAATGCTGAAGTACTTTTTTTGTAATGAAAAAAATGTGAAACTTATTTCCCCAGATGTCATTTGTCCTGATATATTAAGAAGGGTTTGAACACCAAAAACCCTGTAAGAGAAAATGGAAAGGACTGGGTCTATTCAGTGTAGAGACCACCAATGAGAGAAACAGCAACACTACAAGCATCCAAGGTTGCTAGAAAGAGCATCAGCTGTGAGTAGGGACACTGAAGTAATAAATTCAATCTGCAGGTTAGGTAAGTACCTATCAGAAATTATTTAAGTATAGCCGATTTTGTCTTGTGGAAAGCGGAGGAACTAAATTGCCTCTGAAGTGCACATCTAGCTTTACTCTGTTATGTATAAAATACACAACATTCTCAGAGTCAGTAACAACAGTATTTTTCGGGGGGGATATTAAGCCATCTCAGAAAGTAAAACAAACATAATCAGAAACTTGTACTAAGCCCATGAGAAACAGGGCATCTTCCACTATCTTTTTCTAAAGTTCTTAAATCTTTTATCCCTAGCAGCTCATGCCAGCCAGTGTTTGAAACAGGATATTGGACTAGATGCCCTATTTGTCTAGCCAAACTGCCTATCCCTCTAAAGAAAGAAGTAATGAAAGATATAACATAGCTCATATCCCACTCGGGCCCAAAGATAATGTAAGAAATAAATGGGCAAACGCCTAAAGTGTATGGCAGGAAGCAACCTGGGCACGCATCAGTGGCATCTGGTACTTTCCTGACTAGAAACAGCCTACTTTGACACTCTTAGCACAGTGCAAGTTTGTGGATGTGGCACTGAAATGCACTCCTTCTCACTCATGAACTGCGAAAAATTAATCTGGAATGAAGAGGCCATCGTAAAGCACATGAGACCGTGTCCCATTTACACAAGTCAGTTTTCAGGGTTACTGAAGAAATACACAAGAATAACTAACCATCGAAGGAACCCAGAGGCTTCCCTGGACCCTGATCACATGAACGATCTATATTAAGGACCATTTCTTAGCAACCCAGCCTTCCACAAACACCTTCTCTAAGGGCTGCTCTCGATAACAGCGTTTTTCTAACACCGCTGCTGTTGATAATTCTCCAGCCGCTCCAGCTCCCAGAGGCGCCTTGCGCAACGCCGGGAAGGCCGCTCGCTCCTCAGCCCTGCCCGGGAGGACACCCCACGCGCAGGCCCGGCCGGCTGACGGCCGGGAGAAAATTCCAGAGGCCTCGCCGCTGGCGGCGGCGGCGCGCAGGGGCCGGGCCGGCCTCAGCGAAGGGCCCCGCGGCTGCCGCCCGCCGCGCAGGTAAGAGCCGCGGGGGGTGGGAGGGGGCGACGGAGGTGACTCCCGCCGCCCTCCCGGAGAAGCGGGGCTCTCCAGCCCCTCGACTGTTCTTACACACCTTGAGGGGAGCCTTTCTTCGAG
>VYZM01020061.1:94339-200495 GCA_013398915.1 Dromas ardeola
GGGGAGGCCGGAGCGGGCGGGGAGGCCGGAGCGGGCGGGTGGGCCCTCGGCCAGGGCTGACTGGGAGACCTGGGGGGGAGGACGGCAGCCCTGTGCCGCTCGCTTCCCGAGCCGATCTCTCCCCTCCCCGACCCCCGGTCCGGCTGCGGCCCTCCCCGAGCGGGGCCGGGCTGTGAGGGGGTGCGGGTGCCGCCGCCCGCTCCCCCGGCGGCGTCTTGCCTCCCCTCCCTTCGGCGGGCGCTGAGGGTGCCGGCCCGGCGATGGCGCTTGAAATGCAATATGGCCTCGCCCGCTGTCTGGCCACTGGGGCCTCCTCGGTGCGGGAACCCGAGGGGCTGGCGAGGGGCCTCTCCTTGCCGGTAGTCTCAGCGGCTGGCGGAGCCCCATCGCAACCCTTCCCCTCTCCCGGTGCGGCCGCATATCCCCGCCGGCGTGGCGCGGAGGGTAAGACCGGAGATTATCCGGGTTTTTCTCTAGTGCGGTGATTGTTAATGCCAACAGCCTTACTTAATAAAGGTACTGCGACCCTCACTGGACTCGTGTCTTTAGGGCTTTTTCAACTCTCTGATAAATTTGGCCGTATTATCGGCAGGCGTTTTCTTGTTGGAAAGCTTTGCGTTTTGTTGCCTTCACCACAGGCGGCCTTCTCTTGTTGCCTGTAGACCAGAAGGTAGAAAACTGCTGGCGTTGACAGAAAGGCACACTTTGTTTTATATCTGGCCCAACTACCAGAGGGGCTGATTCCCTGAGGAACTGGGGAGGAGCGGGCATGGTGAGCAGCCTGGGTCCTCTGCTGTCTTCTGACGTGCGCCTGAGCTCCAGCCGTCCTAGCACTGGGTCTCTAATGCTCTTCCTGAAGAAAAACGGTGTCATTATTGTCATCTTGCAGATGATGAAACTGAGGCACAAAGGAACGTAGTCTGCCAAGCGTGATGGCAGCGTGGAGGAGAATAAATCCCAGTTTCATTTTTCATCCTTGTTTTAAGCTGACTAGGTGATTGCCAGCTGGTGGCTGCTTGTTAGTTCTGAGGCATTTCTGAAGGAGAAACCTGGTAATAGAATTACGTGGGGGTTATAGGCACTGTCACTGAAAAGGGGGGTGAAAAAAAGGGGCTCCACAACCTGAATCCTTTGGGGATACTTCTGGGAGTTGTGGGCTTTTTTCTGTCATCCTCTTTTCCCTTATAGAACATAAAATCAATACTGTTACTTTCTGAGGAATAATGATATGTGAAAGATATCTGCTGAAAGCGTGTAACTTCTGAACTTAACTTTTAGTCTGTATGTTGGTGTTTCACAGTAGGAAAGTAGGAGAGGATGATGAAAATTTGAGATTACTTCCTAGAAGTTAAGCGTTAAAAATAAATATTTGGATCCTGCTTACATGTCTAGAAATGTGATCTCTTCAAGTAAAGCCTATATATACTCTTTGGAGGGGGGAGAAGGTGCATGCACATCCCACTGTCTCCCATGTGTCTTCTCTGGAGGATTAACACAAGTGCATTTGTATGAAAATAAATAAAACTCTTCGCCAGTTCTTTTAGAATGATTCTTATATTAGC
This sequence comes from Dromas ardeola, assembly GCA_013398915.1. Taxonomy (NCBI): domain Eukaryota; kingdom Metazoa; phylum Chordata; class Aves; order Charadriiformes; family Dromadidae; genus Dromas; species Dromas ardeola. The sequence goes on from VYZM01020061.1 coordinate 95,902, forward strand.
GAGAACTGTCTAAATTGGAGAACCAGCATTGGTGGTTGTCAGTCTTGAAAGCTTGACTTCAAGATGAGGACATGGAATGCTAAGACGTTATTTTGTATAAAGTCATTTACTTTGTAGACTAAAGTTACTTGCTCGCTGCAAAAATAAAAAATCTGAGGAATTTCAGAGAAAATGATCTGCAATTTAAGAAGGTACCGGAAAGAAGAACTTAATTCTTGCAAGCAAATATTTGGTGCCTCTAATGAAGTATTTCAGTCGTTTTAATGTGTGCCCCTTTGTTTGGCTTTTTTATTCTGAGTGCTATACTAAAACCCCAAAGGTAGGGAGAAGCCTCCTTCAAGAGGCAAAGGAATGAGTAATGTCGATAAATGACTTACCTATTTGGTGAAAGAGATGGAGATATTGTTTGTGTGTAGATACTTTAAATATGAAAAGTAATTTCAGAATATTCTGTGTATATAATGTTACGTAAGATTTTCAAGTGATTCTCTTAAAGGTGTTTGAGGTTTCCAAGAAGGAGTAAGCTTGGGGAAGGAAGGAAGGAAGCTTGCAGATTAAATACTCCTAATTAGAAAGTAGTTACAGGTTGAGTAATAAAAATTCCTTGAAGATAGTTACAGCTTTTAGATGGGCTTTAAGTACTACCTGGCTTGTTATAAAACCTCAAGCAGTAGCTGCTATGCGCAATATCACTTTTATGTACTCGTTCCTTGCTCTATCTGACTGAGTTATGTGGATTCTTAGTGAGAGATTACCACTTGAAGCTGTAAGATTAGCTTAATTCTTTTGAGACATATCTGGAAATCCATTTGCCAGCATCCTTTGGGCTTTTGTGATTGGTATGATGGTGAGCCTTAATCGACCTAACACCTTCCTGTGGTAGTCGTGGTGTTATCTGTACTTCCTGACTTGCAAGCTGGCTTTGCTGGGAAGAATGTTATTTTGGGTATAGTTTCTTAAATTGAAATTGTTATTTGTAGGTCACTTTGGACAGTAATTGTCACGTCTCTGAAATGGAGAGATGGTAACTCGTTGTATGACATATACGTGTATTCATTTTGGGGTAGTTTTCATGATTTATGAAATAAGATCAATTTGTAAGATTTCTCTGTTGCTCAGAATAAGTAATGATATCCATTTTGCATGAATGCCTGACATTTGTTCAAAAACGGTTATTTACAGGTTAGTCAGAAAACCCCATGCTTTTGCTACTTTATGCATATAAAGCTTGATTTCAGGGTTGTTACTAGCTTTTCGTAAGATACTGCCTGAAGGATCACTTTAAGTTCAGGCATAAAGTCTTAGTGCTTTCCTTTCAAAATGGTAGCAGGATGTCAAGAATAATAGGAGTCCCATATGATTTAGAGGCTTAAAGGGGTGGTCTCATGGCATATGAATTTAGTATGTCTGTTGTTACTGAAGTAATCACAGTGTTCTAACAGGGTTTTTTTTTCTCTTTAAGATAATGTGTGCTGTGAGTAAAGGACTGTCACCTGCAGCAGTTCTAAATTGACCATGTTGGTTTTGCTGTGTATTATTTTGACAGACTTTAATCCTTTGCCACTTTGTCAGACTTAACTCTGAAAGTAACCGGACAGACTTCTAACGTCAGTTTCTTTCTCTGTCCCCCTTTCCTCTTTACTCAGTTGCCCATAACAACTACATGTATAGATAAAATGTTGATTTGTCTTTTTTTTTAAACAAAAGCTTCTGAACTGACCAGCTGCTTCAATGTTAGTTCTGCATCGGGTTGAACGTAGATTCCTAATACACTACACCAGTCTGTAAAACAGAAGACTTTGGGCTGTGCTGCATAATGCTGAAACTACTGAGTTTGCTGCTGCCCAGAGTCTGATTTAAAGTAGTTAATGGTGAACAATTGGTGTTTAGCAGCATTTCTTTTGAATGATGGCACTGTGTTTTGAAGTTTTGGTACAGCTTATATGCAGGGTTTCTGCACCTGGGCACCTTTATATGCTCAGATTAGAAAACACTAGTTTTCATAGAAGTATCTTCCTCACTCTAATCTGAAGTATGGCTCCTTGTTTTCGTAGTTATAAGCCCCACCACATTTTTTCCCCTTTTTTTTTTTTCTTAAGGCTTTCATCTAGGCAAAAGGGATGGAAGTGCTTAGTGTCACTCTAACTTTTTTTTTTTCTCCTAGAATTAAATTTCAGTTAAGAATCAGTCTTGTAAAAGGCAGAGATTAATGTTTTTAAAAATAGCACACATTAGAAGGGATTGCAATAGCCCCTTTGTGGGTTTGGAGATATGAAGCTTCAGTCTTCTTCAGACTGCATTGACCAGCAGGGGGGAAAAAGTAAAATACATCAGAATAGCCTAAAAGCAGATATATGCTGAACTGGACCTTGATTTTGACACTATAGTCACAAATGCTTGTTTCCCATACTGTAGGTGGGTGGGCTTTCTACTTAACTTTCCATTGCAGGTGATGGAGTATGAGTCTCAGTTCTCATGAATAAGTATTATCAAATGCGGAGGGTTTCTTTGCTCCCTTAAAACAGATACTAAACTTTCCAAAGTGCAAAGTGGTAGAGATTTGGACTTCAGCTTCGCATGTGTAAATGAATCTGCTCAGGACAATTAAAAAGTTGTATTCCAAATCTGGAAGACAGTTGAATATAGAAATGGTCTTCATTTGATTAAGTCATCTTATTTTGATGTCTTAGGGAAAAAAATATACTTTGTAGCAAAACACGTGATAATGCTATATTATTGTTTACTTCTATTGAGTTGAGTTTGTTGCTGCTTTTCAAGTGTTGGCTTTTATGTTCCTTCAGGTGCTTCACTGTATATTTTATTAACCTGAGCTGCACTTAATATGACTTCATATGATTTTAACACCAGCAGTTCTTTAATAGTTTTATGGAAATATCATTTAACCTGAAATAAATCATTGCCAAAAAGAAATCTAATAACTTTGTAATGATGTAATACCTAGCTTAGCTGACACTGCCATTATTCTAATGTGGCACCAATAATGATACCAAATGGGAGAGAAATACTATATTGAACAGTTTTTAAAGCCTTTTTACATCTGCTTCACTATTTTCGTCTTCAGTGGGGAAACTGCTTCTGCTGTTGTTCTGCTTCCACTTCCAAAAGTGGAAGCTTTTGGCAATTAGCAGGAAAGTAGAGCTGCTATTTCTTTCCACCTAGCTTGTCATTGCTCAGGGTTTTCATGAGTTTCAGATCTTCTGCAACTCAAATTGTTCAACTTAAATGGCTTTAAATGAATCTTGCTTAAAATAATGGCTCTTAAGGTCTATCCTTAATAGAGCACAACAAGCTTTAGGTAGCATGCAGTATTTCTGACCAATGTTAGAGTAAGTCAAGACACTAAAATAGATTCCTGTGTGCTGATTTTACTCAGTATCAGAAGACCTAAATAAAAGAGAATACTCTTCTGGGTTTGGTTGTATTCACTATATGAAAGTATTAAAATTTGGGATTTTAAAATGCAGAAAGGCATAGGTGGGTAGAAACCTTATTTTTGAGATATTGGAAGACTTTACATCCATAATAAGCAAAAAATCAATTGGTTTAGTTCTCTTACTGTATGCTTGTAATAAATATCTAAAGATATATTGCACTTAAAACTGTATAATGGTTTTCATATCCAGCCCAATGAGAGTACTTGAGTGTAACATAGAAAAAATGAATAGCTTTTTGATTCTTAACTCCATAGAACTACATTCTGATTATAAGTAAGTCTTGTTATTTAGTTTAAACAAAAAAACCACCAACCTCTAGTGACACATATAAAAGCTTGTTAACATAATTGTCAAGTCTTCTAATCAGCAATATTTCTAGTATAAAATTTCTGTATTGGAAATTTTGGTGGGCTTTGAGTAATGAACTCACAAATAAAGGTAACTGCTGAGTGATTCTGGTGGCAATTATTTTAGTCCTAACTGAAGCACATCTATGTTCATGATCCCTACAAATACTTTGCTGTAAGGGTGTGAGATTGGCTTTCATTTAGTTGGTATTTTCTAATTCTTGTGAATAGAGATTCTTTTTACATTATACTGTTTACCTTGATTAGTTAAAAAAAAAAAGTCGTAGATGTGCTGATGGCTAAGGAATGAGGTTCTAGCTAATGTGCTAAATGTGTTACCTAGTTTTATAGATCTGCATGAAATGTCTTGTGTCTTTCTGTCATTATAAAGTAAACTACATGCAACCAAAACAACAGAGTATTTCCTGTCATAAATTGCAGTTTCTTTTCCTTTTGATAATAGTAAATGTAGCTTTTAAATTTACCTTTATAGGGAATACCATGGAATTCCTTAAAACATCTTAGTGAGTTGCCTTTTATAGGGGTAAACCTCAGAATACTAGTTTCCAGATAAATTTTGTCAGGTCAGTGAAAATAAAACTTCAGAAGCAGTGCTGCTGCAGGCAATTTCATCTCAAATCTTAGTAAACCTAGAAATTCTATGTTTACTTTCTAGCTATAAGAACAGTACAAAGTCTGCTTCTAGAAATCAGGCTGTGGACTAAATGCCCTATTTGACTAAGTCAATCTACCTATTCCTATAAAGATGCATAAATGTAACTAACAATAATATAGTTCATATGCTTAGTAGAGAATGGTCACTTGCGTTTAGTAATTTAGGGCAGCTTTATAACTGCAGGTTCAGAAATCCAGAAGAGACTGTGGCTTCAAAACAACCGGAGTGGAAGCTACTCTATGAATGCTTCAGTTCCTCTAAACTGTTTTGTAGAACTGTCAAAACAGAGGATGTGAGCTCTGCTGCAATAGAGAAATAAATAACATAAGACATTAAAAAAACTTTCCAACTTCTGAGGAATTACAAACTCCCTTGTATGGTTTTGAAGAATTAGTTCATGCTTTTTCTATAGTAGTCAACAGTTCTTGATACAGAAGCATTGTGCTTCATAATTCTTAAATGTATTTTAAGTCACTCTTGTGAATGAGACGCATGTTTTTGTGGTGAATTGTTCTGAACCTTGTGCAAAGCATTTATATCAGTGCCTTTGAAAGCTAGGTAAGTTTGGTAACCATAATCAAACTCATGGTGTTCTTTTTTAAAACCTGAGTCACAGTGTTATGTTCTATATTCGAACGGAACCTCCCAAAGAAGTACCAGTGAAGCTTGTTTCCACATATGACACAAACACCTTAAGCTGTTGCATTTCTTAAATTTGTAACTAAAGAGGCCTTAAACTGCATCAATTGTCTTAAGTAGACATTTGGATTTTGTCATAGCAGTAAGTAAAGTGGAGACAATATGCCCATTCTTTCTCTAGAGTGAGAAGATACTAACTCTTTCAAGGAAAATAAATGTGCATACCTGAGAAATTGTCATAGATTAAATACAAGTCTGAATTTGTCAGTCATCCAAAGTGAAGAGTAATAGTTTAAATTTAAAAAAAAATTATTTCTGTGTTGCAGGAATTCTGTGCAACATGTTTTCTGTGTGGAACTGGGTGGTCCATGGCTTATATCTACTCTTGAATTTTTGTTCTCTTGAAGGTAAGACTTTTTGTGTCTCAAACACAAAATATTTGTAGAACTTCTTTAATCGCATGTGTGAAGCACATACTTGCTTTTTGTCTCTATACTTGTGGGGTGGGGGCAGAAAGTAAGGTGTATTGGGATAGAGAGTCCTAGTCTATGGTCTTAATGCTATGGTAAAATAATTAGTCAAATACTCACTTCTTCTATTCATTGCTCATCTGTGTACAGAGATAGCGAAGAGTGACTTTGGTCAGTGTAAGGTTGCTTTGGTTCCACTGACATCACTGGACCTGGGCACAGTAGCAAACCGAGGTTTAATTCCACATATGCCAAATGGTACCTAAATGAAAGTATGTCTTGGTCAGACTAAATGCTGTAAAGCAATAAGCTACCAGTGAACTAGCGTAGTAGTCTCTGTGATCAAGTTAGAGCTGTGGGACACTGCTATTGTGTAGCAAATGATCATCCTTGAGATGTTTAGTATGGCTGTTGATTCAAGGCAGTGTTTCAGTCATCTGTTTCGTCTAGTGTTGTATCAGCAATATTGATTATGGAATGCTCTGTCATTTTTAATAAAGTTGCAATTCTTTCTTTTTAGTTTCAGGTGGACTTGTACAGTCATGTGGTCACATCATCCCAGAGTCTCCTGTGTTGGCCCTTGGTTCCAATTTCACTGCATTATGCATTTTGAATGAGAGTTGTCTTGACTTTGGCAATATCTATGCTAATCAAATTATCTGGAAAATTAAAAATAGAGTGGTACCTAAAGAGCAGTATCGTGAAATAAACAGAACAGTTTCCAGTGTCACATTTAATGACACGTCTTCACTAGCTACTCCTCTGACATGCAACATTTTAGCAGATGGACAGATTGAGCAGAACATTTATGGAATTGCAGTTACAATAGGCTGTAAGTACATTTTTTTTTTCCGTTTTATTCCAGTCTTAAGAAAATTACTTCTGAGAAACAGGGAAGAGGATGCAAACAGTAGACAGTGTGCACATTTTGAGACACTTATTTCCATTCCCTCCACTCCCAGATAATTGTATAAAAACACTGTCAAATTGCATGCCATCAAAGCTGGTAAATATACACAGAATGAAGTTTTCAGAAAAAACAGAAAATACTCTGGAGTATTTCAGTGTTGAAACAGGAAGAAAACAGAACAACAGAAAACAACAGAACAATGTTGAAGCAGGAAGATTTAAATTATGGAAAGAAGATGTGAATTTAACTGAAATAGGTCTTGGAAAACAAACTAACTTTTCCTCACTTCTTGCTTCTGTTTCAGTGTTCAAGGAAATGCAATAAACTTGTATGTCCTGCTTTCATAATAACACTATGAAATTAGTGTTTTCTTCTTTAGTGGACTGAGAAATATTTAGTCTATCTGTATCACGAAAGCTCACCTGAACTGCCTTAAGAATGGAATGTACTATTTGGGTTACTCTACCTCTATACATAAGAAAATACTTTTATTAATTATAAACTTCCCTTATTCAAGCATGATAGCATTGCATAGTTCTGAGCAAGTGCTCTTTGAGACAAGACTGAGGTCTTGAGAAAGTAACATGAATAACTTAATATACTGCTTCTTAATAAGTGTTCAGGTGCCCTTGATAGCGGAGTGCGAATGGCTGATGAATCATGCTGCCTCCTAGTGTTGGCAAAAGGTATTGCAGTTGTTGCATAGTCTGCGTACAAAAGGCTGGCTTGCATTCACAATTTAAACTAAAAGTGGTTCTACCGTGAGTTACAAAATGCTTTCACAGAAAAACAGTGTTTTCTGTTTCAACTTCTGATGAGTAAATTTCTCACCAGAAAAGGTGTGACAGGCAAAATCTATGGAAAGGTGAGGACAGATACAATATCCTAAGTTGGTAAACTGAATGACAGTATAGTTAACATTCTACGCTTGTGATTAACATATGAATCTTGAGATGCATTTGTATTTCAAGCTACTGTATTTTCATACTGTCAATTAAAGAAAAATTCTGTGAACAATAACAGACTTGAGAAGAATACAATTATTCAGGGACAAAACTAAAACGTTCATAAGGGAGTTCTGTTGAAAACAGCATTCTGCTTGAAAGGAAATAAGATTAGTCAAGTGCATTATACTCTTGTAAACAGTGAAATTCTAAAAGCTAGAAACAAACTCTTGTGTTCTATGATTTGAATTTTAAGAAGTAGAAAAATAGTTCTACGGTGCTCTGAAAAAGTTTCTTACTACTAAAGTGCATTGATGAAGATCCTGTATATTTCTGGTAGGTGTTCGCAGCAAAAGCATCCTTCTTCCATAGCTGAGTTGGGGGAGAACAGACATATCACAATTGCCCTAGAGTTCAGGTTATTGGCAAAATCAGCATATGCCAATCCAGCTGTCGTATTCCTTAGCATTTTTTCAGTGTGAATTAAAATAGATTTAGATGAGGTGGTTGATACCAGATGTTCTGCCTCAAAGAATGAGAATTATTCTGTATGTTCCTTACTGTCAGGTGCTTGTTCCTTACACAGCATACTGTTTGTCAGAGCGGCTGGTTAAACTTCTTGTCTTCCATTGCTGGAAGGTATCTAGCACTTTTTGCCCCCTCCATTAGTAATAAATCAGACTAAGCATTTCGAATGTTCACTGAGATTGCTCTAATGGGATATTTAGCATGATTCTTACTGGGCTGAAATGTGTATATAGATTAATTATTGCTAACTTTTTCTGTACAGTGCCCCCAGAGAAGCCCAAGAACTTAAGTTGCATTGTGCGTCAGGTGTCAAAACTTATATATCCTATGACTTGTAGCTGGAACCCTGGAAGGCATACTTTCCTGGACACTCACTTTAGGTTGAAATACAGATGGTAAGTAGCACTCTATAGAATATCTAAATAATTTTGAAGAATATTCGTAGGCTAAACCAAACTTCCTTGAAATTCTATGATACTTTGGAAGAGTGCCTAACTTAAATCCAGTTTTCTGAAGCATTGCTGTCTATTTTGGGGGGGAAGGGAAAAGTTAAAGAAGTTCGCATTTAAGGTGATTGAAATTTTGCTGCTGCCCTTGATTTGGGGTAACAGCTATCTCATATTTTTCCATTCTTCAAATACATAATTAGTGTGGCTTGAGTACAATGCACCTAATCATTAGCTGGCTAGACACAAATTATACAGTTCATGTTTTTCTGTGACAGTTCTATCCCATTCTAAACAAGTAGAAGATGTCCCTGTTCACTGCAGGAGGGTTGCACTAAATGACCTTTAAAGGTCTCTTCCAACCCAAACCAATATATAGTGACTGGATTTTGTAGAGGTATTACCTACTCTGTACTTCCCAAGAACTCAGAATGGTGTTTAGAGACTGGATTTTGTAGAGGTATTACCTACTCTGTACTTCCCAAGAACTCAGAATGTTGTTTGTCCACAATTAATCCTAACATGAAAGCTGCAGCAAAAGTATTTATCCTGTGAAATCAAATTAACTTTGATATTTTTCAAACTCTTCAAATGGCCTCTTGTAGTTTAAATGGAGTGGGCAGAATTGTTGCTTTGCTCTGGAGGCAGGAATGACTGCCTACAACTTTCCAGCTACCCTGTTCTTAAGGTGTTTTGGTAATGAGCGTAGTAGAAAGTATGGATAGGTAGAAAACTGTAATGCTTTGCAAATCTGATGCCCCTAGAACTATCTGCTGTTAGTGCAGCAGAAGATGGTGAACAGAAATGATGATGTGTTGCAGCTGTAGCACTACTCTTGAGGGGTATGCAGGTAATACTCACTATGTCTTTTAATGCATGACTACGCCTCTGGTTACTAGCCATATAGCTTTTCATCAGATGTGTCAGTACTTGATCTTTATTTTTTAAGCTAAATCAGTTTTGTATACAGCTTTATAGTTACAATACCACGGCTTGTACTTTTGAAGTTATGTCTTGAAGTCAAGAAATTTTATTCTTGTTTCTCTTCTAACGCAATCGTGCATTTGTGTCTGAACAAGCTGTCCTAATCTCTTCATCTTTTCTGTTCACCTCTCTGCTTACGAAGATAACAGCAGAAGGGAAATATACAACCTAAGCTGATTGATCACTCTGATCTACTTAAAAAGATTCTCTAAAGGAAACCAAACTTACTGCTTTCTGCTTTATTTTTCCCTCTCTTTTATTTAGGCCACAAGAGAACTTTCCTGACTGTATACCAAAAGATGTAAACAATTCTTGTACAATTCCTGATGTTCAGTTCTTTGTTAACCTGGAGGTCTGGGTAGAAGCAGCAAATGCTCTTGGGAAGGCTGAATCTGATCCTCTTGTTCTTGATCCCATTGAGATTGGTAACTATATGTCTCTTATTAAGGCTTTAGTAGTGCATACCTGCTGCTTCTGTGCATATTGCTGAATTGGTTTATTAATGTTTCTTCACTATAAAAATTAATGTTACCAAAATATCGTTGACTAGAACTTCAACTGTGCTGGACAAAGGTAGGGAAGGTGAGAGATTTAATCACAATTCAGATAGCAAGTTCTTGTTGAGTAGTCTGCTTTAAAGCTGGTGTGAAATAGCCGTTTGAGCTTGTGAAAGGCTTTAATGGTAGTGTTACAGCATAGCGTGCCAGCTGCTAGAGGCGTGATAAAATACAGTTATAGAGTTAACTCTAACTTCTTTTCTTCTAGTTAAACCTCTGCCTCCATACAACTTATCAGTCAACTCAGGAATACTGCCGACTGTTCTGAAGCTTTCCTGGGAGAATCGGATTTCAGGAGCTCTGATGAAGCTGAAATTCAATATTCGCTATAGGACCATTGGAGACACAAAATGGATGCAGGTAATACTACTAATGTCCCTTGTCACTCTTCTGGTATAACCCTGCCATTTGTCAAACTGCAGAAGAAGTTCCCCCACTGCCACAGTTCAGAGGATTCACTTTATTATCCTTTGGCCTTATGTGGCCTCTCAAGGTAGTTTATCTGGCCTATTCACAGAGGCTGTGATCTAGGGATTTTTGGCACAATCTAGAGTATGGTGACCTTGTCTTCTTTGTGGACTTCTGTGCTGTCCTCCCTATCACGTTGCAGTATGTTTATTTTGAAATTTTATTCCGTACATGCAACGTCTAGAACATTCATGAACTTTCATCTTCCCATGCACATGCAAAACTACTGATCTAAATGTCATTTAAAGCTTGGGCAAACACTGTACAGTGCTGATATTCTTTTTTGAATTTGCTGTACTTGCAGTTCTATCACAACAACTGCATGCAATAATACAGGCTTGGGGAAGAGTGGCTGGAGAGCTGCCTGATGGAAAAGGACCTGGAGGGTGTTGATTGACTGCCAGTTGAACATGGGCCAGTAGTGTGCCCAGGTGGCCAAGAAGGCCAATAGCATCCTGACTTATATCAGAAATAGTGTGGCCCGCAGGGCTAGGAAAGTGATTGTCCCACTGTACTTGGCACTGGTGAGGCCCCACCTCCGAATACTGTGTTCAGTTTTGGGCCCCTCACTACAAGAAAGACCCTGGGGGGCTGGAACAAAGCAACAAAGCTGGTGAGGAGTCTAGAGCACAAGCCTTATGAGGAGCAGCTGAGGGAAGTGGGCTTGTTTAGTCTGGAGGGAAGGAGGCTGAGTTGTAGAGACCTGATCACTCTCTACAACTACCTGAAAGAACGTTGTAGTGAAGTGGGGCTTGGTCTCTTCTCCCAAGTAACAAGTGATAGGGTAAGAGGAAACGGCCTCAAGTTGCGCCAGGGGAGGTTTAGGTTGGATATGAGGAAAAAATTCTTCACAGATAGGGTTGTCAAACATTGGAACTGGCTGCCCAGGGAAATGGTGGAGTCACCATCCCTGGAGGGATTTAAAAGACATGTAGACATGACACTTAGGGACATGGTTTAGTGGTGGACTTGGCAGTGTTAGATTTACAGTTGGTCTCTATGATCTTAAAGGTCTTGTCCAACCTAAATGATTCTATCATTCTATACAGTATGGTTGTCCTGCATACATGCCTTAAGCTTGATGCAGTCAAGAAACTGGAAAAGAGTAAGGAATATGCCTTACTTGTAGTGCACTATAATATGTTCACATCGTCAAGAGTTGCGTTTTTTTCTTCTATATTGGTCTATGAACATATTTTCAATAGCTTCTCAGTTTTGCCTTTCTTTAAGCCTTCTCTCAGAGCAGCAGTATTCCAGAAACACTCTTTTCATCCAGATCTTCCCATATTTTGTTTCAATACAGAGGTCCAAAAGTATTCTGAATTTCACGACTTGTTGGAAGGAAGACTGCTTCTGACTTACCAAAATACGGTGTTGGAAGCAGGTAGCTTGTGACTAATGTAGTGTATTCCTTTAGAGTAACTTTTCGAGCTTTAGATGCAGAGATTAATTATTAAGGTCACCTATATTGATACTTTAAAGAGCACTGTCCCACACAGCTTATTCTGCAACTCCAGGATCTGTTGATACATTGTCCCGTTAAAACCCTTTAACTTGTTGTGTCCTTTTAACATGAGCAGAAGACCATCGAAATAGTAACTTTTAAAACAGCTGGGCCAGCTGGTCAAGGAAGGGGATTCTGCACCTCTACTCCGCTCTGGTGAGACCCCATCTGGAGCACTGCGTGCAGCTCTGGAGTCCTCAGCACAAGAAGGACATGGTCCTGTTGGAACAGGTCCAGCGGAGGGCTCATGAAGATGATCAGAGGGCTGGAGCACCTCTCCTATGAGGACAGGCTGAGCGAGTTGGGGTTGTTCAGCCTGGAGAAGAGAAGGCTCTGGGGAGACCTTATAGCAGCCTTCCAGTACCTAAAGGGGGCCTACAGGAGAGATGGGGAGGGACTCTTTATCAGGGAGTGTAGCGATAGGATGAGGGTTAATGGCTTCAAACTGAAAGAGGGGAGATTTAGATTAGATATTAGGAAGAAATGCTTTACTGTGAGGGTGGTGAGGCACTGGAACAGGTTGCCCAGAGAAGTTCTTGAGGCCCCATCCCTGGAAGTGTTCGAGACCAGGCTGGATGGGGCTTTGAGCAACCTGGTCTAGTGGGAGGTGTCCCTGCCCATGGCAGGGGGGTTGGAACTAGATGATCTTGAAGGTCTCTTCCAAGATTCTATGACAACTGAAGCTTTTGGAAATAAGAGAGAACTAAAACTATGTTCTTTGTGTTGTGTGTGTATGCGGTGGGGAGCCCTCTTGAATGGGAGCTGTAGTAGCACAGAACTCAGCTTTACAATTTATCAGTGCCTCTAAAATGTTTCTTCCATTTACAGGTTCCTCCTGAAGATACAGCTTCACCAAGAACTTCATTCAGTGTTCAAGGGCTCAGACCCTACACACAGTATGTCTTTTCAATTCGTTGCATGAAGGAAGATGGAGTGGGCTACTGGAGTGACTGGAGTGAAGAGAAAACTGGGGTCACCACTGAAGATAGTAAGTAATATATGAAAGTAGGTCACTGACTTTCAAAATAAGTGAATGCTCAGCAATTTGACAATAGCCAGCTGAAAGTGAGTATCCACGCTTGAGCTGTTTGATTATATGTGCAACAAGGCTCCCCTGAGTTACTTTCAATACTGACTGACTTAACCCATGCATTCCAAGGAGCATGAGAATAGCTTCCCATAAAACTAGTCTAGAGGTGCTCCCTGAAAACAGCTAAAATGGGAGGTAGAGAAGAAAATCTTTCTTCACAGAAGGTTATATTCTCAAAGTCTTTTAGAAGAGACGTAGGCTTTTTGCTTGTTTTTTTATTCTGAAGGTTATACTCTGTAACAGAAGCTGTTCCTGCCTTTGTGAATATTTTTTTTTCGGTAGACAGAATGCCTTAGTTTATGAACAACTCGGTGTATAGGAAGCCATTAAGTCGTAGGTGAACAAGCATCAATAAGTATGAAACAAAATATTTTAGTCATATGGGGTACTGTGGTGAGTTGACCCTGGCTGGACACCAGGTGCCCGCCAAAGCTACTTTATAACTCCCCCTCCTCCGCTGGATAGGGAAGAGAGAATATAATGAAGGGCTCATGGGTCAAGGTAAGGACAGGGAGATCACTCAGCAATTACTGTCATGGGCAAAAAGACTTGACTCGAGGAAATTAACTTATTGCCAATGAGAAGTCAGAGGAGGGTAATGAGAAAACAAAAACGAATCTTAAAACACCTTCCCCCCAACCTTTCCCTTCTTCACAGGCTCAACTTCATTCCTGGTTTTCTCTGCTTCCTCTCCGCCAAGTGGCAAAGGTGGGCAGGGAATGGGGGTTGCGGTTAGTTCATCACAAGTTGTCTCTGCTGCTCCTTCCTCCTCAAGGGGAGGACTCCTCACACTCTTCCCCTGCTTCAGTATGGGGTCCCTTCCACAGAAGGCAGTTCTCCACAAACTTCTCCAATGTGGGTCCTTCCCATAGGCTGCAGTTCTTCACGATGTGCTCCTGTGTGGATCCCTTCCACAGGGTGTAGTCCTTCAGTAACAGACTGCTCCAGCATTGGTCCCTCCGTGGGGTCACAAGTCCTGCCAGCAAACTTGCTCCAGTGCAAGCTTCTCTCCACAGATCCTGCCAGGAGCCTGCTCCAGCATGGGCCTTCCCATGGGGTCACAGCCTCCTACAGGGCATCCACCTGCTGTGGCATAGGGTCCTCCACAGGCTGCAGGTGGATATCTGGTCCACCATGGACCTCCATGAGCTGCAGTGGGACAGCCTGCCTTGCCATGGTCTTTACCACGAACTTCAGGGGAATCTCTGCTCCAGTGCCTAGAGCATCTCTTCCCCCTCCTTCTTCACTGACCTTGGTTTCTACATAGTGGTTTCTCTCACTCCTCTCTACTGGTTGCTGTTGCACAGGTTTTGTTTTCCTTATTAAATATATTATCCCAGAGGCACGATCACCATCACTGATGGGCTCAGCCTTGGCCAGCGGTGGATCTGTCTTGGAGCTGTCTGGCGTTGGCTCTCTGGCATAGGGGAAGCTTCTGGCAGCTTCTCGCAGAAGCCACCCCTGTAGCCCCTCTGCTACTGAAACCTTGCCATGCAAACCCAATACAGGTACATAGATCTATTCACAACCGTAGTAAAGCAATGATACAAAATAAAGTGCATAGGGGAAGTGTAGCATCTTATGCACCATAGCATATAAATTAAACATTCTGGTTTACTCTTAACTTTTCCCAAGGTATTCTGAATCTACAACACTTTCTTGCTTGTCAGCGTCACTTAGCTGCCTCTGCACTGTCTTGTACCCACTTGTTTACAATATTCTACACACAGTAATCAAGAGTCTTGCTGCTCATCACTGACGCAGTTGTCACCGTGGGAAGCATAAGAAAAAGAATGTCATCTATAAACTGCTAGCTTTAAGCAAGATTGAGTCTGTGTGGAAAGTGGGAAATGGTTTTGTTTTGGCTATATTTAATCACAAAAATCGCTGTTTCCTTACAGTTTCCTTTCTTGATGACATAATCACATTGCAGTTGTTGTCTTGTAGATCTGGGTTTGTAATAGCATGTCCCTTTGCAGTTATGGGTGAACACTGCATCGCTGGTGGTATAATTTAATGAAGAAAACTTCTTAACCAGTTAAGACCATCGGCTGTTTGGGAGCAGTATTTGGATCATGTTTAGTCTTGCAGAAAAAGACTTTGTAAGCAGGATATATATAACTTCAAACTATAACTGATTAATAATTAAGATACACACTACACAGCAAACCACTAGGTTAAGCTTTAAGTTTGTGGCCGCGGGGGGAAAAAAGAAAAACTGCTTAAGAGGCTCAGTCAAGTATCAGCCTTCACTGTTTTGTGGAACAAATCCTCAGCATTACAAAGTTGCTGCCATGCACCAATCTGTTCACATTACACCAATCTCGTCAACTTGGCTGGCCTGTCAGCTCCTTGTGACGTTCCAGTCAGCTGTCTCCATTGAACTGTCTGTTCTGCAGGTGTGTTGTGTCGCCCTGGACTCATTCATACTCCTTCAGGACAGCAGAACTGAGACTGTTACTGCACTCAGTGTCTTCTAAGATCTGTGTCCACTGCATTCTACAACATGTTTTTTAACTTCATTGATTGCTTCCAGTTGCTCATGAACACACGCATTGCTTGAAAATGTACTGTGGCATTGAAGTAACTGCAACTGACTGTTACGGGTTTAATACGCTTCACTGCTTATGGAAGTCATTGCAGTATTTCCCCACTAGAGGCTCTACTGCAGGTTTGCTCTGAAGTAGAGAGGCTGTGCCTTCTGGTGCTGAGTTGTGCCAAAACCAACAGCTGAGTATGTTTAGAATATTCTGGTACTGATTTTTTTTTTTCTTATTTTCTTTAGATGTTTTGTTTTGCGGCATTTCATGACTAAGCAATTGTTGCAGCAACTGTAAACTTGTACAAAACAAAGTTGCATGACAATAACTGAGCAGTGATTATTGGGACACTGACATTGAAATTGCACCCCTACATTTGTTACAATATGGAAAAAATCCTGTTCTCAAATAATGGATTCTTAACATTTTCCATTAAGAGAGCAACAATACATGCAGTACATATGCAAACACGACATTGACCTATGCATTTGGCCCTTTAATTTGCTCTCCAAATAAAACCAGGCTTTGATGTATAACTTACCTTTCTGTAGTCTGTTTTCATTTTGCCATTCATCTGAATGGCCCACTTAGACTGAACTAGAACTAATTTAATGTCTTTAGTAGAAGCTTGAGAGGTGCTATCTGGTATCTTCTTGAATCTGAACCTCTGTTGGTGTCAGAACACCCTGCATTAGTGTCTGACTTCTTGCTAACGGTAAAATGAACTAATTTCTGTGTGCAGTAAGCTTTTGAGGAATACCTGTGCCATTAGCTGTGATACACTGCACATGTAAATACCATCTGTTTTCTGCTGATTGAATAGCATTTTAACAAATTGTTGTAGCTACCCTGCCTAATGATAACAGGACAGTCACAGTTTTTCTGCATAGCTTGTTAATCAGTTGGAATTTTCTGCTGTTGTAGTAATAAGTTGACAGTAAGCTTCCTATCCTGAGTTTGCTTACCAGAGGTGTTGTCACCTCTTGTAAATGCCTAGCTACACTTGCAAGTTTAGGAGCTCATGTGGTCTGTAGTTTCCCTGATCCTTTTTCTACCAAATGTCAGGCTCACACAAGGGACTTCAGGTTGCAGTTTTGGCAAAACCTGTACCAAAATTTTATTTGTGTTTTTTTTTTTTTAATTTTTGTTTTTACTGTACAGTTGCCTATTGCAAAGATTAAATGAAACAAGCAGACACAGGACACTTAAGTTACTTATACTATTATTAATGCCCTCAATCAAATTATATAACTTGACTTTTAGATGTTGTGCTTTGTCTAAGACTGTTATACCCGTATCCCAGAAGATTCCACATCTGCTTGCCTCCTGCATTCAAAAGATTTGTCTCAGTAGCAAGCTACCAAGATAAAGATGTATTTACCACTACTATATTGAGGAAGGTATAATTCTATATTCCATATGTTTTTATCCAAGTGTTATGTTTCCAAGTGTTACATATGTAACTATCAAGTGAATTGTTGACAGAATCCTGAAATGCAAAGTCACAAACGTACAGTCATGATGCTGAAGAGTAATGCAAGCTTTCTGGCAATTTTGAAATCTTTTGGCAATTGTTTTAGTGCCTAATTATTATCAGGAAGCATCTTTTGAACCTCCAAAGAGTGACTGTAGCCAAGGGTGTTTTTATCCAGCAGACCAGGTTTGCAGCATAGCTGTGTATATTACAGTAATACGCACTGTGATTTATGGGGATTCTAGAATTAGTAAATCACCCTCAAAAGGATTTGATTTTCAAAACCTGTTTGGTTTCCTTCTGAATCATCAGTAGCAGCAGCATTTGTGAATCTCTTGCTGATTTCTGACTTGAATGAGAATTTAATAATGTGGGGATTTAATGTCTGTTTTTTCCAGGAACTTCGTTATTATCAGTTAGAAACCTTTCTCTTCCAATTCTAGGGTTGTGAGGAGTGAAAACTACTGTAACTTAGTCCCATTTTCATTTCACTTCTATTTTGGTAGCCTGCAAGGTTGGCTTTGTTTCTAGCCTATACTGATCCTACCCCATATGGAGCCAGTGAATGGACCTTCTGGTTGTGTGCTTGATACCCAGTAGGGAATCTATTCTTCCCTCTGACTACTACAGATATTTTGTGATGGCTGTTTAGCTTCTAAGTGAGCGTGATTGATCTTTTTTTTCTTTTTTTTTAATGTGTTTAATCCTTTCCTGCTTGCAGTCTTCCTGGTCTCCTTTCTGTAATAGGCTATCTGTTCCTTAGTGCCTTCCGAGGTGCCCTCTTCTTAAGCAGTCTGTTCAGTGCAACATTTCAGCGCATGTCTTTAAACAGAGTTAAACCCATACAGGTTGCACTGTCAAAACACCACTTTGCGCTTGGAGCTGAACTGCGCTGGACCAGAAATCCTTCCTTATTTATCCTACTTGAGTTCCCAGTTACGAGCTCTGATTGAATTCACATATCATCTTACATTGGAGAAGTAAGAAAAAGATTGTAATGTATACCCTACTTGTTTAAACAGAATGGAATTTATGTGTACATAATGGCATTGTTTCGGCTTTATGCAAAATTTACTTTCTCTGGGGAAGATACTGTAAACTGTTCTTTCAGTATTCTAGTCACTTCATTTCAACTCCTAATGACAGTATGGTTTTGTTCTCTGTGTTTACTATCTCAGCCTGAGCGATGAGGATTTCAGGACTGACTGCCTGTCTATTTAGACTGCGTTGCTGTTCTGCTGTGGTGACTGGCTTTGCAAAAATACTGCTATTAGTGATTAAGTACCTATGTCTTATTTTAGCCTCAGAACAAAGGTGTTACAGTAGGAAATGAACACGAGGCGGGTCACGTTGCATTCATGATCTATATTAGAGAAGATGTACAATTGCTTCTGTTTCATGTGAATCAAATCAGGGTACTCAAATGAGTTGTTGTTTGCTCCAGTTCCCAGTTCTTCTTCCTTCCTGATGTAAAAGCGTAAGAGACAGATGCGCACTCTAGGCTTGATACTGTTTTTTGGAGGCAAAACAGCCAAAAACTGATCATGATTAATATGAAAAAAGTAATAAAAGAACTCCCAGAGAAAATACAGTCTAGCAAGATTATAAATGTAAATGTACTTTAAGATTATCTTTCTATTAGGGCTAAGGCCCTCATAAAGGATTGGCCACTTTTTATTGCTTTGTGCACTGTAACAGATTGATTCATTCTACTTTGAAATTAAATTTGTAGTGGAAATACCACTTGAATTTTTTACAGTACTGACACCAGAAAATATTTTAGTATTGTACAAAAGTACTGCAGTTGTGTTACCCTTTTTAGCATAAAGGATATAAGAAGCTTGGGGAATTCTTGCAGGAGAAATTAGTCCCCTTGTTAACTTTTCTGCACTTTCCTTTTTTAAGTGACTGGATATTGAGGGCTAGGGAGAGCATTGCAGCTACAGACCATAGCAAGGTTTGCAGTATATAGACATGCAGGGCTGTGCCTCTGAGCACAGGCTGCTCGGTATAGGTTTGATTGTGCCTCACTCAGCACTGTCATCGCAAGCCCATTGTTGCAGATGCTCAGCATGGTGACTCTCAGTTATTTTGATACTGTACACTTAAAGCAGAACTGATGTTTTGCACATCCCTTCAGAAGATCTTTCCATGCAGGTGTTCCACTTAATGTATCAAGCATTTTTTTCGCTGAGGAACTAAGGAAACATTTTTTGTGTATGCTTTTATTAAAAAAAAAAAAACACATGATAGTCAAAGTATGAATTCAAACAGATTAAATAAATATTTGTACTATTAAGCATTGTTTCTTTCATCAGAACCATCTAAAGGACCACCCATCTGGAGGATCATTGATGCTTCTCACTCACCAGCTTTCTGGACTGTGCGTCTGATGTGGAAGGTAAAGCAACAGGATAAACAGCAGCCATTGAGCATTCTTTTAAAAACATGAGGTTTTAAGTGGCAAAATTGACCTCAACAAACTTGAGTAGCTAGTACAGGTTTTATTGATACAAGGAGTGACTTTAGTATTCTTATTTTAAGAGTTACGAAAAATTAAAAGTACAGATGTAAAGGCCATCAGTTAACTGACACACGTCTGTGATCCATAGTATACAGAATCCATTTTCAGATTCCTGTCTTGGTGTCCTTAAGCTGTCTGTGGAATTGGAAACTTTCACTTGAAGAAAGTAAACCTTCGTGTTATGCCTTCTGCTGTATCCTAAAACTTTCCTAACACTGTCTGGACAGGGGTACTCCAGCTGCAAAATCCATTAAGCCTAGATACATTCCAGAGGCAAAACTTACTAAATACAGCACTGCATGTTTGCATGGGGTAGGCTGTACAGTCTAGTTGGACAATTAGTCCAAAGCTGAGAAAGTGAATGCAATTGTCGTCAGTCCTCATCTCATGCCTTCTTTTGCTTTGTGAGCTTTCTCGCATTTGTTCTGTCTTTTTATTATTACTTTTTCTCTATTATTAAGTGGCTTTTGTGAAGTTACATGTATATTGATATGGCATCATTTTCTGATGTAACTTATATGACATATACCACTTTTGACATTATTTAGCTTAGAATTGGGAAACTGGTGCTACTTTACAGTTTCAACAATTTTTTTAAGTTACCTGAAAACTAATACTGTTACACAGAAACATAGTATTTTTCTGTGCTGTTAGATAACACAGAAACGAGTATTTTCCCATGGGTAATAAAAGAAAACTACTTGGGTTGTTTCACATTCAGGTTCAACACAGCTTAAGATATGAGTTTGCCCTTATGTTGTTGTGTTGTAAAGCCACATAAAATGCAGGTATTATCAACACATGTTCTTTAGTCTCTGCAGAATAGGTTTTATTAAACTACTAGGTAGGACTATGAACCAAGAAGAAAGAGGATTTAAACCAGCAGTAGCTCTGAAGTTGCTGCTTTATAGAAATAAACACAGGTTATTAAATACACTATTTGATCTATGTAACTTGTCTTGCTCTCTGATTTTTAAGTTATGCATGAAAGACAGTAAAGTTTGTGACGTTTGTTCAGTATCGGTTTAATCAAAAATGTGTTTCTAACAGGCATTGGAACCATTTGAAGCCAATGGAATAATCTTGCAGTATGAAGTGACTGTCAGAGCCAAATCATCTCTCTCCAGTTCACCAGAAAAATACAACGTTAGTACCACCAACCTTACATTAAAACTGCCAAATGGAACTTACGAAGTAACTCTGATTGCCCGTAACAGAGTTGGGGCATCCCCTCCATCAGTTTTACTTATCCCAGCAACTAATTCAAAAGGTTAGTGTCCTAGTAATATGTCTTTCAACTGCATCTGCATGGCTTTTGCTATAAGAAATCTTCATCATTGTAAAATGATACCTTTTACACGGCCACATAATTGAAGTATTACTGAATGTATCTACAGTGTTACATAATTATGCTACCTTTTATATACTAGGGAACATGTGGAATTATGTACTCACAGGTGTATTTGAAGCTACATGTGCTGTTTTGATACTCTTTTTGGTCCTTGGAGCTACTGTGCATTATATTTCTTATTGCTTCTTAGCATAGCAGGCATTTTTGGGTTTGTTTTGAAATATCAAAGACCTAGGGAAGCAAGCGTCCTTTACTTCATGTATACACCGTCTCAGCATTGTTCTTCTTCCTTCTGCTTTCTCATCCTCCGCCCGCCCCTTTCTTCTGTTGTCCCAGTCTCACTTTCCCACATTTTCATTATCTTGCCTGGTTGCTTTGTCATCTGCTTCCACTGTTTCTCTACTGTTCATGTTCCTTTTTATTATGTTCCTTTCATTGTGCAGTAGTAGTAACTACAGGCTGGTTTCTCATTACTTCCAGCCTCCTCTTAGACAGTCCAAACAACTACCCAGACAGGAAGCAAAAAAGAAGTATATGGACAGGTGCTCCATTTAGTGTAAACACCAAGGGAGAGCCGCAGGTTGTAAACTATTAGATGAGCTAATTAAGGGTATGTTTCAAACAGAGTGGCATTCCAGCCAGAAGTACTTGGTAAGGTACATGAATGTGAGGATTATAATGGGAATTTAGAAGCGTCTCAGGGTTTGATTTCTCTCTGAAATAGATCCTTTCTTTTGGAAGAAACCTAGTAGCTTTGAGCTTTTTAGGCTTTGAGCAACATGGTCAACGTCCTAGTGGGAGGTGTCCCTGCCCATGGCAGGGGGGTTGGAACTAGATGATCTTAAAGGTCCCTTCCAACCTAAACCATCCGATGATTCTGTGATCTCATTACTGTGCAATAAGGCAATTTACTGTGTTTGAGAACAGAGAAGCTGAGTCTAGTCTCCGGTTTTTAAATAGCGTAATACTGCTTATTTTGGATTTCTGCTACAAGGATTCTGATGTAAGCTTCCACATTTCAGAAAATGGCTTTTACATTAGGTTCTGTCAACTTGTCACCATTACAATAACCCAAAAGTTGTCCACATTTGACAAAATAGCTATTATTACGAATATTTAGTGGAAGAACTGTCAATATTTATCACTTCTCTGTTTTATTCCATCACAGCTCCCGTGAAGAATGTTAGAACACTACCTAAAGATGGCAAGTTGTGGGTAGGGTGGACTGCTCCTAACAGTTATGTTCTTAAATATGTGATCGAGTGGTGTCTGGTGTCGAACAGCTCAGACTGCATCATAGAATGGCAGAACGAACCAGGGAATGTTCAAGGAACATACTTAAAAGGTATTTAGCTCAGAAGTCTGTAAATACTTTGTAGAACACCCTAAAAACTTAGTAAGTTTTCTCGAAGTGAGGAACATCCTTATGCTGACTAGAACTTTATTGTAGGATAGGAATCTGGGATAATCCTGAGGGCTTCTCTTAGTTTATCGTAAGTGTGGAAGTATCTGTATAGTTTTGTCAAATACAAAACTGTATCTAATTTTGCATTTTTAAATTTATATTATGTAACAGCAAGGGCTTTATCTGCATTTTGTTTAGTCTTCTCATTCTTGGAAACCATTAAAATAGTGAAAAGGCTGAGTTCCTTCAAAATCAAATTCTCTGATCTGTCTTTCAGTTCAAACAATGAAACTTGATCAGCTTTACAGTTACTTTCAGATTATTATCAGTAGTTAAAAGCAATATTTTTGGGATTCAGTGCTGCAGACAGATAAAGGCTTTTTATTTAAAACAAATTAGAAAAAAAACAGACTTCTATGAAGTCTGTTTATTCAATTTAACATCTGAATGTGAATCATTATATAGTTCCTTTAGTTAATATTTCGGAGCAGTATATCAATGAGCTCCAGAAAAAAATAGTTGCATTAGATACAAGTGCATCTAATAAAACAGCCAAAACCCAGAGCCCTGTATCTAAAGTAAATGAGAAGGGTGGTGAGGAATTTGACTGTCTATGAAACAACATTCTTTTTATTAGGTGATATAAAGCCGTTCAAGTGTTACTTGATAACAGTGTACCCTCTATATGCCGATGGTCAGGGAAGTGGACAATCTGTGAAGGCTTATCTTCAGCAGGATCGTAAGTACAAAACAGTCGTATAAACTGACTTTCTTGACTAAAAATAATGAGACCTTTGCTTTACTGTGGACTTCATAATGAAAAGTGGCCCTACGTTTGAGGGTCATCTGAGATAATTGATCCTCGTCCCTTCTATTAACATCCATTCTGCTTACTTACAGTATTTAGGAGTTAAACAGATCTCTGTCCCTGACTCTTTCTCTTTTTTCAAACCTTTATCAGACAATTTGGCATGAGTTTGTTATTTTTTTGGTATAGTAAAATTTCTATGCTGATATATTTTAAATCTCAAGTATGAAGCCAAGGCTAATTAATTTTTGAAGATTTCCTGTGATTTGCTGATTACTGTTTTTCATATCTCTTTTCTTGGAGGCTTCTGTTTTAAAACATGTTTAAGGTTGCTATTTTATCTGAAAAATAACACTTTGCAAATGAGTTAGTCCAGCTATTCTGTTGAAGTTTTTATGGAATAGAAATTCACCGCTCATTAATACACTGCTTCTGTGGATGTGAGGGTGCTCAACAGAAGCTAATCTTCATCTCCCATTACAGGTCCTTCAAAAGGACCAACTGTTCAGACAAAAAAGGTAGGAAAAGCTGAAGCTGTTCTGACATGGAACCATCTCACAGTGGATGAACAAAATGGATTTATCAGAAGTTACACCATATTTTACAAAACTGTGGATGGAAATGAAACAGGTAATAGAAAGCAGAGAAAGTGCTTTGTGCCATTGAAGTATTCGATCTGTCTCGTTCCCAATACATGTTCTGGAAAAACAAGATACAGAGTAGAGTATGGCTGAGAGTCTGTTCTGATGACATAAAGCTGATGTCTGAGGCCTAGCTCTCCTCCATACTGAACAGAAAAGTCTGTAATAAAGAATTCGGAGCATTCAGTCTGTGTATAACAGGGTACTGAGTTTAGTTTCTGAAAGCTGACTTGCAGGCATTGTGCTCCCATCTTTCTATCTAAATACAGGGTGAGATCAAAAAGAAGAGATTTTTAATTGTCCTGGAACTCTACATCAATATATTACTGATGTAAAACATCTTGTTTGAAGTGCATTTTAGTTCTCAATAGTGTGTATGACCTGCAGGAACAAGGCAGGGAGCTAGCACTAGTCAAAAGGTTTTCTTTTTTAGATTTGCTTAAATTGGAAGGGCTAATTACTTATGCCTACCCTACTTTTTGTTATTTCTAGTTAACCATGTTTTTTCTAGTTGGTAATAACTAGCTGTTTCTAGTTAGCCATGTAATCTGCTTATTATAAATCTTTAGGCCTCAGCTTTACTACTAGTTTAGTTTGTAGCTACATTCTGGGGGGAAAAAAAAAACACGTGGGAAATTAACACAAAATATCATAAAGAAATGGACTAAATTCAAACACTTGAACAGAAACAAATGAATCTCAGCATTTCTTGTACAAGTTTGTAGTCTTTCTGTGTCTTTTATTTTCCCTACAGCCATGCATTCTACTAAAACTATCTTGTACTTCTGAAGACATGATGTCCTAATGCGATTGTGTTTGTGGAGATCTAATAAATTGTACAGAAAACTAGTGTAAATTTTTTCCTCTCTTTAGCTGTGACAGTGGATCCTTCCAAGACAGAGTATACTCTTTCTTCTCTAACCAGTGACACACTGTATACTGTGCGGATGATGGCATACACAGATGAAGGAGGCAGGAGTGGTCCTGATTTCACATTTACTACACAAAAATTTGGTAAGGAAGAGTGGCATGATTAGTAGAAGTAGGAAGTAATGTTGCAGCAGTATAGCAGGGCTCTGTGCAAGGTCTGATAGGAGGGGAAGGTGATTTTATTTAAAAGAAAAAAAGTTTCAATTGCATGATATCCAGGTAGCCTATCTAGTACTCAATCACAATGAGTTTAGTCAGGATTTCTTCTGATCGTACAGAGGACAAGCTATCCTCTGCAGGTCTCCCTGGATTGCTCATTTATGTTGGCAAACATGCTGGTTTTGGATGTGTTTTGTGTATGCTTTAGATTATGGGATTCTTTTGCCCCAACTTGGTGTGAGTCGTTAAGATTTACTCAGTGCCCTTGTCTTCTCTTCTGGTGTCTGATGGTTCCTACCATGGTCTTAAAGAGTCCAGAGTCTTTGTTTTAATCTGAAGTTACATTACTTACTTGACCATGATGTTGTTACAGCAGCCAGTGGGCCACTGAAACACCTGGACCACAGATGAATTTACATACATGTTACTGTCATATATGCCCAAACTGTAAAATTACTTGCTCCATAAGTATCACAGCTTCTAGAGCAACCTGTGTTTTTTGTTGATGCAAGGCATGAGGTTCGTTGGGACAGGGCTTCTCATGTTTTCACCAACAAGCTCTTTTCATATGGTGAAGAGGGTTTCTGAAGGTGAAGCTTAAGACTGAGTGCTGTGTGTGTATTCAGTTTCAGATTCTCCCTTACCCTTTGGCAATGTATGCTGCTGATGAGTTGCTTAAATGCCAAAGCGGGCTATAACTGCTTATCTTCATTTTCTTCAGGGAAAGGAGAAATTGAAGCCATAGTTGTACCTGTGTGTCTGGCGTTCCTGTTGATTGTGCTCCTTGGAGTTTTGTTTTGCTTCAACAAACGTGACTTGTAAGTATAAATGAAGTCTTAATCTTATGCTTCTGATATTTCTGGGCATAAGAGACATGGCAATAATTCAATACAAACAAATTTCTGCAGCTAGATCAGAAGAAGAAGCTGAAACACACATTGATTGGTGATAAACATTTTTGTGTTTTCCTGGAGCAATCAGGGCTCTTCTGATACTAATTTCTTACTGTTAATGATTAGCACACAAACTAAATGTTCCATGACTCAATCCTACAAGGAAATTCCTTCTTTTCTTGCTAGAGTTGGTCAGGATTATGTTTGTTAGGTTTTGATCAGGGTATACTGTCTTTGTTGTTAGTCATCGTATGAGAGTAGAATGATGATCCCTAGTTTGTGAAGCACAGAAGATCTGTTTGCTGGCTATTTAATTACAGTGTTAGCAGACACTAAGCTTTTCAGCAAGTTTTTCTTCAAATATTTTCACTTCATTTTTAGCTGTGAAGGTGGCTTAGATTTTGACAGCTGTGGTATTCATAGTTACCTTAAAGAAGCAACAGTGTATTTTTATACTGACATGCATCATAGGCTTTACCTAAATAATTGCTTTGTAGATTCTAGAGTGCTACAAGTGTGAAAATCCCTCACTATTACCATTTGTTGGTTTGTCTTATGTTGGATAGCTACATATAATGTGTGGAGGAGTTGTAAGTGCTGTGATTTGTTTTGCTAAGTAGTACAGCTTCCTACAAAGATGTAGAAAAGTACAGGAAGCATTCCTATTTGGAAATAAATACTCTTGCAAAATTCCTATGTAAGGGAGTGGTATGGTGAATTGTGCAGTGCTTGCTATCAACATAGGAATTTGGAGAGTGCGTCTTGTAATTTTATTCTGTTTTTAATTCTTTACAGAATTAAAAAGCATATCTGGCCTATTGTCCCCGATCCATCCAAGAGTAACATTGCTCAGTGGTCTCCTCAGGTTCCAGCTAAGGTAATACTTTCTGCATCCTGTATCTTCCTAGTCTACAAGGTTTCAAATAAACTAACCAGTGGGAGTCTTCTGTCTTGTAACATGCACGGATTTCAAGAAACAAAACAATGGATGTTAACTTTCACAACGTTGTGATACAATATGGTTAGAAGACTTCAATGCATCAGTAGATTAAGCATGAGAAGTACATTAGCACAAGTTCACAGCATAGAGCAGACTTTAACATTGTGGATTATATTCAGTTTACTAGCTGGAAGGGTCAAGCCCTAATTATTTTACTCATTTGTAGGAAATCAGGATTAGCTAAACAGAATTCATGATTCCCATTCTTAAAACCTTGAAGGACATGTTTGCCCAGTTGAGTCACGAATGAGAGAGAAAGCTTTACAAGTTCCTCATGCATGAGGAGATGGAGGCAAAATTTATTCCCCGTGTGGGGTGAATGACATAGCAAATTCTGTTCAATAAACTGTGGCTAACTTCTATGAAGAAGTGCATGATGTTGAACATGTTATTGGAAGTAATGTGTGTGTGGCCTCAATATAGAATGTTCCTGTGCTGCACAGCAAAGGGTTGTATGTTTACGGCTCTTGAGAATAATTAAAATTAGAGCAAAGCTGCATAATTAAGACTTTGTCGTGGAAACAGAGCTATGTCCTTCATTTTATAACAGATACTTTACAGATATTGCCAAACTTAGTAAGAAAAAAACTTACATGAGGAAACTTGAAACAATTACAGATAATAATTCAGATGTTTAATGAGGGGTTCGATTTTTAACCGTCGTCTTAGGCAACATCCATCTCTTTCTTTCAGCATAACTTTAGTTCCAAAGATCAGATGTACCCAGAAGGCAGCTTTACAGATGTAAGCGTCGTAGAAATAGAAGCTGATGACAAGAAGTCTTTTTCAGAACAAGATCTAAAACCCTTTGACTTGCTTAAAAAAGAAAAAAGTACTTCAGAAGGACACAGCAGTGGTATTGGAGGATCCTCGTGCATGTCATCTCCGAGGCAAAGCGTCTCTGACAGCGATGAAGGTGAAACTACACAAAATACTTCAAGCACTGTACAGTATTCAACTGTAGTGCTTAATGGCTACAGAGACCAAACACCTGTACAAGTCTTTTCAAGGTCTGAGTCGACTCAGCCACTGCTAGATTCAGAAGAGAGATCAGAGGATCACTCTGGAGGGGGTGACAGTACATCACAGAGGCAACAGTATTTCAAGCAAAATGGTGGTCAGGATGAAATCAACACAGACAGGCCATGCTTTGAAAGAACAAAGCAAATTACTCCAACTAATGATGGGGATCTTGTGGGATTTGCACAACTGCAGATCTCAGGTCAGAGTTCACAGCTGCTGGGCCTTGGGCTAGAAAAAAATACCCAGGAAGCTGCTCTGCCAGATGTTTTACAGACAAGTATTGAAGGACAAACTGTGAGACCTGAAACAGTGGAAGGAAATCCACCATCAGTTGATGAAATGCCAAAAAGTTACCTCCCACAGACTGTGAGACAAGGGGGCTATATGCCTCAGTGAGAGAAGAGACTGGCTCTGTTTAGGCCTTCATTAGTGCCTGTTCACACTTTCTCCTGTGTTTCCAATAAATTAAGCTAGGTATTTTTATCTGAATGCAGATAGAAATATTGAAATTAAGTGAAGAGCAATTTGACAAAATACAATAAGGACTGTGTTTTTGTGGAAAATTTGCAGTCCAGACCTATTGGAGACTCACCTTTATGCACTACACAAAATCTAGTGTCTGGATAGCTGAAGAAGCCTTTGTGCTACCTTGGGTTTTTTGTGTATTGTATCAGATCTACATGTGATTGAAAATGGCAAGTTCCAATTAATCACATCAGCCAATAGACCTCCTAGAAGAAACACTTCAATTTGTGACAATGTACAAGCCTAAAAATCCAGCTTTAGTTGCTTGGAGCATCTTTGTGCAAAAGTAAGACTGAAGCTTAGTATTCTAAAGTGGAAGAATACTTGTGTCATACACTTTTCAGTAGCTTGATTGACTTTCTGAATTTTGACTTGGCCCAGTGTCTCAGTTTCCAGCTTACCAGACATGCAAATCATGTTCGTCCACATTTAAAAATTACAAAAATTAAATAGAACTTGCTATGGTGTGCAAATAAGAAAACACCGTGATTGCTTGACTCTGAATGCTATTATATTAATTGATATTCTGCCTACATTTAGATATGCGTGCACATGAACTATATAATAATTTGGCCTAAAAATGTGCCTTGCAAATTGACGCACAGCAGTTCAATCTCGTGTTCGAAAGTTTAAAAACCCAAAAGAAAACACAGATTAACAGTTATTTAAAGGTTTTGTACCCAAATCACTGTCTGATTATATCATATCTCTCTGATCATATAAATTCCCTTTGTTTAATAAGTGCACCTTTGCTATATACAGCTTGAGAGGCAAGTAACGAGCTGTAAGTTTTTACCATTTTTCTAACTGCTCAGGAGAAAGGGAATATGACCATCTTCCTGGTTGCCTACAATAATTAGTGTGCTGTAACCTCACTGCTAAGGCTGCAGGACCTCCTTGAAACTGAAAGCAGCAAAATAGCAAAGCATTGAAGTCACTGAAGCTTTTGGAAGAAAAAAAAAACCCTACACCCTGAATTTGAACATTACTGGTAGTATGTATCTATTAGCAATCATGAGCCACAAAGAATGTGTGGTTTTTAAAATTCCTTACTTTTTTCTAGTGTCTCGCTTTTCCCCTGTTTATACAGTTTGCCTTTTATTTCTTGGAGACTGTCTCTACCAGGGTTTAAAGAAAAGTAAAGTTACATTAAAATAAACCTCTTCTCCAATGATAACTAGAAATTTTATGGCACTCTTGGAGATTATCTTTTTAACCTTAATTTAGCCTAGTCAGCTTTCTAATCTGACACTACTAAAGCCTCAATTCAAAACACTAAATGCTGTGTAGTGAGAATTTTTATTTCTCCTTCAGCAAAAGAACTATGTATTTTAAACTACCTGAAACCTTTTGTGCCGTCACCTCTGGTGCTGCTGTTCTGCAAAGCACTTGCTAAAGGCCCTGGAAAGGCAGTTGTCAGTATCATTTCAACTTCCCTTGTCCTTCTCTGCCAGCTTGCATGGAAGGACAGGTATGCATATAAATGTTCACATGTGTTTTCTGCTTTTGTTACAAAGAAATTCAATGCTAGAGTAAATTCATAAGATTATCTCTTGAAGTCTGGACTATTTAGAACAGATAAAGAATGCAGAATCTTTAATAACATTTCAGTATTCCACAGGTCCTTTCTGCCAATTTTTCTGTATCTGGGCACTTTTTTTAAACTAAATGGCTGTGTTACAGTTTACTATAACTACACCTTTCTTCAACCAGTCCCTTTCCTTTTCTCCCCACTCCACTTCAGCACCTTCAAACTCCCTTCCAGAGGGCGAGGGCATAATGAAGACTGTGCTGTCACAAGACAGGAGAGACTGTCTTTCATTATTTCAGAGGTTGAGCATTACTTTGTCAGAACACATTCCTCTTGGAAAATAATAGCTGTTACTTCGCTGGGGGGTGGGTCATCTTCTCTATGCAAACTTCATAGTGACTGTAGAAACAACAAGTAACAGGGAAGGTCTCTGCTGAGCAGTGTGCGTGCTTACTAGAACTGCCCTGCAGCCACGTGCATCTAATCCACCTCCTGCTCATCTCTGAAATGCTGTGAGCCACAACCTGGCTACTTAGTCTGAACATTGCTTCAGAGGCATGGGTTTTTGCAAAAACATGCTGATGATGTAGTCTTTTTTTTTTTTTTTTCCTCCCCCCAGTTATTTTTTGTGGTCCAGTGATGCTAACTCCTGATAGCATATGTCATATTTGAGGGACAACTTCATTTATTCCTAAAGTTGCTATTTGCCTGTCTGTTGTATAAAGGGAAGGCATTTGGTTCTCAGTTGCTGTTAATCATGGACCATTTCCAATGTTAAACAAACAGCATCAAGAGATTCTCCTTTTTAAATGTCCGTGCTACCAAGAGTTCTGGCCTGTCACTTCTGGCATCCATCTTTCTTTGTTGTTTATGGGCCAGTGGTAATAAACTGACCGCACCATACAGGAATGTTTCCTGGAGAACATTCTGTCAGTCTGGAAGTTATATTCTATCTTTCAGGCTTGTGTGTTTATCTATGGCTAAAGTACTAAAGACTAAGCAGGAGATACTGGTGGGTTATAAATTACAGGTTTACAGCTTGTTCGTAAGCCTATGTGCCAAATACCGTATCATGCAGTGTTCAGGGTTTGGCTTGATTTTGTTCTTTGGATCATAACAATCTAATTGTATCAAACAGTTGCATGCAGGTTTTTAGAGTGTCTGTAATGTAATTATAGGAATCAAACGAAATTCTCTGAACTTGGCCCTAGCATAGTAATTAAAGAAAAAGCTTCCCACCCTACTCCCCAGTAACTATGGTGCACTTTATGAAATAAAGGTATTATTAAAATAAAATCACACTTCAGTATTTTTCACGTCCATCTTAATTACCTGGACTGGAATTTTTCAAGTAGGAATGGGAGAATAGTTGTAAAGACCTTGTTAATTTGGTGGCAGGAAGGGAGGCTAGTAGAAATACATTTTTCCTGCATTAGCATGTTTGAAACATGTCTTAAGTGCAGGCTGGCTAACTGCTCCTCTGTTTAGAAGAAAAGTAAATATATTTATCACCATAGATCTGTTGTGGTGGTTCTGTAAGAACAGGAGGTTGCTGGGTTTGTTTTTTTTCCTGAGGTGTGTTGGCTTGCTTTCAGGGCAGCTAGTCTGGGAATATCCTCCCCACTGTAGTGAAAGTCTTGGGGTTACATTTCATACGCCCTACTGTAGTGAACTAAACTGCCTGTTAAGCCTTAACCTGGCAGCACAAAGCACAGCAGGGCAAAAATTTTTCCAAACTTAGTTCTGGAGTGCTTGTGACAAGCATGTGCCTATCTGTGTGACAGCAGCCTAGCAAAATGCTAATCATCAGGACTAGAAAAACTTGTCCCTGGGAGGAGGAGGGAGTTTAAGCATGCAAGGTCTGAGTCCAGTTCTTGGGCACGGGAGGAGCCCCATGGCCTGGGGTGGGGTTTGCAGCTTCAGCTTTGGCTGTAAACCATGGGCACCACCAGATCATTAAAACTCATATTAGTGTGCCCAAAATGTGGGAATCGCCACACTGATTTAACTTCAGTAACTGAACTTGTTTAATTAGTGCCAGGTCTTGAATATCCAAGACCCACATCAATGTATGCTGCCATGGTATTGACTTCACAGTGGGATCTGAAACTCCAAAGACTCTCAAATTGTTAATAGTCAGCCCTGCTCCAGGACATGCGCATTTTAAATTGTAATTTATGTGCATTAAATGGGACTAAATATACTAGTTTACTTTTCCCTGAGACAGTTGTTGTAATTAACTGTTATTTGGATACATTCCTTTAACTATGTTAAAAAGTTTCACTGACTGATGGATTGTAAAACTTCATTAATACCCTGTAACCTCTTGTCTGTTTGCTAGGATGGGTACATACAGTCATTTTAAATTCCAAGAGTTGATTTTAATGTTATTTGGAAGCAGTTTATAACAAAAGTGTTGATTCTTTTGTCATGAAACAGCCATTTGGGAATTACAGCCAACCCCACAGTCTTCAGCTTAGCTCTTGATCCAGAAAACTGCAGTAAAGTGGAGGTATAAGTGCAAAAGTCTAGAGAAGAGTCAAATTAACTATTTTGCTTTGGAATCGAATTCCCATTTCTCTTCCTTAAAAGTGAAAGGATTGGTTAAAAAAAAGAAGCTAAAACGCATATATGTGTTTGCTTTCACTGCTGTTTCCTTTGTAGTACTTGTGCAATCTGAGCCATTCCTAGAAATGAAAACAGTGCTGACTTAATGCATAAGGATGCATTTTGAGGCCACGAGCTTTTATACAAACAAAATTAATGGCTAAAGGCTAGATCTCAACAATTGTCCACTTCCCTACTTCCTCCCCCCCCTTAATTTTAGTGCAGAGAGAGGGTGGGCAGTATGTGCCTCCCAGAATGCAACCTTAGCCAGTACTTGTGCTTATTTGCAACCTTGAAGGGGATATATGCAATAAAGTCATCGATACTCTGCAGAAGCACACTTCTGTAACAATAGGTGAAAAAACACATAATGGCACAACAGTCCGCACTCGGCAGGAAAGTTCCGCGTCCTCCTGCTCAGGCTGAAGCGTCTCCTGCACCCAGCACCGGCCCTGCTTCTCCGGCGACTGCAGGCATGGTGGACGAGCATTCTCCGCAACAGCCATCGCTTTTCTTCATATCAAAGCACATTCGTTAATGGATCCAGTCAACTTGCCGTGTTTTTTTTTTAACACACCAGTCTTGTTTACAGTGTCACATATGGCCTGACGCTTTGATACAGTGATGGATTGCCTAGTAACCAAGTGCTTTTATTTGAGGTTAAGGCCACTGAATGTTGCTGTGTGCAGATATATGCATCTAGCTTAGCGGAGGCATGGGACATGGGGATAAACATACTAACAAGGAAAGTGCCTTGATGCTGGATTGGATGGCTAGTGAATGTAAACATTAAGTAAAAATTTTACTATGTACTTAAAAGTTATGTATGGCTGATTAACCTACTGGTAATTTGAATGCCAGCTTTAAAGGGCTTGCATACTCTGGCCAGAGGTTAAACTTGTAAATTGCTGCATTAGCTGTCTATATGTGGAAATGTGTTTTAATACCAGTACACTATTTTCATTCTTTTGCAAGCTGCATGTTTATTGTCATATAAACTCTGCTTTCTACAATTTACGTTATGGTCAGTGTTGAATGTTGTCTTCTTTGTTACCCAACTGAGCCTGAATGTTGCATTTGTCTAGTACATAATATAACAAAACAAAACAAAATTCCATACTTACCTTGTGTGCTGCAGTTGGTGTTTTGTAAGGCTGACTGAAGTAGTAACCACAGAAGGAGGAGAGTCTGGGCACTACCGCATAGGCCAGAAATTGAGAGACGTTCCCAGGGAGAGACATGACCGTGGTGTACCAGGACAAAAGGCTACCTGGCTGGGTACACTGAGCCAGTTCAGCAGCAGCTGGATGCTCTTTCGCCCTCCCTTTGTAATTGCTCCTGTAAACAGGTGTTGGCTGCAACTGGCTGCCCTTGGTGGTGTGACAGGTCACTGTCCCAGGGCGCCGGCTCCGTTCCGGCTGCCGGACATGGTGTGTGTGTTCTGTGCCCAGGGTCTCACCAGGGAAGGGGTGGCCATGTCTGCCTGCGGCTCTGTGCACTGAAGGGGTAAGCCGGCGCTCCCAGCAGGCTTGTCCATGTCTGTTGAAAATAGGAAGAAGAGTGCCCAAAAATCCAGTTCTAAGGAACAGCATAGGAGTGAGGAACGGGGTGTAGTGCTGCCTACTCACACGAATTTCTAAGGAGTCACAGACTGGGCTATGTCTGATACTGCCCTCAGTCTCACCTGGGTTTGGTTCTCTTGTTTCTAATGGGTGGAGGACCCTCATGGGCCTTTTCTGAACTTACATCTCAGTACTGAAAAAGCACAGTTGGATCTTCAAAGGGTGGTCATATCTGCAGAAGGCTTCAGGTGTGGCACCTGAGGAAAGACAGCTTTCCCTTCCTGGCTGAAGTTCTGATTTGTGTAGGCAGACTCATATAAAACAGAGTGACTCGGGGGTGGGGGGTCACCTCCAGCACTAAAAATCGTTTCTGTCACTGCCACAGAAGAGCCATCCCAGACACTTCGTGCCATTTAACACTTTGGTGTTAAATTAGGTGCAAACAAAACATTAGACTCCTTTTCCAAAATGCTAGTTCGCTGCACGGTAGTTCACTGACCACTGTTTTGCTTAAGGCCCCTGAAGTTTCTACAGCAGCGTGGTTTTTTTGTATGTCCTACTCGGCTGAGCCCGTAGCTGCTGAGCATCAGAACAGTTGGGCTTCACAACCACAGGGCGAAGCGGGTGCAGAAGAGGCGGCAGCAGCTTTGTCTTCACAGCCTGCCTCCATGCTGGCAGAGCAAGATTGATTCCTGTA
This sequence comes from Dromas ardeola, assembly GCA_013398915.1. Classification (NCBI taxonomy): domain Eukaryota; kingdom Metazoa; phylum Chordata; class Aves; order Charadriiformes; family Dromadidae; genus Dromas; species Dromas ardeola. The sequence goes on from VYZM01020061.1 coordinate 130,590, forward strand.
ACTTAAAATAAACAAAGGAAATAAGGCTGGGCAGCAAATGATGGGAATGTCCCACTTCCCACAGGAAGCACATACTTGCGCAGTGTACGCATCAGTGCTCCAGAAGCCGGCAGGTTCCTGGGAACAGCTCTCCATCCCCAGGGACAGGGGCCAGCAGAGCCTGCAGAGGAGCTGGGGACGTGCCCACATGTCTGCCAGGCCTGGGGCAGCCCTGGGTTGTCCAGCCGGGACAGGCACCGGGCAGCAACACGGCACAGCAGCCTCCGAGTGGCAGAGAGGTGCCCAGGAGCCCTGACAGCCCTGCGCACCTCAGGGCCATGAGTTTGCAGGGGTGCTGGGGGGGTTACGGCTTCATTTTGACCGCCAATAATCACAGTAACATTGAACCTCTCTGCAAAAGCATCTTACATGTGTTTTCCAGACGTGTGTGCTGGTCGTGGTAGAGCAATCCAGTGCCTCCATCTTCCCAGCAGTCTCCAAACTACCATGAAATAACTGGCAGAGCCAAAATATCCCTCCCACCCCCTACAAATCGCTAGGAAATGCCTGTCTTGGCCAGGGAGGCTCTGAACACGAAGGACTCACCTGGGGGGTGCAGGGCGAAACTCAGAGGGAGCAATCTGACTCCAGGCTCGCTGGCAAAATGGAAACATGCTGTGCACTGGTGTGCTAGGCAGCACACTGGCTTTCCTGTTACGGTAAAATGCAAATCACACTGCGGGCAAATCGCACTGAGCTGGGTCGGGCCGGCGACAGGTATCAGTGAGGGGGACAGCTCTGCTGGAGCCGTCCACCCGCATCCATCAGCGCCCAGCCGGTCCTCTGCCCGTTATCCTGAGCGCACAATGTCATGCAGCAGGTTCTGGGCACCAAAATCCCAAATCTCCTCAGAAAATGCTCTTCAGGCATGGGGCATTCATTACCTCCAGGATGCAGCCAAGAAGCAGACACATGCCAGCAAAGCAACTGGGACCAGTGGGGAAGCGAACTGGGGCTGGGGCTGTGGGCGGGAGCCTGGGCATCACCTGGGGACCCAGCGCTCTCAGCAGCACAGCATGGCCCCACTCCTGGCCTTCACGGTACCTTTCTGGGAGGTCCCGGGCAGCCCAGCCTGTCCCCAGCACGCCAGGTCCCGCTCAGCCCGCTGGGGCCATGCCAGGAGATGGCAGCAGCCTGTCGCCATTAGCAGCCGGACAGGCTGACTGCTCCAGCCCCAGCTCCTACCCGCGGCCAAATTACTCATGTTTGCAGATTTTCTTAATATTTCTTTTCTGAAGCTTTAGCAAGTCCCCTTGGCGTCTCTCCTGACTCTCCCTTTGCCAGCAAAAGCTCTGACCCTTCTTTCATGCTCCCGTCACCCGGCATCACAAGTGGGACATTAGATCCAGACCCGCGGGCAGGCTTAGCGCCAGGGTGCTGCCAGGCAGGTCACCGTCCCAGTGCCCTCTGGCACACGGTCCCATCGGCCGGGGACACACCGTAGCTAGTCCGCACGCAACTGGCCCAGATCGCTGGCTCCTTGTCCCTGCGGGCTGACTAACAGGCCGGGATTTGCTGATACGAAGCCTGTTCTCATGCATTGCTACAGCCTGAATCACTGCGCTGCACCATCCAGATGGTAAGTAACCAGCAGTGCCCCTCATTTGTACCAACACACACTCCCATGCACTTTGGGAACAAGCAAGCATGGGTTTCTTGAAGACCATTTCTGGACCAGGCCTGTGGCAGCAAAACTCTTCCTGCTTGAATGGATGCAGCTCCTCCGCCTGTTTTGAGGAAATTCAGCACTGGAGAAAGAACCTGCATGGCTGCATGTGCACCAAAGAGCCAAGGGGACCACCCCCCCACACACACAGCCTCTCTCCATCACCACTGCAGGACTTGGTTATGGATGAGGCCAGGGTGCTATTTTGGTACTAAGACAAATTTTCCTAGATGGGGGTACTGTAATAACCTTTAAAACATATTCTGACTGCCATTTGTCGTAGATTATGTGAAGCTTGCCCTGTGTTGAGTCAGAGACACCTGAGGAGGCTCGGTCCTTCCCTCCTCACCTTCTTCTCCCAGACATTTGTCTATCCAAGCACCTGCTGATAGCCCCAGGACAAAAGCAGATGCCACCAGCGTCTGCTCAGGACACGGCTCTTTCAGCAAATCCCTATCATGCACCATTTGCTGCATGCATCGGATATGCATCTGTTTGCTGGGTATCTTGCTTCTTTAAGTGAAACTAGTAACACTCCTGTCTGTGTCAGAGAGCCTCTTCATTTTACTGATGAATATAAATTAATGCCATTTAGATAAGATTATGCATAGATACACATCTGTAAATGAAAGCAAAAACTAAATCATTACTTAGGTATGAAAAACAAGGGAACTTGTATCAGCCCTTAAAATTAGCCTGGGAGCAATGAAGGAAAAAGGTCAGACTGTCAGAGGGCAACACTCGGAGTGATTTCAATTAAAATGTCAACATAGAAACACCAAAAATAAACAAACGCTGCCAGAGCACAAGCTCCTTTAAAGGCAGTGAAACTGAGACTCATTTACAAAAGCTCCAGTAAACAGTGATACCTCACATAACTGTGGAGAGAGACACTCAAGTTAGCCGGCCCTGGCATTAAAGGAAAAATCAGTCCTTACGAGACCAAACCTCAGTGGTGGGAGCAGAACAGCCACAAGCTGGAGACAAGGCATCCAAGAATTTACCTGAGGACATGGCAACAAAAGCCGCTCACCACTAAGCAAGCAGGGATTTTCCCTGCATGCCTACACTCCTCTCCTGTATTAGATGCAGCATTGCCAGCTCACTTTCACTGAGAAATAAGCCACCTCGCGTCTACCTGAAACTCAGGTCAGTAACCTGGGTCACGACTACAGACCAGCAGGTGAACTAGTAAATACAAGGCTTAGGTAAATTCGCAGCAACTTGTTTGGTTGTTTTTCATTGAGAGAGTCACACAAATCCATGGCACAAGGAACTTATATGTCCCTAGGGACGTGGGGCTGGGGAAGGGGGAATGAGCCCAGGGAGGGTGCAGAGGGCGGGGGAAAAGAATGGGGTCACCTCTATTCGAGGCCAACCATCTCCTCTCCCTCGCAGCCCAGCGTATCAGGAGATGCAGCACACAGCTTATATCCAGGATCGTCCTTTGCTTTGTGAAGACAGTACTTACAGACACAGAACCTGCCCTGTGTGCTGGACGAAAGGTGAAAATTAGCAAAATCTGAAGTCTTGTGTGTCCATTTTCACCCAAAATCACTCAGTGCCCGCTCCCTGCTTCCTTCCTTTTGCAGCTCAGACAGCACGAAACCTTGTTAGGCTCATAAACTGCAGATACCACTCATCAGCAGTGTAAAAGCTATTAAGCCCTTCAGAAAAGAAAAGCAAAAGCAGAAGAGCAAAGCAGTCCATAAAGACAGGCAAAACTCAGAGCCTATTTGTGAATCAAGCTATAAAACTGGAAAAAAAAAAAAAATCACTGCAGATGAAAGCAAATGCAGGGAGGGTGTTTGAAGGAGCTGTTATCTCACGGGAAAAAGAAGCAGACAGCAAAGGCAGCAAGCCATGAAGGCAGCTGGATATAAACATCTCTGGGAGGTATGCTGCTTATGAAAAGGCTTTACATTAAAAGCAAAGACGCTGTCACCTGCTGTTTAATTCTTCCTGTGTTCAGAGGAGTTTTAAACACATTTTCTAAATAAAAATGTCTGTAGCTCATAAGCTAGTAATGCTAGCATAAATTCCTACTTCTACAAGGGGAAAAAAAACCCAAACAAACAAACAGGAAAAGGAAACAAAACCTAAAACACCTCCCAGCTCAACCCCCCTCCCCCAAGGTAACTGCTTGAGTTAAAGACAGTAACAGAAATACAACCTAGAGGCTGTGCCCAGTCTCAGCAGTCACTATGAGAAGATTCACTATGAGAAGCATGCTGTGCTCATTTGGTAGAATTAAGGATAACACAAAATTTCTTGCATTGTGTTGCATTAGCACATAATTTGTCATAGTATCATTTTAGAGAAGCCTTTCAAGCTCATTTTTTTTCAGAATGAAGTGTCGGTTTCAGTTCAGTGGTGTTCTAAGTGGGCATCCCAGAGCCTTTACCCTGATTATAATCTTACGCTTGTTGTTTCTGACATCCCTGAACACTATTGCATAATCTTTCCATGATTATAAAACACATTACTTCTTCATCAAACTCCATTAGACATACAATTGCTCATACAATGGTGAAAATTCTGCAGAAGTTACCCTTGGCGAGGTCAACACTGCACTCTGAGGACAGCAATGACAGATCCAGGAAATCCAAATAAGGCTGCTTTTCTGAGAAATTAAGCACTCACTTCAAAACTTCAGTTCTATTGAGTCAGACACTGAAACCTAGATAATATAAAAGTTGGCTCAGCAGGCTTTCAGCAATGATAAAGCACTTGTAGCTCATCAGTGTGGGGCTGAGCAATGCCCGAAAATCAAGACAAACAAAGAGATCAAGAAAAATGCTGGTGGCAGACATCCAAACTTGAAAGCGTTGACCTCATCACTCAATAGGGCTAGCCAATGTTAAAACAGCACTTTTGAAATATAAAACACCGTATTATAGCATAGTTTCTTTGGCTGCCTGAATTGGGAAACACAAGCCCATTAGCTTAGATGGACTATTTATTTTGTTACTGGGCACCTGCCGGGGTGTAGCAACTCTCCCCAAACCCTCATCCCCCAGCAAACAAGCGGCGGGGTAACTAACCCACCACCCTCCTCCACGCTCCCAGAGCTCACCTGAATAACCCGAATCACCCAGGACCCTGGGAACAGACATCATTAAGCTACAGCTGGGGCAGCTCGGGGCAGACTGTGCCCTGAAGGACCGATCTCACGGACAAACATGACCGGTTTGAAACTATTCCCCTTCGCATCTGGGGAGAACACTTTCTACGAAAGCCTTGTCTTTTAAGAGCTGAAGAAAGTAGAGCATAGGAATGGCCAATGTGAAATAATCACTCTGTGTATACTTTTCAAGTATCCTGTTTTCAGCAGAGTCAGAACAAGCCTACACCATGCGTACACGCATCTGCTTCTGTTCATGTTTTTATATTCTATTAAAAGAATCTCATTTCACAGAAGAATATCTTAGTCAAACATCTGTTCCAATTTTTGGATTGTCACTCTTCATGTTCATGTTCTGACTTTGAAAGACCTAGATAAAACAATAGTTTGAAATAAATAGCGAGGTGGCAGTGAAATGATTACTTACCCTTGGAAAAAGGAAAAGGAAAAGGAAAGCCCAGGAAATGAGCAGGCAAATTAGTCCAAGTTCACTAGAATAATTACATTTTTGTCAAATACTGAAAAAATCATTTCTGGTAAGTAGGAAAACTGTGAAGAAAACTGAAAGACATAAAAGATTAAAAAGTCAGTATTTTGCTTAGATCCTCCCTCCTATGTTATCAGACTGGGAAGCACATGTACACAGAAAGGGTACACTTAGTATTTTGTAATAAATATGCTTAATAAACATTATGACTAAGAACAGTTCATACTACAAAAAGAATGCTTACTGTTTTCCTGTTGGATCCATTTACAAATGGCATCCTTTGTATACAGGACAAAACAATTGCTTTAGGTATGCTCTGTTTCTGAGCCAAGGGTAGCACATTTTCTGACAAATAGCCCTACTACAAACACACCATAAGACCAGTGTATATTTTACTTATGTCTTGCCAGGAGGCAGAAGAGGTTGCTATTAACAGCTACCTGAACTTGCAATAAGTCCATATACTTACAGGCTCAAGACTTACCTACACTGAGAATGCGCCCTGCTTCCTGCTATCAGTATGGCAAACATTAACACAGAGCAGCAAAACAAGCCTTTCACTACCTTTGCAGGAGATTTGGAATGAGAGCAATGCAACTGGGGACACTAACTCAAATTAATACTCACTTCAGCTGTTTACAAGCAAGTTTTATATAGTCTCAATTCATTTGTGTTCTATAAGCTCTATGTTATTTCCAAGTAACCTTCGGCAGAGTATCTTATCTGCATATTTCAGAATAGCTGCTAGTAAAACATAAAGCTATTGAATAAACATTCACAAATTACCTCTTATAATCCTAAGGAGCATGACATTTGTTATTTGTTATTAAAACACTGTACATTTGTTATTAAAAATGCTGTTTTGTGTGACCACTGGGATTTAGAATTGCATTGTTACATAAACAACTTCCCAAACGTTGTGCTGTTGAGTCTTCAGTATCTTGTATTTTGGCATCTAGGTTAGCAAAGTTAAAACGTTACAGCCTAATACCTGAAACCCCTGTTACAATAAAGCCCTATTACTCAAATTCATCAAGGCAGATTTCAAAATTAAAATCTGAGATTTCTTCGAAATAAAGCTTCAGGGTTGATGTGTTATCTTTCCTTGTAATATTTCTAATCTCTGAGAGCGTAAGGCCAGAGGGTTTGGTACCATTCAACTGCAAAATGAAACTTCATCATGGCTTTGATGACCACATCTCATGCACCACAGTCCGTCTGAGGCTGCAGACAGCATGATCTCTGGCATTTGTTCCATCCAGCTTTTCAGTGTCATTTTGAAATGTGTGGAACACAGCCCAGCATTAATGCTCTAAGATCTTTATGTCTGCAGAGATCTACTCAATCTACCCATGACAGTTGCCTTGTCTATCACAGCTGCAATCACTAGGCATTTAAAGCCATTGTCTTACTATTGATCATAGCAATTATCTGTACCATGGGATCACTGGAAGATATACCTACCCTATCAGTGTAGTTCTGGACTTGAGCCTGCCTGTGTCTCAACCTTCTTGATCATCCGGACTGCTTAAGTGCTGGTTTGGACCGAACTGCGAATGAAACAAGCCAGCCACCTCCTCACATATGAGAAACTTGGATGTGAGGGCAATGCTTACACTGAAACAAGAAGCGTCAATCTAAAAGCACAGCAACAAATACAATAAAAACACAGATTAGGATTTCTGCTCAAGGGCCAGAATCTTGTGGGCTTTTATGCTGGACTCCATGCATAACATAAAACAGAAGATCGATCCCAGTAGTGAAGCAGCTTGCAATGTCATCTGTGATGATGAACAAGACTGAGCAGCAATTTAAATTACATAAACACCTTCCTTCTCTGCATGTCTTGCTGCACAAACGCTAGCTGAATTATGACACCTCTCAGTGTCTGGGCTCAGGCACATGCGTACACAAACATATTTAGATGTACACAAAAACTTCAGCAGGCAGTTTCTCAGAGGAGTCGATGTAGTTACACACATGGTATATATATCTGCAAAACTGCATCACTGAGGCTACACCAACTTGAGGTGGCAACAGAGTCACCTCCTCTTCTCTTCTTGAAAGTCTACATCCAAAGATACTCTGCTTGCACAAATTCTAAAGGAAGCAAACAGTGAATGTAACATTTGAACTTTCCTTACCTGTGAATGTCCAAAATACTGGAAAAACCATACTATGCACAGAAACAGCCCAATACGCTTTCCATTGTGTACGTAATTTTTCTTACAACAAGGATGCTTAAGTTTTCTCATACAGGCCGATTCAGAGAAGAGAGTTATATTTGCGTAACATGTGGTAACAGCGAACACATCTTCATGTAAAGTCAACCAACCATTAGGGAGACAATAAAGGGGTCGGGGGCAGGGGTAAGATGTGCCTCATCTACACATCTTTTAAATACCTCCAGGGGTGATGCCTCCACCACTTCCCTGGACAGCCAGTTCCAATGCTTGACAACCCTATCTGTGAAGACATTTTTCCTAATATCCAGTCTAAACCTCCCCTGGCACAACTTGAGGCCGTTTTCTCTTGCCCTATCACTTGTTATTTGGGAGAAGAGACTGACCCCCACCTCACTGCAACCTCAGGAGCAGTAAGGTTGCTCCTCAGCCTCCTTTTCTCCAGAGGAAATAACCCCAGTTCCCTCAGCCGCTCCTCATAAGACTTGTTCTCCAGACCCCTCACCAGCTTTGTTGCCCTTCTCTGGACATGCTCCAGCACCTCAATGTCTTTCTTGTAGTGAGGGGTCCAAAACTGAACACAGAACTCAAGGCGCGGCCTCACCAGTGCCGAGTACAGGGGGGCAATCACTTCCCTAGTCCTGCTGGCCACACTATTTCTGATACAGGCCACGGTGCTGTTGGCCTTCTTGGCCACCTGGGCACACTGCCGGCTGATATTCAGCCAGTTGTTGACCAGCACCCCCAGGTCCTTTTCCACTGGGCAGCTTTCCATCTGCTCTTCCCCAGGCCTGTAGCGCTGCATGGGGTTGTTGTTGCAGGACCCGGCACTTGGCCTTCTTGAATCTCATACCGTTGGCCTTGGACCACCGATCCAGCCTGCCCAGGTCTGTAGAGAATTCCTACCCTCAAGCAGGTCAAGACTCCCACTTAACTTGGTGTCATCTGCAAACTTGCTGGGAGTACACTCGATCCCCTCCTCCAGATCACTGATAAAGATATTGAACAGAACTGGCCCCAATACCGAGCCCTGGGGAACACCACTCATGACTGGCCAACAACTAGATTTAACTCTGTTCACCATGACTCTTTGGGCCCAGCCATCCAGCCAGCCTTTCACCCAGTGAAAAGTACACCCGTCCAAGCCATGAGCAGCCAGTTTCTCCAGGAGAATGCTGTGGAAAACTGTGTAAAAGGCTTTACTAAAGTCCAGGTAAACAACATGCACGGCTTTTCCCTTGTCATTAAGTGGGTCATTGTGTCATGGAAGGAGACCAGGTTTGTCAAGCAGGACCTGCCTTTCATAAACCCATGCTGACTGGGCCTGATCATCTGGTTGTCCTGTGTGTGCCACGTGACGGCACTCAGGATGATCTGCTCCATAACCTTCCTTGCCACTGAGGTCAGGCTGACAGGCCTGTAGTTCCCTGGATCCTCCTTGTGACCCTTCTTGTAGGTGGGTGTCACATTTGCTAGACGCCAGTTAACTGGGACCTTCCCCATTACCCAGGACTGCTGATAAATGATGGAAAGTGGCTTGCTGAGCACTTCTGCCAGCTCCCTCAGTACCCTTGGGTGGATCCCATGCAGGCCCATAGACTTGTGTGTGTGTCCAAGCGATGTAGCAGCTTGCTAACCATTTCCCCTTGCATTATGGGGGCTTCATTCTGCTCCCCATCCCTGTCTTCCAGCTCAGGGGGCTGGGTACCCTGAGAACAACTGGTCTTACTATTGAAGACTGAGACAAAGGCAGCATTAAGCACCTCAGCCTTTTCATCATCTTTCATCACTATGTTTCCCCCTGCCGTGGTTTAACCGCAGCCAGCAGCTAAGCACCACACAGTTGCTCACTCATTCCCCACCCCCTGTGGGACGGGGAGAGAATCAGAAGAGTAAAAGTGTGACAACTCATGGGCTGAGATAAAGACATTTAATAAGCAAAGTAAAAGCTGCACACGCAAGCAAAGCAAAACAAGGAATTCATTCACTACTTCCCATCGGCAGGCAGGTGTTCAGCCATCTCCAGGAAAGCAGGGCTCCATCACGCGTAATGGTTACTTGGGAAGACAAAATGCCGTCACTCCAAACGTCTTCCACTTCCTTCTTCTTCACCAAGCCAAGCATATGCCAAGCATGATGTCACATGGTACGGAATATCCCTTTAGCCAGTTGGGATCAGCTGTCCCGGCTGTGTCTCTTCCCAACTTCTTGTGCACCACCAGACTGCTTGCTGGTGAGGCGGTAGGAGGAGCAGAAAAGGCCTTGATGCTGTATAAGCACTGCTCAGCAATAACTAAAACACCCTCGTGTTATCAACACTGCTTCCAGCACAAATCCAAAACATAGCCCCATACTAGCTACTATGAAGAAAATTAACTCTACCTCAGCCAAAACCAGCGCACACACCACCACCCAATAAAGGATGGAGATTCTTCTTAGCCCTCCTTTTGTTGTTAATGTATTTATAGAAACATTTTTTATTGTCTTTTACTGCAGGAGCCAGATTAAGTTCTAGCTGAGCTTTGACCCTTCCAATTTTCTCCCTGCATATCCTCATGACATCCTTGTAGCCATCCTGAATTGCCTGCCCCTTCTTCCAAAGATCATAAGCTCTGTTCTTTTTTCCTGAGTTCCAGGCAAAGCTCTCTGTTCAGCCAGGCCGGTCTTCTTCCTTGTTGGCTTGTCTTTCGGCATATGGGGACACCCAGCTCTGGCACCTTTCAGATTTCCGTCTTTAAGAATGTCCAGCCTTCCTGGAATCCTTTGCCCATCTTGCAGTGTTAAATCTCAAAGTAACATACAAACACGAACCCAATGGCATCACTGTGCAAAACTGGCAAAAAGGAATTGTAGCAGGACTGTTGAAATGACTGCAAAGGTGACACGAACCCATTTGCAGAGGGGTAGAAGCTGCAAGTCCCCCACACACACTCTGTGCTCAGATTAGGTCTCTGTTGCATGCAAACATTACCCTCTGCTACATGAAATACCAAATTCAGACCAGTGACACAGCTCTTCTGAGTAATTTCTCACTTGTGAACAGAAGGTGAAGCATCTACCTTGAGAAGTCACCAACTATCTCAAAAAGAGAGAGATCTATTTATAATAAAACAATCTTTCATAGGAAAAGATAATATATTACCTGTAATGTAATACACATTGTGGCAAGATAAACACTAAATAGCACCAGCTAGGTCAGACCACTTGCCAGTCCATCTACGGCAGCTGCTCAGCAGCAATCACATCATCTCTGGAGCGATCACATCATCACTCACTGACCAAGTAAGTGATAAACAGAGGAAGAAAGCTTCTTTCTCTTCACTGCATTAACCACTAACGTACTTTTCCCTCCTCTTTGGGCAATTGTAAAGGGCATGAGGAACACAGAAATACCATAGGTCATGTAGCATGGAAAATTTGTCTGTAACAGGTTATATCAAAGAGTTTGTGGGATTCCCGTTCAAAGAATTCAAAATTCTGGGGAGTTAAAGGTAAACTCGGGTAACAAAAGACTGAACGTTTAATTTAGCTAAAAATCTGGTAAGTGAAAAACATGACCTATTAATAATTCACAAGGGATCAGCCTTATAGTCAGAAGGGAATTATTTGTGTGATACACAGAAGAATGACAACTGTGAAGATGCATCATTATCTTCTTGAAATTATGCTACAAGCTGATCTTTACTAACCTTGCAAAGATCCATAAACCTGAGCGACTGATTTTCTTCATTTTAAGGAGAGTTAGAAATGGGCATTTTTCAGATCAGTGATGGTGAAACAAAATCTAGAAAAGCTTCTCTCTAGGAATAATGACACCAGGTGTTCTATAAAAAAAAATGTACCAAAAAACTTATAGTAATGTTCAACCTGCCATTGCCAGTTGACATTATAAAAGTGGAATAACTGCCCAAACACTCAACTTATTTGTGGAACCCTTTCAAACAGGATTATATTCAATATATTGATCCTAATAGGATCTGTTCAATATATTCATCAATGACCTGGATGAGGGGATAGAGAGCACCCTCAGCAAGTTTGCTGACGACACAAAGCTGGGGGGGGTGGCTGACACACCAGAAGGCTTTGCCGCCATACAGAGAGACCTGGACAGGCTGGAGAGTTGGGTGGAGAGAAACCTTATGAAATTCAATAAGGGCAAGTGTAGGGTGCTGCACCTGGGGAGGAATAACCCCCTGCACCAGTACAGGTTGGGGGCTGACCTGCTGGAGAGCAGCTCGGTGGAAAGAGACCTGGGCGTCCTGGTGGACAACAGGATGACCATGAGCCAGCAATGTGCCCTTGTGGCCAAGAAGGCCAATGGCATCCTGGGGTGCAACAAGAAGAGCGTGTCAAGCAGACTGAGGGAGGTCATCCTCCCCCTCTACTCTGCCTTGGTGAGGCCACACCTCGAGTCCTGTGTCCAGTTCTGGGCTCCCCAGCTCAAGCAGGACAGGGAACTGCTGGAGAGGGTGCAGCATAGGGCTACCAAGATGATTACGGGATTGGAACAACTGTCTTATGAAGAAAGGCTGAGGGATTTCGGTCTTTTTAGTCTGGAAAAAAAGACGAATGAAGGGGGATCTTATCAACGCTTATAAATACTTAAAGGGTGGGTGTCAGGAGGATGGGGCCAGGCTCTTTTCAGTGGTGCCCAGTGACAGGACAAGAGGTAATGGGCACAAACTTGAACGTAGGAAGTTCCATCTCAACATGAGAAGGAACTTCTTTACTCTGAGGGTGGCAGAGCACTGGAACAGGCTGCCCAGAAACGTGGTGGAGTCTCCATCTCTGGAGACATTCAAAACCCGCCTGGACGCGTTCCTGTGCAACCTGCTCTAAGGTGACCCTGCTCTGGCAGGGGGTTGGACTAGATGATCTCCAGAGGTCCCTTCCAACCCCTACCATTCTGTGATTCTGTGATATTTCCAAATGAATATGGAAATCTAAAATGCCTAAATGGTGTATTTAGTATAAATTGATAAAAACTTTTCCATGTGCTCTCAGTTTTATTTTTTTCATGTTCACAGCATTAGTTTGAAAGACAAATTGTGAAAGGTCAGAAAAAGTACAAATCTGAATGCAAAACAAACCAAGTCCAAGAAGCTGGCATTCCAAAGCATAGGCAAAAGGCAGCTCTAATTTCTGAGATGTACTGAGCCCACTTATTGCATTACTCTCTTTCAGATAAAATAATGGGCAAGAAAATCAGAAAACAGGAGAAAAAAAGCAGAATAGCAACAGAGAAGGAAATAAAATGGGATGGAAAAGCAGGTTATTACTTACTCTCCAGAAGCTAAGAGATGTTACAGGGACACTCTACCCAAACCACCCATCAAGAAGCTCCCCTTTCTAATGATCCCTTAAAGGTGGCATTATTTTTTTTACCTGACTCAATCATGCAACTCAGAGTATGCAGCTTCCATAAGGCTGCTAAACAATTCCTAGACAGGCCCCAAAATAGCTGTGTATTATTCTTAAATCTTGTGATATTAAAACAAATACTGAGATTTAAGGGGGAAAAAAAAAAACCTGCTGTGACTGATTCAGTGACTTCTGCACCCTAGGAAAGGGCAAGGTGGCTGTGAGTGGTAAGACCAGAAGAGAGTGAAGCAGCAGGAGCACTGACCCAACCAAAGCCGTGTCCCATGCTCATTTCAGAGCATGACTTACCTCAGTGAGCAAGGGCTTTTAAGAACAGACATATATATATATATATATATATACAAATTTTGGCTTATAGGATTGTGGTTGGGAAAGCGGAAATCAGCGTTGCTGTAGAAGGAACATTTGCAGAAATTTTTTTAACCTTTCTCGGAAACTAAACAAACATTGCTATAAGTAAGAGTAGCTTCCAAACTATAGGTGAAAAGCCTAAATGCAAACTTTACCCTGTCTTCCCCAGCATAGTGCAAGTAACAGCCAATACATCAGAGTAAGGCTCAGCCTCCTCATTCATGCCAGACAATATATTTTCCATTCTCCCACTCCTCTTCCTGCGCAGAAATGAAATGCCTTCTATTCCTAGTCACATTTGTCTCCCACTTTTCTATCCCCATGACTCCTGTATCTTTTTCACCTCTGAAGAACTCTGTAGATATACACAAACATGGCTGAATATGTCAAGCCTTTAAATACTGTGAAAATAGCTTTAAGTCTTAAAATAACTGTATGCCATATGTGTGTCATACTCAACACCCCCTTTTAACACATTTTACTTAGAGTTGCCTCTCCATCTCTTTTTTTTAACCTGGCGTTTAACATAGTAAATATTTTGGTAAGAATTTTACAGTAATAGCCTCGTTCCTGCTGAAAAAAATATTAGTGTGATGGAGAGTTTCCTGCTTAATTGCTGCTGTATAAAATGGAAACTACAAGTAGATTTATGACTTATCAAAATCATAAAACAAATTACGAAAGTTATAGCCTTCATGTAGAAATCTTTATTCCTAAATCAATTACCAGAGGATATCTGGGGATGTTTTGTAGGCTTAGTGTTTTTTCAATACCTCCCAGAAAAATATTTCCTAAATATAAAGTCAGGGCTTATTCCGACACAAGATGCTGTATTTAGTTGAATTTTTTTTTCAGTTCAAAATATCAAAAGCTCAACTGGGAAACACAGTTTTAACCTGGGAGAAATTAGAGGCAAAGGAACAAGAAGTATCCTGCAGTAAACAAAGTTTTAAAAAGCAGCACAAAAACACAAGAGAAAGGGAAGGAAGGAACAAAGCCAGAATAACTCTCCCTTTTCCAAAATCCAGATAAGTCAATAGAATACACATAACAAATATCCTCCCATTGAAGACAGAGAAACTATGAGTCAAACCAGTGATTCAAGAGTCAGGATGCAAAAAGACAATTACTGAAATCTACCCAGTATTTGCAAAACTGGAGGAACACTATACATAAAACCAGATACAAAACAATCGAGGGAAATACGAACAGGAAAGCAGTGTCACTTTGGAATACTCCATGTCACTTAAGGAAGGGTTCAGCAGATGCCGGCTCTGTTTGAGTCAGTCCACGTTTGCCCAGCAGAGCTCAGCCATGGGAACTGGTTGCCCGGACAGAAACCAGTGCGCTGCTTCCACTGCTGGATGCTCCGTCAGTAAAGATGAGTATGCTTTAGCAAACTGATATGGGAGAACTCAGAAGAAATAAGAAAAGCGACTTCCTTTGCCTCACTACTGGCACATCTATCTGGTTAGAAAAAAAACAGCAAAAAAAAAAACAAAACCCCCCCAACCCACCCCGCACTGAAAGTGAACCCTACAGGTATGAACACAGTGCAAAAATTTACTTCAGAGTTGTTCAGAGGAAGGGTGTGTTTTCATCCAAATTAACTGAGATCAGCCAGGCTAGAACACAGGAATACATATGAGCAGCAGTGCCAAGATAAATCTCACAAGGGGACTTTACAAGGGAACGTTTCCTCCCGCTAATGAGCCGTGGATAGCCCGAACATGTCCAGTGTTATGTAGGATTGTCCCACGGCATTTTGTTGAAAAGGAGGTAAGGCAGTTGACTGGCTTTTGGATTCATTCTTACTGCACGCTGGCAAGTTCTCAGAAATAAGAAATTCCCTTGTTTTAACAGAATTTTTAAGGTACGGATTGAACAGTCCTTTTTCACTGAAATCTTCCAGCTTTAGAACTTCTTCATTATCATTTCCTTCATTTTTAATTGAAGTCTTTTGGAATTCACATAAATCCTCTTCCAGCATTTCTATGGGTTGGATTTCCTTCGCTGGTATCAAAGCTGAATGCATTTGACTTCCGATATCTTGATCAGTAATTATAGAAGACATGGGTGGTGAAAAACATTTAGCAACTTCATTTTCTTCATTATAGGGTATCTTTTTATCTCTGTTAATCATGCCTTTTGTATTAATATCCGTACATTCAGAAACATGGTTTTCACAACTCATTAATAGTGATATTTCCTGACTTTCTTCAGGAAAACAATGTTCCAAAACACTTAGGTCTTCAAAGTCTACAGTTTTAGCCTCAGATGTCACTCCCTTCAAAAATGAATTATTCTGTCAGTACAAAGAGATACATTGGAAAGTTATACAGGGTTATGTATTAGTTTATTTTTTTAAGAGATAGATTATTGACATTTGAGCTCTGTTTGACTCAATTTTAAAAGTGCATTAATAAAGAGTTCATGTGCATTTCAACTGGGATGCAGTTATATGTGAATGAGTACTAAAAATTACGACGTTACTCTGTTCACTTGTTGAACGCTTTCACACTAGGTTTTCTGTGCTTAATAGAATAAGGATTGGAATCAGGCTCGGACTGTTTACATCCTTTCTACTCTAACCAGCCATTTTTCAGACTAACGTTTAAATCCCATTCTCCACAGATTACACTTACAATGTAAACCTGATGAACTCCACTTCATTCAAACAAACATCAAAATTTTAATAAGGAATAAATATCCAACAATAAAAAAAGATGGAAATAATATACCAAATCTTACTGTATGTTGCACTATATATTTGTGGAGAAGGGAGGAGATACCCAGATGTGGGAATCCAACCTATTAGGCTCAATAATCTGAGCCAATTCAATTGACTTTATTTAATAAGGCATGTCCACAGTCACTTTATAACTTCAAAACATTTTTTCTCATTATCATATAAGAATTAAATGAATATACTTTATAAAGATGCATCTTTTCTATTGGTTTGAAATACAATTTTATAGCACTTAAACAGAAGAATGAAACTCAACAGGTTTTTTTATTTAGACATAAAATGGGTGTCAGAGAAGGACTTCTCTCCATCTGATCCCTTCTTTAATACATAAAGTTGCAAATTATTACCATAGATGCATCAAGAGGCCATTCCACTGCCATGCTCTCTGCAGGATTGGGTATATCAGGCCAGCAAACTTTTTTAAACCTATGATTGAGAAAGGAATTTTAGTCAAATGGTGAAAGAAAGAGATGATTAAAAATAAAATGAACAAATCCCCAGAAAGACCTAATACTGCTAAAATACCAAACTTTCACAAAGGAACTCTTTCCTACATTAACACAACCTTTTTCATCAAAATTCTTTCCCCTCACATTAATTTTTATTACAAAAGATCTCAACAAGTAAAAATCTTGGGTTACAGCGACATTGCAGAAAAATTACTAATGGGTTTTATTATTATTATTATTATTATTATTATTATTATTATTATTATTATTATTATTATTATTATTATTATGTAGATCAAATAATAGCATGCCAAAATAAGACTATATACAAAACCTGTTGTGATGACGTTTCAGGGTGGATCTTCAGTGAAAAGCCACCTCAGGTAAACTGTGTTCTAGGAAAATGTCCCTAGCACTACACCACACTAGAGCTACCCTGAGTTCTTGTGTTAACAGCAGATAAATGATGCTAACTGGCACTGTAGCTTATACCTGTCCAATATTTGTTTCCAATAAACAGGAAACAAAATGAATCAGTCATTGATACTGGGTATATAAGTAAGTGAACAAAAACCAGGCCATAGCTTGAATTTTCACATTGCAATTTGATATACACAAGAATGTAAACACTCAACTACATCTCAAAGTACTGTGCAGAAACAAAACACAGTTTCTTACTATTGCGAAAGTTCAGAATACACAACACAGATGAAGATGCAAAAGAGCTGGATATTGTATTTACTACTTCAGCTATACTCACTACCTGATGCTTCATGTGACTACAATCTGGGTTCTAAAAGCTTAGAACACCCCAAAATAGTTAAGATTTTTAACTTTCTTATTAAACTTCAGCCGAACAACCCACTCACTTTTCATGCTAAAGAAAAGCACATCTTATAACCTTAAAAAATCCTCACAGTCACCTTTTGGATGTTATAGCATCCCCAATGCTCTGAGGAAGCAATCTGAAATCTGGCAGGGGACAATCTGTGACAGTAGATAAAGGGATTATGAATCATGTATAGATATGGATCCATACTCATGGATCAAGCATCCAAATGCTTCTACATGATGCAATTTCTAGTTTCTTCATGACTTCTTTACAGTTCAAAGGAAGTGTCACAAACTAATGAAAGTAATATTAATGTAGCTAAGGTAAGCAATAGGGGTTCTGTGAAATGTGTTCTAGTGGTTTACTCGAAGGTAAGAGTGCCTGGGAAACTTTATATCTGGCGTTATTAACTTTTCAGTAACTGACTTAAAGTACGCTCCCCTTACTTGATTGACCATGGAATTGCAAATGGCATGTAGCATTTTCCATAAACTGATACAGGTGATATGTAAACCTGCTTCTCCTATTTATTTTGCTCTGATTTACTGCACTTTCTAAAATTCATATTTATTTTTGGACTATAGCACATTAACTGCAGTTACAAGATATATGTTTAGTTATTTGTTACTCCAATTGCTTATTTTCTTAATTTGACATTGGTTTGGAACCCAGCAAAAGCATCTATAAGATATATAAAAGTTTGCCTTTTACAAGTTAAAATTAATGGATTGCATTCAGTTTTAGAAGGTAGAAAATGTACTCACGTGTGTTTTTTCAAAATGCATGTTATCCAAAGGCCTAACAGAAACAACATGCTTAATCCAATGGGTAGAGCAATGAAAGTAATATCTTCTTTATCTTTAGAGGGGGGAAAAAAAATACAACCCACAGATGTTTATAATTTCTTTACATATTCCCTTAAAACAGATAATTTTCAACATCCAAGTCACCTAATCAGAACAATTGTAAAAAGCTCTGACAAAACTAGCCAAAATTACTCAGAATACTGTACGGTACTCATTGTACGACATGGCAAAAGATGAGTAATTTGAATCCAACAAGTCACAGTTACTGAGCCAGAAAAGCAGCTCATGATGATCAGGATATCTCAGAAACAGATGTATTGCATTTTAAGATTCTCTCTATTTAAAAAGACATCTGCAGGTCACCTTGTCCAACTTTGAAATGAGAATCAGGTTGGTTAGGGTCATACCAAGCCAACCTTTGAAAGTCACCTAGGGTGAGGAGTCTACCACCTCTATGGACACATGTTGTTTTAGAGTCACTTAAATCTGCCATGTAGTGCCACTTCTGCCTATTACTACAAAATAAATAGTAAATTCAATGCAGGAGATAGATAGGTTTTAAATACACAAAAAACGCAGTTACTCCGACTGAAACAGTGCACAGATTTCTGAGCTAGCTTCCAAATACCTACCAGAGGTGGGTATTGACAGCAATAGAGATAAGACCTCAGCATAGCCTAACTTACCTTGCATTTGAGTAGCAAACTAGCAGATGAATTTACAGGCAAAAAATAAACTAGCTTCAAGTCCCACGACACATTTAAGGATAGCTCATGCACTTTTTTATATTTCAGCTTGGCCACCACTATGACATTTTATGTATGTATTGAAAACATTCTTCCAGAACTAAAAATGAGGAAGTGTCTGAACCCACAGCCATCATACCAGCCTCCTTGCTAAAATATGGCTGAAACAAATAGTAAGAAATAGGAAAAGGTATTTCCCCACACACACTGGACACAACCTGTGCACTCATGCATTAGTTGAGTTTATGTAGCAGAAGAGATGCAACACATTGCAGAGCTATTCTAAATCTAGTATCTCAGATGGAAATGTCTGCTTTTTAATAAACTGTTAGGCACCCCATCCCATAATTGACAACATACAAACTGTTGCTCCCACAAACATCTGTTGTATTCCACAGCTTTACTGACAGCAAAATGAAGATTTTGGGGTTTGACTTCTAAACCTGAGGTTTTAGTCTGTGAGATGATCAGTGAAATTTAGTTAAATTCAGCTACTGTTGGTAATTCTTTCTTGTTTTGTTTAACACTAATTTAAAACAAAAAAAAAAAAAAAAAGAAAGAAAGAAAGAGGAATCAACAAATGCCTAAATAAAAATGTCCTATATTTCTTACTCCCAAATCTGTTTTAAAAATAGTAATAACTAACCTGGAATATTACTTACTGAATTTCAAAGTCTTGAAGGTTTTGGGGTCCCCAGTGGTTCCACCTGCTTCATTGCTTGCCATGATATAGACAGTATATTGCGTATTAGCCTGTAAGGACTTCAGTCTGTATTGCAGAACATCAGAGTTCACTGTCTCATCTTTTTAGGAGAAGATTTATGTCAATAAACACATGAAATAGTGTTACATCAGGGAACTGTACACTTATTTAGCATCTTTTACAATGATAGATCACAAGGTATTTTAAAGGCAACTTGAAACACAAAGTGATCTCATCAGCCCTTTGAAAGAGGAAACTTAAATTACCAAACAATGTTTATCAATGCTACTTAGAAGTTTAGGGAAAAAAAAGAAATTATTATACATTTACTTTTAAAGATAAATACGCATTTTTTTGCTAATATTAAAGACAGGCAAATCATGATTCCCTGTAGTTTATTTTATCATTGACAAAAGTGGTTTTGAGAACTTTATTTCCTGGAATCTAGGCTCAGAAATTAAGAACTTAAAATAGTTTCTCCAGCTCATGAAATTTAACTACATTACCAGTACATGCAGTTAGACACTGATCATCTGAAAGGATGCAATCTATCAGCACTGGGATATCACCCCAATAAAGTCAGAGGAAAGCCAAAATCAACAGGAACTTTTTTCCAAGTTTCAAAAATATTCTTCTGAATTGAACTGAACATTTCCAACACCCTGTCCATTACTGGAGTTAGTATGATGTGCTTCACTTCTAAAATTTTTTAAGTAGGCCACATATCATAACATTCTATGGCTACAAACAGTATCAAAAGCATGTTCATATTACGAAATTAAAGTCACTAAAACATTTTCTGGTGCATAAAGTCAAAGCCAACTCATGTCATGATGCAGTTCGGTCAGGAAGCACTCAGGAAATAGATATGCTGCAATATTCCCTGAGATTAAACAAACTGAGTTTCTCTTAAATCAAGGAGGTGAAAGTGAAGTTCTAGAGTTAAAAGGCCATCGGTGAAGTCACCTTGGCACAAAGTGTATGTTCTATTCTTATCATAAAGATGTGACATCAGAGAAGCCTCAA
Source organism: Dromas ardeola (assembly GCA_013398915.1). Lineage (NCBI taxonomy): Eukaryota > Metazoa > Chordata > Aves > Charadriiformes > Dromadidae > Dromas > Dromas ardeola. The sequence goes on from VYZM01020061.1 coordinate 151,133, forward strand.
AAAACATCAGTACAGTATGGTTTTGCCATCTAAATTTAACTCCCTTCAGTCGCTACGTAAAACTAATTTTCTAAAGAAACTAATGTGAACCCCTAAAACAGGCACAGTCTGCTTTACGTCAGAAGCAATATGCAGACATATGGCTTCATAACATGAGGCTGCATGTCTTCAGGATGACCCCACACAAAGCTGTCAGCATTAAATTACTCAGAAACCAACATGGCAGAAAAAATTGCATGTAGAGGACTGAATCTGACAGAAATTATCAGCTTCCTCTTTCTAATTTAAAAATTATCAAGATTACTCTTGCCTTGGCTCCATACTGGATATCCAGAAGCAACTGAAGACATCACAAGATTTGTAAGTTTGAGATCTTTTTTAAAAAAAAAAATTATGTTAGCTGTCTGCTAATAGTGATGCCTGAAACAAAGGAGGAAAAAGAAGCATTTCTGAAGCATCTGGATCTGAATGATCCAGTAGCATTCTTCATAAACCATACAGGAAGAACAAATTTAGGTCAACAAAACACTTCTCATAAAACACTCTGCTGAGATTTAGGCCAGAGAAGCTCTGAATAGATAGGATTATACTGACACCTTGTATAGATACTAATCCTGAAGTAGGAGATTAAGAATACACTCAAAAAGTCATGCCATCAGCCCCCAGAGCAGAAAAGCAATACCAAGCACAGAAAATCAAGCACAGTTGAGGAAGTTAATCTAAAAACTGTGTCCAAAACCACTAGTTCTTGGCAGCTTGTTTTAGCTTCTTGGCTATCATTTGATATTTTGCTTTTATTACAAAACTGACTGTAAAAACATTTTTACCAGAAAATTTTCACCATACTGTTCCAGAAGCTGAGGGCCTGGGAAAGGCACCCTTCCAAGGACAAGCATGGAACCTATAAACTCACTGAACTCTCACAAAGTTCAAATTCATGAATTTGCACAGAATCTATGACTCTCCAATATATTTTAGCTCCACTTTAGCTCCTCTACTTCTGTCATGACTTTGTCCATTTTGCTTCAGAAGTGTGTCATGATGGAAAAGATATTTGAAGATCGCGGGAGACTAGTACATATGTAAATGGGGAAAACAGCAAGTATCTGACAAATAAAACTCTCTAATTTGGTATAATCCTTTAAATTTGACATTTTGTTCTACTGTTAATGGAGAACAATCTACAAAAAGACTCTCATATGTGAGTTTCCACCCTAGTCTGGAAAGAGAAGAGGAATGATAGTACTGCCACACACTGAATAAATCTATCACCTGGAGATCCACCAGATTTGCATCTGAGAAGAAGAAAGGGTGACATGGTCAACAGTCATGGGCTGTACTACCATGGGTAGTGCAATACAAATAGTAAAAAAGATTAATTGAGAGCAAACAGTGCGGTACAAAATAAATTCAGAACAAAGAAATTGAGCAAGAATACACGCACAGTATTAAAGCAGGGACTATTCCCTAGAATACCCCATCATTTCATTAAACCTAAAAAAATTTTTAAACTTTATGTAAGCCACATTTTAGTACCAGTATTTTCAGACATATTTATAACATACAAAGTGTGCTAGTAACTATGAAAATAACTATCGTCAGACAGCAAATTGTCATAACCCTGTTGAAAGCGTTGATGTTTAACATATACTTACTCAATTCTTTTCCATCTTCAGGTTTATAAAATATTGTATAGTTCCTGATAAATCCATTTCTTTTGTCCTTTGCAATCTCCTTCCATTTTATTGTAACTTCATTTTTCCCTGGAATATCTGTGTCAGCCACAGGTCCTTCTGATGGCTCTACACAGAAGCATTATAAATTAGAAAAAGTAGTACAACAATCTAAGTACCGCAAAGTTATCTATCTGTGTTACTTCACACATACCAGGGACAACAAATGTACAAGTAAATATGTCATCTTAGTGCTCTGATGTAGCCCTTAACTTTTTTCACCCTCTTTAAGGTGTGATTTCTTCTGATAATACTTCCCCTCACCTATTCCGGCATTTGCACAGTTCTCAGTGTCACTGCATCCGAATACCTCAAGACCATTAAAAGGCTCTATCCTCACAGCATCAGAGAGAGATCGAGAGGTAAGACATCCTTATGCACTCACGGGGGAACTCGGGTGCAAGGTCTCTGTGTGTGCAGGGACGTCTCTGGCTGAGCTGAGATTCAACGGGGGTCTCCAGCACCCGCGGCCTTTGCCCATTATATTAGACAAAGTCTTTCTTCTTGTACAATACGACCCCAGGTGCACCACTTGTGAGAGAGGCAAGAGCTCTCTGCGCTTCAGTTTTAAAACAAGTGTCATCCCCCCCATTCTCTGACAACCTTTAGCACTGTCACAGCTCCCTATAAACACGAAAGCACTCAAGACGAAGTTCTCAATGTGTTAGTAAGTATTACTCGAACATACAATACTCCATTACTTCCTCCTAGTAATTAATGTTGGTAGTGCATTGTGCTACGTGTGTGTGCACACTTACATAGACCTATACACGCATGCACACAAATTGATATTTTCACCTGAAATCTTAAAATTACCAGCAAACTACATTCTTACAGCTGGCTGTATAGATCACTGAATTCACATTAAACTTCTACAAATAAAGAAACCTCCCTCCTCTCCCCCCCAGATGCCATTTAATCCACAGTTTCTATCCAATCACAAATATCATGGCTTCTTACCATTTTTTATACGCAGGACTGCAAATATTTTGTTACATTATAAAATTTAACAAAAAGCAAGCTTTTCAAACCATCCATTTTATTCTGTCAGCAGATTTTCCTCCTATATTAGGACTGGTAAATGCACTCAAGCATTAAAATCAAGTTGAATTATATATCTAAATGAGCTGTAACATTTAAGAGTAGCAAGTTTAAAAAACTGTGTGATGTTTGTAGCTATACTCTTTTCAAGTGCTTTGTATACAGTACGTAAACATGACAACAAATGAGTGGATTCAAGCAGCATAGGATACAAATTTTCTTTACTGAACAATTCAGTAGCTGATATATGAGCAGAAATCAGGAAACCCAAATCCTGGTTTTTTTGGCATCTACATCTCTTCTTCGGTAATGCCAGTACTAAATTGCTCAAAGATAATACACCCTGAGAGACAGTCTACAACATCCTTGACAATATTATTTAGTTTAAAATACGTACTTTTTTCTTGAACATAACTTTGTATGGAATATGGAGCTGCTACTTTATTTCCATAGAGAGGATACACTGAGAAGTTATAGCATATAAATGGTTTAAAGTTTCCTGTAAAGGAAAAAAAGGGATATTTACATACAATTCTCTATGTGAGATGAATACAATGAAAGTAGAGTAAATCACAGTGCAGTTCTAAATATACTGTTACAGACCTCTATTTTCTTCAACTTTTTAGCAAGCACAACATATATTCATTGCCTCAAATGCTCATTACTGCCCTTAATGCAATGTATTTTATTTAGTAGTACTTATAAGAGCACTTGGTTTCTGATTCATTTTTCACTAGAACTTTGAATGGGTAATTATACTTCAGCCTTAAATAGCTTCTCTATATGAAGCCACTTATTCATCTCAGAAAAGTTTAAGGTTTTGGACAAAGTTTTTGCTTTCGAATAACCCGTATTAAATGATACTTCCTGAAATACTTTTAATTTCACATATCTGTAGGTTTACTGCACTGCAGAAGAGAGTTTTGTCTCACACATCAAGCAAATTAAAAGGCACGGCAGAGCCCCAGCTCTTAACTCTACGTTAATGTTCCAGTTATGCCAGCTGCAGATCTGCTGCTAACCAGCCTGACTCAAAAGCACAATTGTCCAAGTGAAATCTCTGCAGTTTTTTATGTTTCAACACACAGTTCAAGCTTCTGTAAATGAAGTTTTGAACTCCGAACAATCCAGCAGCCAAGCAATCAACAGAGCACAGGCCCTACTTACAAGCAACTGTCATCAACTCTGAGAGGACACCCCATGGGACGAAACCAGGGTAAAGGCTTTCCTAGACCATTCCACCTCAAGATCCACAGCTTGTTCAGCAAGAATAATGGCTATCAGCAGATACTTCCATTATATCAGTTCTCTGCTGCTTTTTCAGTCCCTTACACTTATTGCAACCCAGTGAAAGTTATGACGGACCACGTGTCGTCCTTAAAATAATTCCACAAAAGAATGCCAGAATCAGACCTGAATAACAGTAAGTCTGAATTTGCCTTGACATTTCTAATGTGACTTGTGCTTAGGGTAAACAAAGATCTCCTGATAATGCTGAGGAGGAAAGCTGGGGTTTTTAGATATATAGATTTAGATATAACATTTATTCCTCACAGTAAATTGCTAAAATAGTGTAACTTTCAGCATAAGACTCCAGACTGATCCACCTCAGTTCAATGTGCAACAAGCTGCTGTTGAATTTTACTTCAGGCAGATTTTTGTTCAATTTGTTTTACTGTACCATAGAACCAGTATTTAAATCACTGTTATCTGAGCCAGTAAGAAATTTCATGAGCAAGCTAGCTATATTCATTATTAATGACCTGAGTGCTCATTTTCACTTCAGAAAATGCAGGGTACTTGTTTTCTGAAAACTTCAGACATTATTTTTCCCTGATATAGGATTCAGAAAGATCCTTATGTGAACAAGAACCGCTTTCAAATTTGATAAATTTAATTTCACTAGTGAAGAACCAAAGAACTAATAATCCGAAATCCACTTATAGCATATATTATACATATTATATGAAACATTTTCACCATTATTTCTGAGTTTGTAAAAAAAAAAAAAAATCCACACATATAAAGAACAGTAGATGCATTTCACTAAATGTAATGAGCGTGGGATATTCACGTTGACATCAGCATACACAGTTTTGCCTTTGCACATTTCTCTTGAACTCTGTTTGGGTTTTCATCGAAACTACATATATGTAGCCAAAACATTACTTCTTAGAGACATTATCTGTTAAAAAAAAGTCAGCCTCTAAAACAAAAAAAAGTGAGCAGATCCTCGCCTATTTGTCCCTGCATCATAAGGTCACTGAAGCCTCTTAGAAATGTCTTAGGTCATAATACAAATGTGATTATGTGATACTTAACATGCCAGATCGACCAATCACTCCACTTGCTTATTTTACAGTAGAATTCTCCCTCAAAACCTTTTTCAGGTTTCTTATTCTCTCGCTAACGCATATAAAGGCACATGATCTTTTCCAATCTTCAAATTCGTTTTTTGGTTCTAGATTTCTCTGCTAAAATAGTGTACATCTGTCATTGGCCTCCCTGCTGGAAGATTCATGGCATAAGATCAAGCCACAGAAGTGCTTAAACATGAAATCTGTAGCCTAATCTTATATCCCATATAAGATGGGATATATAAGCATACATATAAGCAAATACCACTTTGCATGTTGCACGAGAATTGCAGAGTTAAAATTAATATTAAATTACATGCAAAGATTTCAATAAAGCATGTAATACTGTTATTTCTGAGAATAGTCTGAGGAAAGTTGAATAAATTGATCCTTGCTTGTTCTTTACAGTCTACTTATAAATAAATATACATAAATACATATATATGTACATTGTTACAGCTGTAACTGATAAATGAACATACTTCTGTTAGTTTTCCAGTTTGTAGAATTTGATACATATTCCCATGATCTACTAAAAGGATCTGTCTCCAGTTCCTCATACCACTCCACTACATATTCCGTTACTTCTGGTTCAGAGGCTCTCCATTCCACAACCACGTCTTCATTTGTTGTAAAGGTCTTCACTGTTTCAATAATCTGAGGAGCTAAAAATTTAACAGAAAATGTCATCAATTCTATCTTCGTAAAAACTGCAGCAAGAAAACAAATCAATTATAGCAAGCTGAGATTGCTTTGTTAGAAGATTATGGGGCTTAGTCAAGATAAAAAAAAATTACTTTATACCTATGCTCATGTGCAGGTACTCAAAATACTTTAAAATGAAGCACGTAAGAATTGTTACAATGAAAAGGGTAGGGGAGATTGTCGTGGTTTGGCCTCAGACGGCAACAAAGAACCCCGTGCCGCTCGCTCGGGCTTTCCCAGCACGGGAAAGGATGGGAAGAAAAAGGCAAAACTCGTGGGTTGAGACAAAGGCAATTTAACAGAAACAGTAAAGGTAACAAGAAAACAGCAACAATAACAGGGACAGAGGGATATACGAACGCGACCACGGAACCGCCGCTCCCCGACCCGGACCCGGGACGCCCCCGCCCCCTCCCCCGGCAGCTCATAGTGGGCATGGCTCCCATGGGATACCTGTGTCCCTCACGGAGCCTGGGGAGAATTAACCCTATCCCCGCCGGAACCAGGACAGAGATTGAGGCAATGATGCTCAGGGAGATTTACACATACAGAATCAAAGACCAGTCTCTCTTTTAGGATCTGAATTTTACAGTTTGTAAAATTTTACAAACCAATTTACTACCAACTTTACAGGTGGTGCAGATAAGGAAGTTTTGATTGAGATGATAAAGGCATTAGTAAAATGGTAAATCAAGACAGAAAGGTCATGAATGACAGTGACGCAAAAGTGAGCCATCAACCTGCAGATCAGAGGTAGTGAAAGTCTGAGTGAAAACCCAACCTGGCAAAGCGGAGGGAAAAAAGACCTGGTGAAGCAAAGGGAAAAGAGAGGTATGTAGGGAAAAAAAAGCAAGTCACAGCATGGAAAAAACAGAAAAACTTTTGTTGTGGTATACAGAAGCAGACAGAGAGGTAGTCAGCAACCTCCAGGACAAAATGACATCACGTCTACATATCCAGTTTTCTGATTAGACTGGAATTTGATTGTGCAATTTCAGGGGAACGCTAACACTTATGTCATAAACAACTGCTGTAGGAGAAGTGACTGAAGTGTGTCAAATGCAGCCTCTCTTACGGATCATGGGCAGGCAGCAGGATGTTGCAATACGAGGCTCACAGAGATACCAGAATTAAACCCGAGTCAAAGAGCACAACTGTTGTGGTAGAGCGGACCAGCTTCCTGACCCTGGCAGTGGGTGGGATGGGGTACTTTGGGAATGCAAATGAAATAAGAATAAACGCAGTGTTTCTCCCTTTGCGTCCATTGACGCATCTTAGGGACCTCTATTAAACACATCTTTGAATGATGTTCTTAAACACACTGCAATTAATGCCCTGTGGTAACCAATTTGTGGTGACCTAGTAAAGGCATGAGAAAGAATTGGATGGGGGTCTATAAATTTATTTGGGAGACCCAAGGCTAAAAAAAAAACAAAACCAAAAAACCCTCAGAAGGCAATAAAATAGAAATTCTAATAAGACATAAGAAATTGCTGATATCTCAGCAACTGTATCTCAAAACAAAAACCCCAACAATAATCACTTACAACAAAAACATGATATGTGATAGCAAATTACAACCAGATAATATCGTTCTGACTACATAGCTTTGTACATAATACAGTTCTATAGAGAGAGAAATCTATGACAAAGTCCTTAGCACAATTTTTCTTCCACTATAACAGAAGTTAAACAGATGTCAGGAAGATCATTTTTTGTTAATGAGAAAAATATATCACAATACTGAGAAACCTTACTTTTTTCATCAGTGGATGGAATCCTCAAAATAGCTTCAGGAGAATTTCCAGCAGAGTTATAGGCAGTAATAGATATTATATATGCCTCTTCATTTAAAAGTAAAACAATTTTCGTATCGGTAGAGGTGCTTGTCATTTTAAGCGCAGCATTGTTTTCTGGAAAATACTGTATTTTGTAGCCTAGAATTCTCCCAGAAGGTGGAAAGCTGTTTAATGGCTATTAAAAAAAATATGCAGTAGTAAGTCTTTCACAGTGCTATCTGCACAATCAAAAGTATATACTTTACTAAAGAGTCCAGATCAAATTACAAAATAATTATACTACATCTAGAAGAGCAAGGTACTTTCTTCAGTCCCATCTTCAGGACAGTCAGCTGCAGTGATTTCATTGAAGGAAAGGTTCAAAAGTCAAATACTGAGATTTGAAACACAAAGAGCCTCTCGTCACTCTACTAGACTTTGGTAAGCTGTAATATTTAAGAGCAGTTGTAAGGACTTTATATCAGATTTTCCAGTGATCTGAACATAATTAAATCTTTGCTTTCTGCACAGATTACAAAACTCTATTCATTTACCATTCAGAAAACAAAAGCCTTTTCAATTCTGCTTTAGTTCAGTGAGGATTTTTTCTGATGACAGCAAAACCCCCTAGCAGACATATGTCCTACAACACTAAAACACTTCAACACAGTATCAGCTGCAGGATATCGATATGATTACCAATTCACAACAAGAATATATACCTTCCACATAAGATGTACAGATCTGCTTCCAACTGAGTGTGAAGACTCAATTACCCTCCACAAATCCACTTTTTCTGACGGAGCTATTTAAAGACACAAAAACATCTTCAGATTTGTTGTTATATTAAAAAGCAAAACATTTCAAATATATGGTCAGAATTTAATTTAATTTAATGGCAATTTAATTTCTCTACTTATAATTAATTTTATTGGACATCCTTGCTACACTACATTTCTGCTACTTAGCAATGTTCGTTCTCCATCTACACTCTTAATTTTTCCTCTCTTCCCTGTCTGTCTATTCACCCCTCTTCTCCCTTAGCCCTATGTTGTTTGTATCACCTTTCAAATCTACACTCCTTTCTGTTGTCTTTCAGATTTCCCTCTTCTATATTTAAACAAAATACAATTTTTTTAAACAACAAAATTCTAAATTCAATGGACTGGTAATACACTGAAATACAGTTTTCCGTTATTAAATCCTAAAGCCCCAAAGAGTAACCAAAGAAAAACTTACTAAATAGTTAGCCTACCTTTCTCTTCTGTGCTCGCTGTTTTCGCTCTACTCCATTCACTCCAGAACATTGACGCAACACTGATACACCGAATGGCAACTGAATATTCTGTAGAGTCCCACAGACCTGTGAGATTCCACGATCCTGTTTTCTCTGCAGAATTCAGACGGACAGTGACAAGTTCCTGAAAGCAGATACGTGAAGAAAAATTACTTACTAGAAAATTGCATACAGATATATGATGTAGTTTTTAAAAATAACACAAAGGATGTTATTTCACATTTGCCACCTCGCTTCTCTGAAACTCAGAATGACTTCTTTCATATTTCATTTATCTGTGCAGCATCTTTGTTCTTCCTGTAAAACTCAGGGGTCTGAAAATCTTGAGACCAAACTAGGTCTATACTGACTGACCTGTGGCTTGAACTGTGTGCAGCCCACACGCGATTCTAGAGCAGCTGTGCTGGCACAGGAGGTGCTGGATGACAGCATTTCCCACTGGTGGGAAGCAAGTGGGTATTGCTAAAGCCAATACCACCATCATGTCCTGGATACAGCTCCACATCACAGCAGGAGCATCCCTGGGGAAGCAGTGACCAACTGCAGCTTGTGACCCGGCTGGGTACTTGCTTCTTGTTTTTTTGTTTCTGGGTTACAGGGTCCTCTAGCTCTTAGACATACAACAGTGTGGCTGTAGGCCACCCCAAACATTATCAGCATATGACTAAAAGGAAAAGACCAATGAAAACACAGAAAATTCTGGTACCAAGAGAAAAAAAAGATGGGGCCTTTAAGTGGCGCAGGAAGACAAGAGTATGAAAAATAACTGATGCAGTATCTTCTTGGAAAAGTAATGACAAGGAGAGTAATTTCCTCGTCTTAAAAGGAGCCCACTCAGATCTCATTGATGGAAGTCAGAAGCTAGATTGTTGTTCCAAAACAAAAGGTGAAAGAAGACATGAACACCAGGAATTGGAGTTGATGCATCAACTCAACTGGACTGACAGTGAGAAGTAGAAGAAAATGAACTATAGAAAGATTTAAGTGTTTGTGTACAGAATGATTGATATAAACACTACACCAACATAACGTCTTCTCTTCCAAATTGCAAAAATTAATCAATAATTAACAAGTCTCCTCCTCTCAAATTTCAGATATTTGAAACAGAAAAACACTAAAATAAATGTTCAAGCTGTCTAATTCTAACAAGGTCAGCAAAGGTAAGTTTTAGAATAAGGAAGTTTCCTTCTTGAGAGCCAATCTGGAGTAGTAATGTCACGCAGATTTACAACAACAGAGGCAAAAACTTGTGCAGAAATTCTTGTCTTCCACCAGTTGAACCTTCAAATGAAAAGTGAATCAAACTATAGCAATACAAAATGCAGACATCCACTCCTTTGAACACTATAACAGGAAGTGCACTGCCTAACGAAACTGAAAATTTTAGTCTATTCTGATCTCAAGAGACTCAATGTCAAAACCAGAAAACTGCTGCTATGAGAATGAATTCAGGGATCTACAAACCACTGCCAGGTGACAGACTTTTCAGCCTACCTGCAATAAAAAGGGCTTCAAAACTGTTATCAACCTTCTGCAGAACCTGACATAGAATTGCAGACACCCCATACTAGCTTTAGTTACTTGCCAAAAGGCTCTTGACAATACTTAATTATTATTAGAAACTTAGTATATGCAAGTAGAAAAACAGATCATCTGTTTTTCACCCAGTAAAAACAGGTCACTACCTAGATTGTTTTGGTAGGGAGACTTAAAAGGTCAAGAAAATATTTGGTATTTGCTCAAACAAATTTTTTTTGTTTTGGCATACATGTGCTGACAGACAGAAAAACAGCTCCTATATCTAACTGATGGTTTGAGGCTGCCTTTGTTGGCTGTTGCCATTGGATTGGGTACTAACAAAACTATGAATCATGGCTGTCTAAGATCCTAGAGAACTAAACTCACTGGATTTTTGTTTTTACTGATCATGGCTACTATTTTTTCTCTAGAATGTCTGTGGAAAAATGCAGGTAAGTTCTGAGGAAGAAACTGGATGTAGACTGTATTTGATAGGGAAAACGTAGGCAGGTGATTTCTTATGCAGTTGCCAACAAATAGACATAATACACAATAATGCTGTATTTTCAAAAAAATGTGAACGTCTTCAACATTTGCGAGGGATTTCGTATGCATGGAAGCATCATAAGGACACCAGTGTCTTGGCTCCAAAAGGATGAACATCTTGAGCAGGTATTTTGAATATATATTAGTTCAGTTCCTAAGATCCCGGGTGGACCTGAGCCATCCTTCCCATCAGATCATCCCAAATATTATATCCTGAATCCAACAATTAATATGTCATATCTACAGTAAAGATGCTTGCCATGAGAATGTGAAGAAGATGCAAATTAGAATTATCTTTAGTATCAGGAACTTTTTTAATCCCTGAGGACTGCTATTAGTTACCTTGATTAATTCTTCTCTCCCAGAATCACACATTTAATGCATAAAATATTAAGGTCAAGGCAGACATCTCAGTTTAATGAGCTTAAAAACACAAGCCAATCAACCTGGCCCATTCTTAAGTCTGGAAGAGGAAACAGTAAGACTGCAAACAGAGTCACTTCCATACTGAGGAGTACTGGAATAGGCCATCTGAAAGAAGCAAATCACTAAATACCGTTTTTTTTTCTATAACAGTTCAATTTAAGTCTCAGAAAGACAAACTTGGAAAAATAACTTCCCTTATTTCCCATCTTGCAAAATTTATACTTTGATTCACTTGAAAATTAATGTATCATTAGTACATCTTAATCGGACTCAACTATTGTGGTTAGGAGTATATGCTGTTTTCATCCCCAGTATGTGACAGCAAAATAAAATATTTTGTCTGACTGTGTGTGTCATCCCTTACACTAAGATCACCCTTAGCCTTTCACAGAAATATATTCAGAAGTATGGTATGTACCAAACCAGACTTTTACCAAAAGGAAGAGAGCAATTCATTCCAGACAACAAGACCATGACCTTAAGGCCATGCATACCTAATTACGCTCCACTAAAATAACAACGTTCTAATCATTATTTCCAACTACTTGTTGCCTTTTTTTTCCTATTTAGCCCATTATAACATTAAGAAATCAGTCGCAAATTCAGAAGAAACTTTATGTAGCTTACCGAAGAGTCTGAATACAAGTTTCTGTATTGAACCTCGCAAAGTAAGTCTTGTGAAGGGATAATCTTCTCAGGCATTTTCCAGGTTACTGTAAGCAACTGCCTTATACCAGTGATTTTTTTAACTGAAAGTATTTCAGGAGGTTCAAATTTTTCTAGAATGGAGAAACAAAAACATTAACAGGGGAAAATTCTTCTATAAAAGTTCAGAATTGTTCCATCTATGTGTGTTTCAAGAAGTTTATTATCCCAACAGTGTATATCCTATCAGGGTATTCACATGATGGTCTATTTTATAGACATAACCCTGCATATGGGAAGTTATCTATGAGAGATTGCACCCGTAACTGATTTAAAGCAGACAAACTCGCTCTCAAACAGATGTGCAGATTTCTTTCATCTGTATCAACACTGAAGCATACTACTCAGAGACAATATCAAGGGAAAGAAATGGAGCTGGGATGCGAAAGTCCAAACAGCAGATGAGGGAAGAAATCAGTTGAAAAGGATTTGAGGGGGAGAGAAGCTCCTGGAAATTGCAGAACAGGTGGTTTTTTAACTTTCCTAACCAGAATGTAGAATAGCAGAGTTTACTGCCATCATTTATGATGGGTGGGCCTGGAGAAATTATAATATCACTATTCATTTACAGCCAGATATTGCACTGACTTCTAGTACCACTCAAAAATACAAAAGTACAGTCCAAGTACCACTTAGTTTGACAAAAAGTTTTAGTATATGGCCTTTACTTGTCAATAACTAAAAGCTTAGTAATTTATAATGGATACATCAGACATTAGCTTAAAAAAATATTGTTGTAGTTAGACGTTTCATAGCATGAATACAGCACACTATCATTTTGCACCACCTCTCAGTAAGACCAAGAAATTTCTGAAAATTGCTGCTGTACCACCAATCAGTTCAAAGAATTTTACCTGAAAAGGCCAACAATTAAAACATAACAGGAGACTTGCTTCAAGTAAATTGGAAGCATCCAAATTTTGATGAAAAAAAATTGGAAAGGATGAAACATTTTATCAAGCCCTCAATGTAATTTCAGAAACTTTGAGATTTTAGCTGACAATTAAAATTAGATGGCACTTCATAACTGAAACCAATTTAAAACCAAATTACTTTAAAACTAAATGTCTTCTATATAAACTAATTTTCATGACAAAATTTGTTTCAGCATTTTCTAACCTGTATGCTACAGGGAGGGAAAAAGAACTAGGGAGGATGCAGTCAGCTCAACATACACCGCTTTACCTTTATTTCACTCTTTTTTTTAATTACCTATTTTTTCCATAGGTATAGGAACACAATCTGACAAGGCTTCACCCAAAACATTTTCAGCTTTCACCTGAAAACAAAAAGAACTACTATATGGAGTATCTGGATAATAAAATGAACATGACTTCGTTTTGCTTTGGCAGGAGCGCACTGTATTAGGAAGAGTCACCCTTTCTCCTGTCATCCTAAAAAAAAAGGAGTAAAAAAAAAAAAAGAGGAGTTAGAAATTAGAGGATTTTCTTAGAATAACTCAAACTGATTGTTGGGTTTCTTTTCTATAAACATATAAATTATTATTTATATGTTTTTGAGGTTGCAGGACATTTTTACTGGTAAACATCTTGGATGATATGTTTGTGCAAATGAATACTCTTTCCTAATTGTACTGCTCCTGCAAATGCATAAAAATAGGCTGCACAGACTCAATTAGTTTTAATTGCAATGAGTAAGACAACTTTACATTAGCAGTAATGAAGAGTAAAAATGTGTTAATAGGAGATCCACATGATATTGTTATTTTAGATTAAAATCTCAAAGAGAAGTGAAATCATGTAACTCCACACAAGACCTCCTTTAAAAATACAGACAGATATACTTGTAACACATGGTGCATGGAACTACGTGATAACAAGCTTTTATACATATTTTAAATGTGGGAAAAAGAAAAGCCAAACTGTACCACTGCCAAGCTATTACAAGGTAATAGAAATTTGACAGATTTTCCTGAAAGAACACACTGATAATACGCTGTCTTTACAGCATATACTTTCATAATAAGTAATGTGGGATGCCAAGCTAACAAAATTTATTTTACTGACCCACAGAGAAATTCTTCAACAAATAAAAACTCATAGATGGGGCCTGTGTTAAATATTTCAGACTATGCAGTAAGCAAGCAGATCAAAAAACAGCTTGAGGCTGGTATTTCATTAACATTTTTAAGCTCGTGTAAGCCTGCAGTGCTGCAAGAGGGAGCAGTCCTACCTTCCCTAACATGCAGAGCTGTTTGTTCCCATCCACAGCTCCCTGCCCCTGGTACCAGTGCTTTTCTAGTCATATGGTAAACTCAGCTGGGGAGTTATCTGGATTAAAATTAATGGTTAGATTTTACTGGAAATAGTTCTGCAATCCAATTCACTGAGTGGTTAAAGAATAATTTGTGCTGGTACAGGAAGGAACAATATTGAAACTTACTTTCAACAGCTGTTCTAGTTTATGGTTTCACAAACTCAGCTAAGTTACAAAATGTGGAAACACTATAAGGAGTAAGAAAGTTTCGCCTAATGAAGGTGGAAGCCTAAAATGTCAAGCCTAAAATGGAGGTAAAACTAATGTTCTCCCGCCCTACCATTTAAATTAAAAAAGATACCATACGCTAGTATAACTTATAATAAGAAAATATCTCCTTTGGAGTCTGAATCCCTTCCAGTTCTCAAGAACAATTTCAGACATTTTAGAAAACTCTTCATGAAATCGTATTACCTGTAGTCTTGATTAGGCAGAAAAAGAGCACTACAAGAAGCACTATTATGAAGAATGGACTGACAAGTATATTTGGGACAAAAATCTGTGCTATTACTTCCAAAATTGCATCTGAGATCTGCCTTGGAACAACACTGATTTCACCATTTTGACAGTAACTTACGAAAAAGTAAGCTCCTAAACAATATTTAAAATTTAACTGAAAGAATCGAGTATTCATGCTTCTATAATGGGGTCACAAAAACACTAAAAAGCAGGGGACAAGATAAATTGTATTTGTAAATACAAATCTCCAGATGTGAGCAATCCAAGAAGGACAACTAACTCTGGATTCTTCACTGAAACCTTGTGACTCCACAGGACCTTATGTTAAACCCTAATGGTGTTAAGCAGAGTAACAGGGACTTCAACAGTTTTAACTGGGAATTTTTTAAAGTAGAGGAGGAATTAATCTTTTTTACCCATCCAAAACAAGCGTTAGTAACACAGAAAGTTTCTGGGTAACACTCCCACAAAGTGTCTCCATTCTCCATTTGTACCCGGGCTCACTCAGCTTTTGATCTAATTAGTAATGTTACTTCAAGGAAACAAGTGAATATCAATCCTGATGTAAACATTTGTCTACTGAATATCGGGTTGAGAATGCTCATTTCTTTTATACACTGTACTAAAAAGTTATCAGATTGTAACTCTTTGCAACCATTACTAACCACAAATTAATTTAATTTACTGAGGAAATACCATGACTCTGAACTCCATGATGTTTCCAGGTTCTATTTAAACAGAAGTCAGGATATAAGAAGAAGGGAGCTGGTGGTGTCACCCCAGCCGGCCAGTTCCAAATACATCCTATACTTACATTTTTCGGTAAAGGGTATAGTTTGTCCTAAGATTTGTTTCTCTTCCTGATGTCCAGGTGCAGATAAGTTCAGCATCAAAGTAATAAATGCAGGAAATATTTCCTGGTATGTCTGGTGGAACTACAATGACATAGGTTAAAAAAAAAAAAGAAAGTAACTTTAATGTGCAACTGATTTTTTTGGTCAAAAGCAGATTATGGCAAACTTCACTAGATGTCTTGCATAGCAATTTATTTTATAATTCCTTACTGCCCTCAAAACTCCTCACAAAACCAAAATCAAAACTACTCTCTCTTTTCCTGGGGAAAAAGGGACATTTTCTACAACTACTTCTCAGAAGTACTTAACTAAGTGGGCCTGAGGGTATTTTTGCAGTAACTCATTAACTACCTTATATTAAACCACTACACACATTGTCCTTAACCTCTAAGTATATGCCCTGCTACACGCCTGTAGCTCAAGGCCAGTCCAAAGAGTAAGAGGAAAACAAACAGCACAGAAGTTCAGGAAAAGGCATTCTCTGAAAGATAAAACTCCTCGTGGTTCCTTCTCAGGGTGTCTAACCACATACCCTATGGAAACCCCTAATCTGAGGAGCCTGCACAATCTCAGAGTGCAGAAGACAACTTCCTGGGAAATATATCTGTATGACCTTGAAGAGATCACTAATTCTGGACTCTCTTTATCTTGTAAGCAGGATAGTGCAAAAGAAACAATTCTCTGCCATCTCTGTAGTCTGAAATCATCCATTACAATGTGACACTCTCAAAGACTTCTTTGTTAAAGCCAGACTTCTTCACTCGATAGAAGAAATTTGAGTTGAAACGAAGGGAATTGCACCCAGTGAAATAAACTGGCTGGAAAAGCCCTCTATCCAAACTAGTACTTTTCTGTCCCAGCTAATATAACACCCAAAAGATCTTTCTTTTACTGACAAGCACATTAGACTTTGCAGACAGGCAACACCTTCTGATGGTTTTTATTCCACAGATGTATTTTTCTGCATTTATTGCTTCTTTACTAGAATGGGACCCCCAGACATACATTACTATGATCTGGACTTAATCTGTTCAATAAATTAGAGAATTTGTATACATATTTATCCTGTAACCTCCTCCACAAGAGACTGTAAATACAATTTCTTTGGAACCGAGGATTTCTCTCCCCTGGAGAAATCTCAAGTTAGCTAGGGCAGACAAAAGACATAACCAAAAGTACAGACACAGCACACTCTGAACTCAACAGAAAACCTCCACTCACTCCAGCTGGCCAAAAGTCAGGGTCAGAGAAGTTAGGGACCAGTGTCAGTAAGGAACCACTGCGATGCCATGCTTTATTTCAGAAAAAAAAAAAAAAAAAGGTAGTTGTTTTAAAAGTAAATTTTTTACAGGAAATTATTAAAAAATGTTACATTTCATTTTTCTGCATTTGTACTTACAGCCAGATTTAACTTCAGTGTGAACCAAAAGCTGTTCCTTGCCCAAGTACTTAGTGAAACATTTCACATGAGCTTTGCTGTAAGTGAAATTATGGATGGTTATACTAGATACAGTCTCGTTCACAATGTTATAGTTTTCCTGCGCAATCAATTCATGATTCAATTTCCAGATGATGTGGCTTGCATTTCTGTGAGGTGTGTAGCGTTTTCCAAGAACACAAAACAGTTTCAGGGTGGATCCTCTTTCAATTTCAGGAGATGAAGGAAAAATGTCTGCATCTCTGACAGAGTTTTCATCTAAAAACAAAATCAAAGATAACACACAACCTAATTCCTTTTAAAACAACAGTGGAAAAAAGGTAACTTATTTTGTTGTCTACAGATCAGTTAATTAGTTTTTTTTCATATGGAGTTCAAATAAAACAGTCACTTGAATCAGATACTGCTATTTGGACACTCAGTTCACATTAATTACTATATTAACATAGGTATTGCATAAGAATGATGTTTCTATACCTTCCCAGAAATTTCAACTTAAATGTTTTTTAATAGCTGAAAATGAAAAAAGAGACCCTTGTCTTTTAAATCTGCTGTTAAAAACATTCCTATAACAGGTATGTTAAATGCATACCATTTAGATGTTATCTTTACTAATTGCTATATCAGAAAATACATCAAACTGGTAAGTTGTAAATTTACAACTAAGCTGAAATATATTTAATATCTCATTAGTACTTTCACCCCTCAGAGAATTTATACTCCCAGATACAGTGCAGGAATTGTATACAAAACGCATGTAAAAGGAAAACCCAGAAGCAGGCTGAATGAATGAATTCAGAAACAAAGTTATCAAAGAGTGCAAGAATCGCCCAGTGGAGTCCCACAAGGACCTAGCTGTTTATTTTTTTTTCTCATACTTATTTCTTGAAGTTAAATTTCATAAATAAATCTGTTAAATAAAGTAAAAAAAAAAAAACAAACAAAACCCAACAACAAAAAAACAACTTCTACAGATAGAATTTCTTTACTAGAATGTAGGAATGAAAGGGAATCAAATATTAAACTTTCTTCCTTGTTTTCTGGCAATGCCCTCCTTTTTGGGTGTATTAATGGTAAATTGCTTTCTATGTTTCTTTTTGTGTCCTTTTTGTTTCTAAGTAATTTCTTTATGTTTCAAAGTCATACCAATTGCTGTTTTACACTCTAATGCACAAATTTTACTGTATATCAGTTGTAAGCAATTACCTGTGCTGTTTCATGTATTGTTCAAGCCCCTGCAAACATATGCCCCGCTCTTCCATGCGATCCCCAAACAATTTGAGCCACAAATACCATTATACAATAAATTTATGTTGTGTGTTAAATTGCATGTGATAAATTGCACGTGAAATGTCAATTATTGTCCTCGTGATTTCCTATTCTAACTTATACTATTCAACATAATCAGTTTATAGTGGCACTGTTGTCACAAGGAGCATTTTTAACCCTCAATCACTCACTCGCTGCTGTCATCCCCTTTGCATGCCACAAGTGCCTGCATAGTGAACCAAAAGGAAAGTGATACAGACGAGAAATAAAAGCCTGGCAAAAAATAACATTGTTCTCCCTCCAGATCAGATTGCTTGTCGATTCACAACAAGCCACACAAACATGCACTCCAGTGGAAGGAGAGGGAGACAAGAGGCAGAGGGAGTGCGGAACTACCTGCTCTTCCAACCTCAGAAGTTACCTGCATTGGCTTAAACTGACTGTGACGCTACCACATTTAAAAAAATAATAAAATTTAAAAAAATCAATAGTAACATACATTGTTAGGTGACATTTAAAATTAGGAATGAGAACACTAGTAGTCATTGCATGAATCTCTGAATAGGTAATATTTGACTTAAAACAGTCCAAAACCAGCAGACGTTAGTTGCACTTTAAGTGTTCATGTGTTAGGCAAACATTAATTTGCTCCATCAGCAGATCTCCAAAGTTACCACCTTTGCAACCCAACAAGAATTGAACTATGATATGACTTCCAGATGCAGATTCCCCTTCTATGTCCTGTGCAACAGGGAAACAAAGTAAGTTTTAAAATACTTTTTTTTTTTTTAATACTTTAAATACAAAAGAAAACAAATCCACCACAAGAGGACATCAAAAGTGATATAAATTAATTTTTCTCCCTATACTGTACAATATGTAGTCAATCACCTATTCACTTCTATTTTTAAAATACATTTTTTTTTCATTTCAGAACTCTTTGACATTTCATTTGGAGAAGGTCACCTTTTGGAAAACTTTCTTATGGCAAGACTGGTGCTAATAATCAGGAAACATACCTGCTACAGAGCTGCAGAGCAGGATGAACATCCAAATCAAACAGTTGAACATTTCCTTTTCAGGAACTATGGGCAGGCAATGCTGTCATAAAAACAAAAATAATATACTTCAAGCAAAGATGCCCCCGTAATACTTCATAAGCATTTGTATAGGAGTTAATAAGGCTATTCAGCATTTCTCACTTGCATTCAAGTTAAGTACTGCTTTGTCTAAGTGTTACTTTCCTGCACGATGGGAGAAATTTTATGCCATTTTACGAAGATACGTGTATAAGTATGCTATAATGAAAAGAGAGGTAAGTGCACCTGAAATCCTTCTGAGGGCAATCCAGTCCACCTAAATAGTTTACCTTCCAAGGGCCGTGTAAAGAATTGGTAAGAAATAAAACTGCAGTCACTTGAAATCTGGCCTGCCGAGCCATCTTCTGAGCAGATTCACTCAGTATAAGGACTTCTTTTGAAAAGGAAGGCTGTTGCAGAAGGAATAATCCGCATCTCTTGCACATCACCACCTAATACAATAATTGTTAGGAAGTGGGCAACAGTTCCAGGCCACCATCCACCCAAGAGAGGGTAAATTCACATTGGTTTTATCCCAGCTAAGTGTCCCAGGCACCGGACTTGAGGACACTGCAGAGGCAAGGGAAGGCACCCGTCCTTGGCTTGCTCTTTGAAGCTGAACTGCCGTGGAGCCAAAAAACCCCAAAACTCTGAGGTAAGATGGAGGAAAGCGAAGAAGTAGAATGATTTCTTCTAAAGGTACAGCTGAATCTAGGGTTCCAGGAGAAAAATGACTGAAATCAAACACTCCCCTTGCCTCAGGCACTGCTGTCATCACTCACAGGATCACGGAGTGGAGGGGACCTCTGGAAGTCATCTGGTCCAACCACTCTGCCCAAGCACAGCCACCCAGAGCCAGTTACCCAGGAGCATGTCCAGATGGCTTTTGAAGATCTCCAAGGATGGAAAGTCCACAACCCCTCTGGTCTACCTGCTCCAATACCCAGTCACCCTCAGAGTGAAAAAGTGTTTCCTGATGTTCAGAGGGAACCTCCTGTGTTTCAGTTTGTGCCCATTGCCTCCTGTTCTGTCACTGGGCACCACGGGAAAAAGCCTGGCTCTGTCCTTTTTGCACCCTCACTTCAGGCATTGGTAAGATTCCCCCTGAACCTTCTGCAAGCTGAGTAGTCCCAGCTCTCTCAGCCTTCTCCCATATGCTCCAGTCCCTTAATCATCATTGTGACCGTTCATTGGACTCTCTCCAGTACATCCATGTCTCTCTTGTACTGGGGACTCCAGGACTGGACACAGTACTCCACCAATGATGAGCAGAGGGGAAGGATCACCTCCCTTGACTTGCTGGTTACACTCCTCCTGATGCAGCTCAGGACACCACTTGCCACAAGGGCACAGTGCTAATTTATGTTCTACCTGGTGTCCACAAAGACGCCCAGGGCCTTTTCTGCAAAATTGCCCTCCAGCTGGTCAGTCCCCTGTACTAGTGTCTGGGGGCTGATCCTCACCAGGTGCAGGATTTGGCACTTCTCCTTGTTGAACTTCATGAGGTTCCATGCAGACCACTTCTCCAGCTTGCCGAGGTCCCTCCCTCCCAGTTTTGTGTCATCAGCAAACTTGCTGAGGGTATGCTCTGCACCTCATCCACATCATTAATGAAGATGATATACAAGACTGGATCCAATATTGACCCCTGGGGTACACCAATAGTCACTGGCCTCCAACTAGGCTTTGTGCCACTGATCACAACCCTCTGGGCCCAATTGTTCAGACAGTTTTCAATCATAAAATTGTCTAGGTTGGAAAAGACCTTTAAGATCATCAAGTCCAACCATTAACCTAGCACTGCCAAGTCCACCACTAAACCATGTCCCTAAGCGCCACACCTACACATCTTTTAAATACCTCCAGGGATGGTGATTCAACCACTTCCCTGGGCCACCTCACCGTCTGCTCATTCAGCCCACACTTCATCAGCTTCTCTGTAACAAGCCCTGTCTGTAAAGCAGCCTGACTCCAACATGAAGGGCAGAATATGTTGCAATCCAGCTACTCCTTTAGCTAGTAACCAAGAGATCTGCCTGTAGAAAACAGAGGTTTCAGATCCCTTTCAGCAGATGAGGGCCTAGGGAGCAGTATTCCCACTTACTGGGCAAGTAGCTCTAGCTACTATGTTCATAAGCAAAAGGTGGGCATTACCATTGCTGCAGTTACTTAGGGTCCCTGTTTCACGTAAGGTTTTCCGATTTATCCGAGTAGCTGCTGGAATTTTGGCTCTCCATGCAAATCTGTATCTCAGGAGGGCTCCAAGTGGGAGGTGAGTGCTATCTCCCTAGACAGGACACGTACACCAGGAGCTTTCAGACCAAAAAAGGCATGTCCTCCTCCCACAAGTTCGGACAATGCCAGGAAGCAGACGTGCACCAGGTCACTGTTTGGGACAGAGATGTACAGGTGGGATATAGGCAGAAGGGGTTCTACACTACATTATCCCATTCCACAAAAACCTCTTGGTTTTGCTACAAAATGAAGTTTTTCAGTTATCTAAACCAGAAAACCATCGTATAAAAATACTTTGTGCTCAGTTTCTGTCAGAATTCATCTTAAACACTATTTTCAGTCTGTTTCAGGAAGTATTTTTTACGCTTTGAGGCTATGACCTTTGTGCTCAGTTTCTGTCAGAATTCATCTTAAACACTATTTTCAGTCTGTTTCAGGAAGTATTTTTTACGCTTTGAGGCTATGACCTTTGTGCTCAGTTTCTGTCAGAATTCATCTTAAACACTATTTTCAGTCTGTTTCAGGAAGTATTTTTTACACTTTGAGGCTATGACAGTGCAAAACAGGAGAAAAAAACTTAAAAGGACACACAGGATAAAAAGAGAAATGATGGAGGAGTTTACCCAGTGACACACTCCTAAAATACAGCTGTAGCAAGATGTGTACCAATAAGAAACAAAGCAATTACAAAAAGAGAATCTATTACTACTTTAATTACCTAGGGTGTAAGTTCTTGTTCTCAAAGCAGTAAAGATGAATTATGCTATTGATGGCAATAAAAACAAAGAACCTTAAGCAATTGTTCCAAACATTCTGCACCAGTAGGTGCAGAATTAAAAATAGATGCAGATTTGAAAATATTTAGGTAGCTCTTTCTATATTTTAGAATTCATATAGTCCATAGCAATGTTGATGAGATACTAGAAGTTCCACTGTGTTAAAGCTAAGAATATATTTAGTAAGCACTAAAGTGTGTGTTTATTCTTATTATATTTTTTAAAGTTTAAGAAAGATACCAAAGTAAAAAAACCCAGTCCCGTAGTCATGGCTACAAGAAAACTACATTCCACTCAAAAATAAAGAAAAATCATAATGAAGACGCAAAAAAGGCTCTGACAACTTCACAGGCACACACACCAATGATTGCTATACCTCTGTGGTAAACACCGATGTAGTCAGTAGTCCATTAGCTAGGAGACTAGTAATTGCAGAAAACCAACACGCTTTAAAGGTGATATATTAACATCAACAAAACCAAGCAAAAAAACCAAGCGCGCTACAAGATGATGTGCCTAATGAAAACTAAGAATGGTAAGCCAAAACCAAATCAATAATGAGTTACAGATGCTACATTGGCATGAGCACTTTTTTTAAACTTTAAAAAGTAAATAAATTTATTGGTCAAATAAAATGTTTTTGCAACAGCTCTATGAATATGGCTTTAATCTTGGAGGATATACTCATTTGTGAGAATACCAAATCCTCTGTGTGGCATGTGAAGATAAGCATACATAGAATTGTTTACAGCAAAGAGCTTAAGGCACTTAACATAAAAAAATAAAGCTACATTCTTCCTTTTCTGTAGACTTAACTGCTAGCAACATGTTATAAAAGCTCACCGTGTACTCTGTGTTGTAAAGACTTCGTGATTCAAAACCAATAGTTCAAAACACAGGCTTTCCACTTGTCTGCATCAGCCATAGAATACAAGGTTTACGTTTTATGGCTGTGACTAATTAAATTTCCCCTAGTGGTTGACTTCTTCCTTAGATACGCTGAACATAACTACACAGTAACAAAATCCAGTAAAAGTTGCTGTAAGATTAGGTAACAGTATGCGAAGAAACAACTGCTTCCAGATCATATAGGCAGAGTCATCATTTCAAATATATGCAACTATGAAGGAATAGAGCAAAAAGAGAGGAAAGCACTGTTACCACAGAGCAGCTGTCAATACTGAGCTTGATTACACTGCTCTAGGTAAAAAGTGCTAATAGGTTTCTGTACTTTGTGGACTACTCAAAAAAAAAAAAAAATCAGCTAATACCGAGAACAAAATAAAGATCATGGTTCTCCCCAGGTAGGACATAGAAAGTCCCTTCCAGCCTAGGAAAGAATCAATTTATGAAAAGTTTTAATAAAATTAACAGCCTCTTTCAATAGAAGACCCGGTGCAAAAAAAGCAACCATGAGTTCACATGGACACTGACTTGATCTGGGAACCGTTACCCTTCTTCTGGAAATTAAATTATTTTATAGATCTTTGCTGTGGGCTTGTGAGAAAAATTGAAAGACACTATGAGCGGAACCATGGACTTGGTTAAAGCATAGAACACTTCAAAGGGTGCAAAAACTCTGTCAGGGAGTTGGAAGAACAATCTGTTATTAAAAAAAGAAAAAAAAAGAAAAAAGAAAACAAAAATAAAAACAGGAAAAAACAAAAAAGCCTATCAAGTTTATCAGACATTTTCCACTGTCTTTTTTTGCTTACGACTTGGCAAAGCTCTAAAAGTTTCTGCTGATATTCTACATATGCTGGTTCACTATTCTGGGGGGACATGAGACAGAAGAGGCTGCATTTCAGCCAAATGCAATAGTTCAGCTATTTCCATGAATAAGGAAAACATTTTTGTTTTAATCATATTCCTTTGATTAGCTCCAGCAATCCCACACTTTTTTAGCAAGGAATTGGAACTCAAAAGCATTGGGAAATCATAAAAAAATTTTTTAATTATGCTTGTGCTAAAAAATACCACATACCGCCGCGTATTCCACCACAGTGGAGCACAGCACTAAAAGATCAGGCACAGCAAACCTAGCCACGATGCCAAGTTACAAGCCTTTGAAAAGTTCTAGTTCCACATGCTCACCAGAAAGCTTGAGCAGCCAAAAATCCCACCCACGCTCAGTGAGCACTCCTTGTCCTGGGCCCATACCTACCTTTTCCCACTCTTTTAGTGCTCCTCTAGTGCTCATCACACACTTGCTAAAACAGCAGAAAACGAAGCAAAAAAAAAAGTATTTGTGCTACATTAGCAAACGTAAGCAACTTGCTACATGATTTGACAGGCATCCGAGTTGGTGAAATAAGACGAGAGCTGCTGTGAGCTGCTAATTTGGTTCAGTCCTGATGCTACGTTGCATCTCCTTCCACTTTCTCCAGTACCAATTAGCAGACAGTAATTTGACATGCCAGCTGCTAGTAGCTAGATGTCAGAGACCAGGGTAGTGATTCAGCAGGTTACAACCCTGCTCATGTCTTGTTGTGGTTGTCACTATATTGATACGTGACTAAACAGCTCTTTGGCCATTTACTTAAGAGACCACACATGTGAAAGTGATGAAAGAACATTCCTGAGTGAAAGTCACATCATAAATTCAGAAGTGCTTCACTTCAAGATACCTATAAAAGCTAAATTCCGATGACTAAACAAATAACATGGACAGAAATGTCTTCTTCAACTACTTAAAAAAGTGATTCACCAAAGCCAGATTTCTTGCAGGAAGTGGCAATCTCAACGAAGGTGTCATTAAATGAATAAAAAATTTTGTAACACAGCTGATGAAACAAGGAACAAGGCTTTCTCAACACCAAAACCTCTAGTTTTCCATTTTCATTTTGAAATGTAGGTTCTTTGGAAGAGCTATGGTTTAAAAATTTAAAGAAGTCAGAGGAAAAAATTACCCAAAGTAACTTTTCCCCATACTCTATTTAGGTCTATTTCTTAATCACCCTTCTCCTGCATTTCAGGACCAGAAAGCTTTTTCCATTCAGACCCAATTCTGTTTTTAACTACAGCAACACATAGTTCTGCATGCAGCGTAGCTGTTACACCATGAATAAAGAACATGGTACGTCTATAAATGGAAAAGCAGTGTGCCTTTAGATTATACAAAACATAAGCCCAGTCATCTTCAAGAATTTCTAACACAGAATCATGGAATCGTTTAAGTTGGATGGGCCTTTTAAGATCACTGAGTCAAACCATTAATGTAACACTGCCAAGTCCACCACTAAACCATGTCCTACTGCACCACACCTACCTGTCTTTTAAATACCTCCAGGGGTGGTGACTCAACCACTTCCCTGGGCAGTGTGTTCCAATGCTTGACAACGCTTTTGGTGAAGAAATTTTTCAAATATCCATCCTAAACCTTCCCTGGTGCAACCTGAGGCCATTTCCGCTTGTCCCATCACTTGTTAACTGGGAGAAGAGACCCGACCCCACCTCAACACCTTTGCTAGAACCTGACAGGGCATCCTTTCCTACTAAGCCTGACACTCTTCTAACAACTATGAAAGAGGAAAGAAGATTAATAGCCATTGCTGTCTTTTATTTAGTGTTTAGTAGCAAGTGCTACAGCTCTGCCATGCCAGGTACCATAGGGAGAGACAGACCTTGCCAGGAGCCTGAGCCTGTGCTTGGCCCCACTGGGCAGCCCAACTGCGATGTTATGCACAGATGCAACTGGAATAGCCATAACCATCAGTCTTCAGAACTCGAAGATTGAATTCCATCAGCATTTACACAAATCCTAGAGGAAAGAGGACGTTTCAGGCAAACGATCCAAATATGTTCTTCAGTCTCCTTCCTAGAAAACAGGGTGTAGAAGCATCAGCTTCCAGGATTGGTCAGGATGCCATCAAGAGCAAGTACGAGTGAGCATCAGAAGAAGAAACAGAGGTTTCTCTACATAGGTCAGAGAAGAGAATGTCATGTAAACATCCTGAAGGAAGCAGTAAATACAAGGGACAGCTAATGGCTTTGCCCAGCATTCTAATCCCTATAAATCATGCCATGACAAGCTCATCCATGGGAAAAAAGACAAGACACTGGAGTGAAAAATCCTGAGGACCCTGGTTTCATAATCCACAGTTCTTAACTGAGCTAAAAATAGTCAACTGAACCTCAGACCAGGATGAATAAGCTTTAAAATTTTAACATTTAAATAGAACTTGATTTAAACAGGACTTAAGTATATTTTCTTTTGAAAAATAAACCAATTTAAATTTGAAAGTATGACAGCCTACTTTAAAACATAATGCTATCATAATCTACTAAAATCACTTAAACTAAATAAATTCAACAATACATATTTATGGAGAAAACAGAAACCACTAAGCTTATGGACACATTTGAAGGAGCAGTGTGGAGCAGAGCTCCTTGAAATGCTGTGCCAACTTTGGACCGCAGAAACGTGTTATAAAAATGCCATTGTGGACACAAAAAAAAAAAAAACAAAAAGAAAAAAACAAACAAACAAAAAAACCAAAAAACCTGAAGGCTGTATTCATCAAGTTCAATGACGTGCTAATTTAAAAGCTGCAAATCAAGCGGAAACTTAAAAAGCAGGAAAGCCATTTCCCTCTTTCAGTGTCTAAATAAAAAAAATAGGCAGAAAAGGATAAGATACTTTTGTTCTAAAATCCTGAAGGACATAGTGACCAGGAAGGAAAGGTCAGCTCAGTTAATAACTGCTAATCACAATTATTTTGTTTAGTATTCCCTAGAGTTACAGATGCAAAACGTGTTTTGATGAACCCTTTCTTTTGCTACAGAATATTGAACAGCATATTGCATATAAATACATTTTAATATAAAATATGGTATATTGTATTTAAATTCCAATTTTTACCTAAATGCAGCTTGATAATAATACAGAAAAATAATTAATACATAGCTAATAAATAGAATATAATTCATTGTTCTCTGAGCAAGCGTAACAAATATGCCTCTAAATATATCTCAAGGTATAAAATTCTCAGCTGCATAAAAAAGCTGCAAAACAAATATCTATTTGCTAATTAATACATTATACCTCATAATAAAAACTTGACTTTTATGGAAAAAGCTTAAAGCTACAAACACAAAACAAGATTTAATTTCTTTATTTTTACATATTGGTCCCTTTTTTCATGTAAACTACGTGATTACATCCAATTTGGTAATGCTCACTAAAAGAAAGGCCAGCCCATCAATATCGCTGGAACTGAATGTTGGCAATATTACCAGAGAGAACTGCAGCTCTCATGGAGACACTGTCATTCCTTGTTCTTTTTTCACTGAGAAATTAAAAACAGGCAAGCTAGGGGGCTTAAACAGGCTTCACGCCCAGGTCTGGTCTCAGAGCTTTCTTCTTAGGCTCAGTGTTTGAGGGATTACAAAGTCGATTTTGGCTACAAGGGTCTCCTTTGAGAGATGATTTTGTGTCAGACGTTTTCAGTTAGTAAGAGATTACTAGATAAAATGGTTGTCTCTGAGGCCCTTCCTTGAGCACAGCCACTCAAGCAACAGTGGAGAACAAGATGCCTCAGCCATGGTAAGCAACCAGGTGAGAAAAACAGATGGTCAGGGTAGGAGGATCCACGCATTGAGCTTTAAAGAAACGTAGAACTCCCATCGAGAGAAGGGGGCCAGACTCAAATCTCTCACGATTGCCAGATTTGGGTGGTTTTAACCTGAAGTTTGTACCGAATACACACCTGTCAGAAAATCAGAAGGGAGATTTTCTGTATTACTTCAGAGCTTGTGCAGCCTTGCCTCTTAACCTAAGGCCAATTCCAGCTGCTCCAGAGTAAAACAGGCGTCCACCTAAATAATGTTAGCAAACTCTGTGTCTCAAGAAAGCAAAGAAAAACTTTCCTGCACTGTTCAGGGAATAAGCTGCAGCCCCAAAACACAAGACATGTTTATAGTCCCTGTCCTACTGCAGTGCTGCAAGTGTTAGAAGGCGGCAGAGAACAACGCAGGTCACAAGAAAGAAAGAGAACAAAATCACGGAATCACGGAATTTCAGAGTTGGAAGGGACCTCTAGAGATCATCTAGTCCAACTCCCCTGCTAAAGCAGGATTGCCTAAGAGCACATTACTCAGGACTGCATCCAGACGGGTCTTGAAAGTCTCCAGAGAAGGGGACTCCACAACCTCCCTGGGCAGCCTGTGCCAGTGCTCTGTCACCATCACCGTAAGGAAGTTTTTCCTCAGATTTGATCGGAACTTCCTGTGTTCCAGCTTGTGCCTGTTACCCCTCGTCCTGTTACTGGGAACCACTGAAAAGAGCCTGGCTCCATCCTCCTTCAACCCACCCTTTAGATACTTGTAAACATTCATAAGGTCTCCCCTCAGCCTTCTCTTCTCCAGGCTAAAGAGTCCCAGCTCTCTCAGCCTTTCCTCATAAGGGAGATGCTCCAATCCCTCAATCATCAATAAGTGCAAAACCTCACTTTCGCACTTTCTTATCACTCAGAAAAGAGGACCATGACCCCACAGTTTACCTAAACACATAGCACACCATTGTGAAAAAGAGATTTAATCATATATTTTAGAAAACATTACAAACTCAGACTCATTACAGACTCACCCAACAGTGAGTTTTGTGTTTATGCTACTATTACATCACTTATTCTTGCTTTTAGGAGTTAATTTGGAGTATAGACAATACCTACACATCATTTCATGTCATATCTTTTTCACAGTGATTAAGAAGCATGCTTACACTCCCACTGTCAAATATCCTTCCGTATATTCATCTCAAACTTACACAAATGTAGAGAGTACACATTAAGTCCTATTTTCACCTGTTCCTTACCACCTTTCACTGCTGGATGCTGTGAACACCTCATGTACCTTGTTAGAGGAACGTAAGATCACTACCAGGCACTTACCTGCTATTCCTGTTACTGTGCATCTAAGCAGAATGTTAGCCCTTTTTTTCCCCAGCAGAGGACACAGTCATCTAAAATGGTCTTTACCTTACTACTTTCCAAGAGTTTTTTGTCCTGTTGAGCACCCTCTGTATTCTTCAATCCCAAATATTTTTATCTTGGTGTTGACCTGCATAACAAATTGACATATCACCCTGCTGATTCAGATTATCTCATAGAGGTTATACATCCCATTTTTCTTTTGTTCACTACCTATATTGTAAACTTTGGAAAAAATATTTTCATATCTGTCAAAACTGCTAGGTGAAACATGGCATGGTAGTGTGAAACCAGGCTCCACAGGACCTACTAAAAACAGCTATGTTTTGAGATCTCCCTTTGAGATCTCTCCGAGTACAACATTTTTTAATTGAAAATGTTCCCTACAAGCACCAAATAATGCAAAAAATTACCAGACTTACATGATTATTATAGAAAAATCAAGATCTTTAAGTTCAATACTGCAACCTCTATGGCATAAACCTAAAGCTTTTCTTCACACACGTTTTTATGCTTTTTGAAACCTGTTGTTACTGATAAGCCTCTATCTGACAGAAAAATCTGAACTGACCATTCCGTTCTTTTGCCCAATACATGAAGCTTTCTTCAAGCATGAAAACATTTTCTTGCCCAGTATCTTAATTCACTGATGGAGGCTAGAAGTTGGATTTCAACTATTTTAGACAATCATCATCAAAAGAGAACAGTCACACAGCCCATTACAGATTAGAAGTTCAGTGCAGCTTCCCCAGCTTAAGCATGAGTGATACTCATGACGGACGTGTACACAAACGTAATACAGGATTACTTTTTTCCCAGGAGCCAAAAACTCTGCAAGCATAGAAGCAGCATGGAGCCAGTGTATTTAAATCTGATGTGCCACTTTGAGAAAATTTGTGCGAATACAAACAATCCAAGCAGCCAGCAGTTAGGAAAGAGCTCTTACCGCCTCTGATGATTGCATATATTGCAAACATTTTGAGAACTCTTACCACTGCACATACAAAGAAAACCACTGCCAAGCATCTGTATCATATTCTTCCCAAAAAGAGACAAATGCAAGCAGCTAAATAGGAAGTTCCAATTCTTACTGTCTCATAGACTTGGAAGAAAGAAACTGAAAGGAGCTGCTTGGCCCGGAGAGACACAGAAGCATGCACTGCCTCAAGTCTGGGATGAACATCTGGAGAGATGTGAACGCAAGCATGCATCACCGCTGGTGAAGATCCACCCCAGCAACACTCCGGGGAAGAATTACACACTTTCTCACGCTCCATATTAACAAAAAAGAGCAGAGAGACCTCTGCGTAAAGGAAAAAAAAACAAAAAATCTTATCACTTACCAGAGCTTCAGGACGGCCGCCTGCCTCAACAGGGACCTCCGCCGCCACGCGACCGCGAAGGGATGTAACAAAATAGGAAGTTACCAGCCCCCTCACAAGCAACACTTTTTCCCGTAATTCTGAAAGCCAGAAACCCCCGCCCCCCGGCGCCAGCGCTCGCGGGGGAGCCGCGTCGGACTCTTCCTCCGCGGCTACCGCTGCCTCCGCAACGGCGCCGAGCCCCGGGGACCGCGGAGAGGCCGCCCGGGGCGGGGGATGCTGCCGCCCGGGGCGGGGGATGCTGCCGCCCGGGGGAAGGTGCATCCCCGAAAGGGGCGGGGGGAGCCCGGCCCCAGCCGCCCCGCTGGGCCACCGCCTCGGGGACGGGGACAAAGGAGGAGAGGCGGGAGGGGGAGGGGTGCGGATGCCGACCCCACAGCCCGCAACTCCCACGGCTGTCGGTTTTTAGGACTCCTTGGCACAAATCTCTCTCAAAGGGCGAGAAGTGTTCGGCTACACAGCGATGCACGCGGCAGCACGTTGATGCAGCTCAGTCAATTCGGCAATGTCTTTAAACTGCATAAACGCAGACAGTGAAACAAGCGCATCAGGTGGCAGCCGCCGCCGAGGAGCACTCACACACATGTACCCCATGCATTATTTAGGGCATCAGCACTGTCAGAGGAACATCTGAAGTTATGATCCCTTTTAAAGCTCACAAACCTATTACCATTAGTGACTTAGAAGAAAACTGCAGCCATCAGCAACATAAAAAGGAATGAAAGCAATGAGAGTTAGAAGGAATATTGCAATTAAGAGAGATGCTGTGAAGTTAGTAAATGGAAACCCAAAGTCTGCAATAATATGCACCTTACTAAGCACTGCTAGTCCTTTCTAAGCACTCTCCAAGAGCAGATAGTGCATTCTATTACCTTAATCAATACAGATGTCATCCAGAGGTCTTGGCCCCAATTCCAGAAGAGATCCATAATAACAACAAATGTGTTTATCCTACACTAATGTCACATGCGAGACAAGCTGTAGATCTGGATACAGAACTTTTATTTTAAAACCAGTGACATTTGAGCTGTCACCCCAATCAGTTCTCTCACCCTCTCACTTAGGCCCATCAGCCCTTCCCATCAAGGAGACGGACGCTGGTCTGGGGAAGTTGTGCTGGCTCCCTGCTTCACCAGCCCCAAGCATTACCAACCAAGGTCCCCAGCTCTCTCAAGAGTCTGTCTCCATGTACCTCTCCCATCTCCAGGACCTCTCCCCACTTCCAAGATCTTTTCTCCCTGCAGGATGTTCACCTCCTTCAGCACCCAGAGGGTGGTGGTTAACATCTCCTTTTCAAACTGGCCACCTGTCACAAGTGGGGTCCCCCAGGGATTGACACTGGGCCTAACAGTGTTTAGCATCTTCATAAGTGATCTGGATGATGGGAACAAGTGTGCTGTGATGAAAGTTTGCTGATGACACCAAACCGAGTGGGGAAGTGGACACCTTGGAAGGGAGAGCCACCCTGCAGGAAGACTGGAAGAGTGGGCTAACAAGAACCTTATGAAGTCAACAAGGACAAGTGTAAGGTCTTGCACCTGGGAAAACAAAATCCAGGAGTGCAGCACAGACAGAGATCCACCTTGCTTGGAAGCAGCTCTGTGGAAAGGGACCCAGGGGTTCCAGTGGACAACTAGTTCCGTATGAACAAAGAGTGTGCTGCTGTGGCAAAGGAAGCCAACAGGATGCTGGGCTGCATCAACAAGGGCATCACCAGCAGAGATAAAGAAGTCATTACCCCACTCTACTCAGCACTTGCCAAGCCACAGCTGGAATACTGTGTTCAGTTTTGGTCCCCTCTATACAAAAAGGATGTGACAGGCTGGAGAAGGTCTAGAGAAGGGCCGCAAAGATGATCAAAGGACTGTGAAGCCTGCCATATGAGTAAACGCTGAGAGAACTGGCTTTGTTCAGCCGTGATAAAAGAAGGCTTAGGGGAGATCTTAACACCATGTTCCAGTAGTTAAATGGTGGCTACAAAGACAAGGAGACTCCCCTTTTTACAAGGAGTCACATGGAAAAGACAAGGGGTAGTGGGTACAAGTTACTCCAGGGGAAATTCTGATTAGACATAAGAGGAAAATTTTTCACAATAAGAACAATCAGCCACTGCAATAATCTCCCCAGGGAAGCTGTCAACTCTCCAACATTGGACACACTTAAGATTCGGCTGGACAGGGTGCTGGACCATCTTATCCAGACTGTGCTTTGCCAAGAAAGGTTGGACAAGGTGATCCCCACTTCTAACCTGGTATTCTATGATTCTTTCCACTCCCCAAGCCCCTGGCTCTCCCATGTGACAATCTACATGCAAAAGCACAAACATGACCAGCCCACTCACTGGCTTGTGCTGATTCGTTAATGGAGGATTCAGGAAATGCCCCTTTTGTTTAGTTGAGCTGTTACAAGAAGTCACAAGCAGCCCACACAGCTGTAGTTATGAAGCAGCAGGTTTGTGCTTGAGAGTTCAAAAGTTCAATTTCAGACCCTCACCCTGCACATGCACCACAATGACTTGTGGCAATTACCCATCAGCATTCACAATTTAAGCTTGCCTTTTTTTTTTTTTTTTGTCTATCACAACTACCCAATCCATCTTCTCCTTGCTGATCCCAGCCTGTAAGTGAGCAGGCCGGCTGAGAGCAAAATTCCCCCAGCACAAGCCCTGTGTCCCAGGCCAAGCCCTTGGTGGGCTGACGCCCACTTCATTGGCTTGTTCCTACTGCCATGACTTGTCCAGATTTTTTTTTTTTTCTTTTGCATGCCTCTTTCCCTCCATTTGAATACACAAGCTCAGCACCCCCTCCAACTTTTGGAGCACTCATTAGCCTTCACCCTTTTCACCTAATGATCAGATTCAGCCAGATAGCCTACTAAATCCCTTTTTATTCTTTGAACGATGTTGCCAACTCCCCATGATCCATGACGCCAGTGTAAGGCGGCACTGTGGGCTGCAGTTTTGAAATGGTTTTGAAATTCCCTCTGCTATTTAGAAGTACTGTAGTACATTAGCATGTATACCAAATTGTCCTGGTTTCACCTGGGAAACAGTTCATTTTTCTTGCTGTGAATGTCAATAATACCTATTGTTTCTAGTTGTCGCTACATGCTGTTTACACTATTCAAGGATTTTTTTTTCAGGTTCCCATAGAAACATAGACAGAACGATGGAATTGCCAAAGGACTATTCCATACCACAGATGTAATGCTCAGCACATACAACAGGGGTTAGCTGGCGGTGGGAATCTGCGATCATTGCTTGGGATGGTCCCAATTCACCAAGCAGTGAGAGTGACCCACATCATTATTATTGTTATTTTTCCTTTTCTGTTATTGTTTCTATTAAACTGTCTTTATCTCAGCCCAAGAGGTTGTTTTCCTCCCTCCCCCACCCACCCTGTTTTTTTTTTTTTTAATATATATTTCTCTCCTCCCCTCCATCCCCTTCCTGGGGGTGGAAAGGGGGAGGAGCGTGAGCGGGTGGCTGCTTGTTTCTAGTTGCCAGCTAGCTTTAAACCACACCACCAATATTTTGAAAACTTCCATTTGTTTTACTACTAGGCAATACATAAAACAGATTCAACTGAAACAGACCCAAACTGTAACCTAAACTCTCCTTAACATACCAGATTATTATTTTTTCTTTACTGAGCACAAAAGAAAGTGCAGGACTGGACCCTTACTTTTTTAAAATTGTTTGGAGCTGTATTCTGGTCTAAATAGTTGCCTGTGCTGACAGATTAATACATATTGACTTACTGAAAGACGGCTTCTCAATCTTTCAAAGTGATTAAAAATTGCATCAGACCTAACAGAACAGTTAGACAAGTGCTTAACTTTTAAAAAACTTGAGTCATCCTTCTGACTGCCTCAGGACTACTTACACGCTTAAATTAAAGCTCCCATATTGTTAAATGTTTTGGTGTGGACTGGGCTGTAGCACTTAAAAGAGATTCCAGGATGCAGAGGGCACTTAATGAAAGTGGTAGTTGGAACAGTTACTGCCACCATTGGTAACGATTTAATAGTAAAGGAAAAAACATCTCAAAAAAAAAAAAAAGGTGATGTGATTTACCAAAAGTGATTTTCCACAGAAGACAGGAAACCTTTACACCATAATAGAAATCGTGCCAAAAATGTGCTTCCATATTCACACACACTTTCACCCAGTTTGCACATAAATGCTCTAAAAGCACAAAGTCTTATGCCGTGAGAGTGGGAAGAAAGTGAAGCTGCTGTTCCTGAAACAGGGGAAGAAAGTGCCTGTTTTCACTGCCCACCCCTCTCTACCAGTGTTCTTTTGGCTGGTGATTCAGGAATGGACGCTCCAGGCACTGGCTGATTCCAGATACCACCCCCTCTTGTCCCTGTTGGCAGGGTGAGACCAGAACACTGCAGAACTACTGCTAAAAATCTGACCCTCAACATGCATTAATTTGTTACCTTACAGTAGCTCAGTTTGGAAAAGCATTTCTCTTCTATATTATGTATGACCACACCTATAAAGTTACTAATCACTGTATAATTACAGCGAGTCTGTAGAAATGAACACTTTGGCACAGAACACAGAATTGTACAGTTAGGCAGAAAAGTGAGGTGCATTTCCACTGGCCCAGTATGCAAACTGGCCTTGCAGCATTGAATTGTGCAGTCTTGATTTTGATGAAAGCAGGTTTGATGGAAAACATATACAGAATTTTAGTTCAAGAAGTCACAAAGTTGGTTTTAACCATGAAATCATTGACGACCCAGTGGTATCTTAAGTGGGGACATGCACACACACCAGTAACTCTTAACGCATGAGACGGTAACATTTTCTAAAGCTCACCCACACACAGAGGAAGCCCTCAAGGATTGGGAATTGTAATTTCAAGGAGGACTTAAACTCGGCCCCATTTTGAGCTGCATGTACATCTTCTTCTGATCCATCCAATTGGGATGCAAAACTTGTACTATCAAAGATACCTGAGCGCCAGAGTTGCACAAGAAACAAAACATTTCAAAATTCCAGGGACAACTTGGTCAGCTTCTCATTCAAGGAAGAAAAAAAAAAGGTAAGACACTTTATGTACATCTCACTTGTTTAGCCAGTTCCAATAATTTTAAATAATTTGAAAGTCATGTACTGAAACATATTTTATGGCAGAGCTGAGGGTTGTGATCAGCGGCACAGAGTCCAGTTGGAGGTCTGTAACCAGTGGTGTTCCCCAAGGGTCAGTACTGGGTCCGGTCTTGTTCAATATACTCATCAATGACCTGGATGAGGGAACAGAGTGTACCCCCAGCAAGTTTGCTGACCATACAAAACTGGGAGGGGTGGCTGACACACCAGAAGGCTGTGCCGCCATACAGAGAGACCTGGACAGGCTGGAGAGTTAGGCAGACAGGAACCTTATGAAATTCAATAAGGGCAAGTGTAGGGTGCTGCACCTGGGGAGGAATAACCCCATGCACCAGTACAGGTTGGGGGCTGACCTGCTGGAGAGCAGCTCGGTGGAAAGAGACCTGGGAGTCCTGGTGGACAACAAGTTGACCATGAGGCAGCAGTGTGCCCTTGTGGCCAAGTTGTCTCCTGGGGTGCATTAAAAAGAACATGGCCAGCAGGTTGAGGGAGGTTACCCTCCCCCTCTACTCTGCCCTGGTGAGGCCGCATCTGGAGTACTGTGTCCAGTTCTGTGCCCACCAGTTCAAGAACGACAGGGAACTACTGCAGAGAGTCCAGCGCAGTGCTACAAAGATCATCAAGGGAATGGAGCACCTCTCTTACAAGGAAAGGCTAAGAAACCTGGGTATGTTTAGCCTGGAGAAGACAGAGGGGATCTTATCAGCAGTTATAAATATCTAAAGGGCAGGTGTCAAGAGGATGGGGCCAGACTATTTTCAGTGGTGCCCAGAGACAGGACAAGAGGCAACGGGCACAAACTGAAACACAGGAAATTCCATCTAACATAAGGAAAAACTTCTTTCCTTTGAGGGTGGCAGCACTGGAACAGGCTGCCCAGAGAGGGTGTGGAGTCCCCTTCTCTGGAGATATTCAACACCTACCTGGATGCGTTCCTGTCCTGCTTTGGGAGGGTGGCTGGACTAGATGATCTCCAGAGGTCCCTTCAAACCCCTACCATTCTGCAATTCTGTGAAAGCAGTTCTAGGCTAAACATCCCTACCAGCCCAATCATCAGTGAACTGAAAGCAGAAATGAGTGAATCAGGGAGATCTATATGAATGGGCAAAATAGTAACGAGCAGGAGAATCAAACTGACCTCGTCCACATTAACTGTTTCACCAGCATCCTGAAAAGCCACTGCTCATTGCCGTTAGCAAGGAAGAAGTCAAAACACATGTGGCAGCGACATATGTTGAGAAGGTGGCATTGCCTGAGCTGCTCTGATGAATTTGCTACCTTGCCTCACAAACATCTAGCCAAAGCAAGACCAAACCTAACTCTCCTTTTAACTCCCCAAGCCACACAGGTTCCCCAATCCTTACAGCAATACTTCTTTTTACTATCTTTCTACAAAGTCTTCAGTCAGATCTTGGTGAACCATTCTCTTGAAAAAAAGGCACTTTCCGCACGAAAAAAAGGCACTTTCCGCACACTTGATGCGAAGTATTGACTAAGTCAAATACCCAAGCTGTAACTTTATTTTCCTGTAGTCTTGTAATTGCAAGGTAATTGTGAAAGGAAGCAGAAAAAAAGCTACATCTTTGGTTTCTAAACCTAAGACTTTTATAATGAGTCTTTTTTGTTTACATTCTCAAGTCAACTTTAATGCTAATGTTAATAAAGCTTGCAAAAAACCACCTGGTTAATTGAGACTTGAATTTATTTTTACAGAAGTTCAAAGGTAGCCGTGCCACATTCTTTGTGGACAGATTTTGTAGCTAAAAAAAGGATTAACACAAAAGCAATCTGTAACTTCTACTTCATTTTTATTTAACTGTTTTATTTATTTCTATAGAAACATAGTTCTTAAATGTTATCTGTATTTCTAACTACTGAAGTGATAGCAGCACATCTTTGAAAAAAGGCTTTCCTGATATGCACAACAGCAAATAAAATTAATAGTGTGCACTCACATTTGGAAATTCTAACTGCTTCAGAACCTACAGCTTCCTCGCACGGTAACATGAAAACTGCTGTGACTTCAGATCTGGCACGTTAATGTCATAGGAGATGAGCAGCACAGTTTTAAAGTTACACTGCAAACTGAGCCACGTTCTCACAGCTTTACAAGATCACCAAATACACATAGTTGTGTAGCTATACCATATAGTGGAAACTATCATTGGAAGAGTATTTTTTTTCCCTGTCAGTAGCAGGATAAAAGTTTCCTCTGCATATGAAGATGCACTGTTACCAGTTCTACAGCAAAGCAAGCCAGTAACAGCTGGCACTGCCCCATCCCTCCTTTACCTCATTGACATTCCTGACTTGTCTCTTAGGCCAGTGCTCCCACTCACCAGACCCCGTATAAGCTAACTCACTCCTACATCACTTGTTAGGTTGATTTTTTTCCTGTGCCAATGACCTGAACCACTTCATTCCCCTAATGTAAAGGGGAGGGGCTGGGGACTGACTTTCATTGATTTAAGCCATTGCAGAACCACACACAAATAAAAACCATGAATTGTCCTTCTGTTCCCTATTGATTTAGCTTGCGTGTGGGGAAAATCCAGTGAAAATATTCAGATTCTGTTATCAGTTTCTGAGTGTATACAACTGTGTTTTTCAGTAAAAAACTTGTAATCAGAAATCTACTAGCATCAACCTTCATGCAAGGCTGCATTTAAGGGGTGAAAAATTAACTGTGTTCTTCTTAAATTTCATTTCAGGGTAACCTAAAAATTCCACAACAGCAGCACACTCAAAACCATATTCTTAAATTACTGATTTATAACTAGCCTTTGTTTCAATACATCAGCAAAGCTTATAACTAACTTACCACTGAATATGCAACAATAATGTGCAACAACTGTATCACTCTGATTTGACATAGTTTTAGAGGCAGACCTACAAACCGTCAGAACCTAACAGAAGGGGTAAGAAATGTGCCAATTGCTATGCTGTGCAGTGAGCAACTGTCCATATTTAATATACGCAGAAAAATATTAATGGTTAGGTGTAATTATTTGTAAATCTTCTTAATCTGTGTTCTAGAGAGGATTTATTCCTCAAGAAAAGAATCAGGTGTTTTCCTAAGAAGGCCACAAAGCCGTTATCCATTTCAGAATAAGGACCTATGCAATACTTCCTTCCTGTCACATCTTCCTTCACAGTATTGCAACACCATAACATTAGCTGCAATTGCAATCTGTTAAAATGCTGGCAAAGAAGGGACGCTTTATCACCAGAGTGCTGCTTTCAGAGGTTTACTGCAGAAGTTTTTAAAATGTTTTCATCCTATGGTATATCAAGCTTCCCAAACCTTTTACCACAATTACTAAAAGAGAGAAACATAATCAAACCCATTTGTACAAACAGACTAAGATAATTACTGACAATCTCATGCGGCTTTAACAGCAAGAGTACAAGATGCCATTTCCTATGGTTTTCCCTCCCAAGGCCACAGCAAGCAGACTCCCAATGATGACCACAACCAGCATGAGTTACTCCCTACAGAGTCGCAGTGATTTTTAGCAACCACCTGCACTGAAAGCTGGTGTCTCACAAACGTACATTTTAACAAAGATCAAAAGAAGAAGAGCTACGTAGCTGAGAACGGCTTATCATACAGATATTCTTCTCTTCCCACACACACCACATTTGGCTTTTAAAGAGATTCATGTTTTTTCTGGAGCTGGCATCTTTCAAAGGCGGTACATCCAACAGCACCACACTTTTCCAAATTAAAGGACAGGAAGCGCAACACCACACAGGTGATACACACAAAACTTCCAAGAGCCAAAACAGCCTCTTCAAAGGAGAATTGTGTTAATTACCAGATTTGCAAATTCTTGAATCTCTGGTAAGCAAAGCTCCTTGCTGAAGTGGCCCTCAAAAGACAGCAGGGTTGTTATTTCTTGGCTTTCTTACCTTAAAGCAACATGGCTCCTGCCCCACCACATTC
Source organism: Dromas ardeola (assembly GCA_013398915.1). Lineage (NCBI taxonomy): Eukaryota > Metazoa > Chordata > Aves > Charadriiformes > Dromadidae > Dromas > Dromas ardeola. The sequence goes on from VYZM01020061.1 coordinate 191,005, forward strand.
CACCCAGGCTGGCTGCAGGGTTTGGGTGTCTGGGGGCTGCAGGGGTGAGGAGAGGCCAGGGCTGCCTGGTGGCAGAGCCAGCCGGTGCCAGCCAGCCCAGCAGGGCCACCACAGGGCACAGCTGAGCCCCGCAGCAGAGCTGGTGGTGCCTCAGGGAAAGTCTGCTTAAGGGCAAAAACATCAGACAGGCAGAGGAAGAGGGACCAAAAAGGAGCAAGAAGCAGCAGAAGCAACACCAGGGCCAGACAAGGAGGAACTCTACAGCAGAGCAAGTGTTTCCTGCAGCCCACAGAGGACCCACATCAGAGCACAGCCTCTGCAGCCTGTGGAGAACCTGGGCCACAGCACAGGAAAGGTGGGAGCAGGAAAGGGCAGAGTGAAAACCCTACGTACTGCTCACAACGCCCCCCTCCCCAGTCCTCCCACACCCCTCGTTGCTGCTCTAAAAGGAGCAAGCGTAACCTGCGGTGGTAACAGGGCAAGGAGTGCCTGGACTAAAGCTGAGCTTGGAAGACGGGGACAAAAGGTGTCTTCCCTGTTACAATGTTTGTCTTTTTTGGTTCCCACTATCTGAATCAGCAATTAAAAATATATGTATTCATTGGCAATAAAGTTAGTTTTCCCCCAGTCAAGCCTGTTTTGCCTGCAGTGGCAATTGGTAAGCAATTTGTCTTCATCTTGACAAGCCTTCTTGTTCCTGTTCCTCATTATTCTTGCCCGCTATAGAGCGGTAGCTGTGAGCGAGCAGCTGGGCAGGAGTTTGGCTGTTAGCTTGGGCCAATGCATCATATTCATATATATTCCACTTTCTGCTGCCTCTCAAGTCAACTGGATGACATATGCTGATAAAAGTGAGGGCACTTCAGACATGAAGCTTCGCTGCCAATCCTGAAACCACCTTGTCTGTACAGAAAAACTCATGGGAGGTTCAGCTATGAATCCCTCATACTGAAGGGGCAGCACCCAGAAACAAAGCTAAGGGTACTATCAAGCAGCAGCCCACCAAGAACTTCAACAAGAACTCTGGCATCTCAGCACAGCAACAAGGTAGTGCCATTTTGCCTGGCAGCCCCAGACACATGCTGAATTTAGCATCTGCTGTCATTAACAGCTGACTGTGAGTGCTACAAACTCCACTCGCTGGTGATGACATTTTAGTTCACTGAGTGTCCTACCTAGAACAACAAGAGGTATTGTAGACTGTCAGTCTCCAGCTGGGCAGCTTGGGACCAGCCACTGCAGCAGCTATGAACAGGCTTTCTTCTCAAGTATGCTGGCATTGTTACGAAGTGCTTCGTGAAACTTTTCAGAGTGGAAAACATTAAGTGGTTAAACCACTTCACTAATGAATCTCTAGCCCTGCAAATCTGAGGTAAATCTTGGTGACTGAAGATACGATATGGAAGCGTAACTGCTCTTCATAAAAATAAAGAAACATCCCTCAGACACATTTCTCAGACAATAGCAGCACACAACAGGCACATTTATGGTGAGTTCCAAAGAAAATATTATTCTTCATTCATATATAGAAATCAGGCTCTGACAGATGAGCCATATTTCTACAACTATTTGGAAGCATAAAGGGGAAGACAGGTATCTTCAGTAGTGGCTCCCAAATAATTTGTCCAGTCAACTGTGAACAAAGAGCTGACTCCCAAGTCTTGAACACAAAGTAGTTCCTCTAAGTATCCTTCCTCACCATAATATTTTCACTTCTGCTTAATACAAAGAAATAAAAGCCAAACTCATTACACTCAGAGATGTCAGAGACTGTATTGTACAGTTACCTTGAAGAAAATAAACAGCATAAAATGAAAAAAATTTAATATTTGTATTTCAAGTACTACTGAACTATAGCCTAGAATTACTGGCCCACTTGATTCCAACATTTTAGAAAAAACACAAAGATCAGATAAATTTGAAGAGAATGTGCTGAAATATAAGACTACCACGCCCTCGGTCCACATTCCATAGGCATATGATTTCTTCTACTGTTGCTTATTGGCTACTGCAGTTAAGAGATGGAAACAATCATACTATATAAAACTCTAAAAACTGAGTGTTTATAAGAAATGTCATTGCCAAAACCTGAAACTAAATATACACAAGAATAGTCACAGAAAGTAAAGTCTGCAGTGACAGAACTAAACACTATGTTCATCCTTGACGGTTCCTAACGTACAGCACCACATACAAACACCCACATCTGACCACAGACCCATCCACATCTGGTGTTACTGAGGACAAAGTTGTGACAGATGTCACAACATTCCCCTCTTTTCTCACTAGGGAATTCCCTGGAACTGCTGAACAGCACAGTCAAATTACTGAACTGTTTAACACAGAAGAAAACCCCACTTATTACAACCTAGCATTAAAGGTTTACAGTTTGTCTTAAATCAGAGAGAAATGTAGATTTTGCATAAAGCCAGCTGACACACCAATGTCCAGTGAGCTCACCTTCTACTCCCTGTCCTGACTGAGACCAGTAAGGAAAGACAGCTCCATTCTACGATATTTTTTAAGATAATTTGCAAGAGAATGCAAATTCCAACAAATATTACCAACAATTAGAAAGACATTTTCAAAACAGACTATTCATAAAGTCTTCACTATAGTTTGCTTTCCTATTTGCCAAAACATTGTGAAGGACTTAAATCTGGTATTAAATAGTTTTGAGGACGTACTATTGTATCTTTCTGTTGGTCTGAACGTGTTTACAATCCTTAATTCCTTCAACCTTAATTTTTGGTGGAGATGCAGGCCTTAATCAGCAAATTTAGACATACTGTCAGAATGCCTGCTTTTCTCAGCTACTGCCTGTAGGTCCCTTGAACTAGTCCATAGTCTGTAAGCAGCTGCAGATCAAAGGCTGTAAGCCAATTTACATTTTCCTTTAGGGACAAGCATTGGACATCATTTGTTTTCAAACTAGCATCCCATTAGTATGAAACACAGAATACTTGTTGTCAATGTTGTTTTATTTGTGTCCCACAAAAATCAAATCCCACTTTAGCTTGGGAAAAAAACATCCCAGCTACACTTCTCTGGACTACCATTGCCTGCTCTGTTTCTCTGACTACCCTAGAAATCAATTGCTGGATGCACTACTATTTCAATTCATTCCTCTTGAAGACTGATGACTACAATCACACCCTGAATTCAGAAGAGAATGTCCCCAGCCTTCTTCACTCCTATTGCTACCTGAACTAGTATGGATCATAGTAGTCCCCAGTCCAACCTCTTGCTCAAAACATCAGTGAAGAGACTGGAACATGTGGCTCTGGGCTTTATCCTGGCTGGTCTGGAAAACTACCAAGGATGGTGTTCTGCACCAGGAAGTGCTGGTCCATTATGACCCCAGTAAGAAAAGCACTTGGACTCTCTAATGTATCATTTTAAATGCTACGAGAGCTCAGCATTTGTCCAAGCTGCACTGTCCAAGACCTGTTCCTCCAGCCTGCCCAGGTCGCTCTGGATAGCAGCCCTGTTCTTGAATGCATTTGCTGGTTCCCTCAGCACCGTATTTATTACCTGCCAGCCTGAGAAGCAAGTGCTCCCTCAACTTGTCTTGATCCTGATGCAACCTATGATATTTTTTTTCCTTGCTGCTTAAAATTAGCACTAGATGTGCCAGAACTCCCACCTTCTTCTCAGCTTTGATTTGTCTGGTGGTTTGATGTGTTCTCACAGAATCAGAATCACAGAATGGTTGCAGCTAGAAGCTAACTCTGGAAGTCAGCCTCCCCATCTGCTATAAGCCTGAAGCTTATTAAAACATTTTTAATTTTTACTCATTAATAGTATTTAGTTCTTTTATCCGTTAGAACTTAATTGACTCAGAGTATCTTGGGTCATCATCACTATTTCCAAAAAGATTGTGCCCATTTACTTTTAAGATACCATGCCTGACTGACTTTGTAATCTGTATCCAGATTACCAAGTACTTGGAGCAATGTAGTTTAATTACAGGCTAGTGACAGAACATTCATGTCGCACAAGGACAGTAGTCTGCAACCACAGCTGTACATCAATGAGGTTTCATACTCCAGTGTTGTATTACAGTACAGCCTAGGCAACTGTGAGGAGAAAAATTAAGACTTTTTATCAGTACAGGACTCAAAACACAGGTAAGGGGGAAATCCAAGAGACTTTCCTCAAAACCACACATTTATATCATTTGGTGGAAATCTCAGAAAATGAAGAATATTAAAAACAACTCATGTGTTCCTACCATGGCAATGCAACAGGATATACTAGGATGATCATGGTGTGTAGGGGCATCTGTTTTGTACTGTTACTATTTCTTTTGTATATATATTCAAATATATCAAACAATTTTAAGAATCATTTCAGGCATCCCAGAAACGTGCAATGAAAAACCAAGCACTAGATGAATTCTGCCACATGTTCAAAAAAACCGCATAATCGCACCAACGCTCACAGACTGACCAGTACCAAAAAACCCCAGCCATACACGCCATCTTTATTGGGTTTACAAGATCAGAGAGCAGCCATCTGTCCCACCACGTTTCTATTCCAGGAAAAAAAACAACCAAACAAAAAAGAGAACATCTACAGGGAGTGGTTTTATGGTAGTTATGGAGGCAGACCTTGTTTCAGAAAAAGTCTGTTTATCAAAGCTAGCACTTGTGCAAGGTTCCCTCTGCTATTTCTCCTTCGTTTTTCAGCTACACAAAGAAACCCTTGGCTTCACTTACTCTTTGCCACTCCTGGAACTGCTGTTCTTACCAGGATCCACAGTCAAAAGACAGTTGTCACAAGTCAGCTCTACAGACTTTCCTTCCTTTTTACCCTCATGACTGCAGTCCTCTCAGACTCTCATCAAAAACACAACTCATGAGGAAAAAACAGGTATTGCATTAAATGTGTTACTACTGCAATGTGACAGAAAAGAAAAAGCAGCATTAGAAGTATTGTTGAAGGAAAGAAGGCTCGATGGCATTTTGCAACACTAGCTTGTCAAGAACCCCCAGCTTAATCTTGAACTATGCTCCAATACAAGCAGCATTTTTTCTATAAACATGGAGGTAAAGACAGGAAAAAGCATTCAAAGACCTGAGGTTAGCACAACTGTAAGCAGCAGAAGTATCTAAAAGGAATTACAGGTATACATTGTTCTCAGGTTTCAACCAGTTCAGTGAAACCTTTTATGAACGCTCATCCTGACTGTCACCTGAAGGACAACTCTTGAGTGAAGAAGGTTACCAACACAGTGTTTCCCAGTATGACTTTCAATATGTTCTCCATATAAATATAAAATTGCCTGAGTGCAGCAATAAATGTAAGAGAGGCAGCTGACAGTGCAGTTTACTCCCCACCCCAGCTTCCCTTGTTTGTGTTTTCCTTCAGCTGACTGAAATACTTTCCTGCAGAGTAAACATGTATTTAAAGAGTCACAAGAGGCATAAATCAAAACTGGATATTCAAAAAGGAACTGTAGTTTCTGCAGATGTTATTCTTGAAGTTTTCCATTTTCCTTAATCCTAATTCTCCCTCACTTACTTTTCCATGGCCATTCTATACTGCTGATCAGACAATTTTGTCTGACATGAGACTTGGTTGTCCAATTTCTCACGCCCTCATAAAAGGTAGTAAATCTGACTTATTTTCATCTTAAAATTATTTCATTACCATTCTAGGGACAAGTTTTGTTGGTTGGTTATTTTTTGGGGTTGTTTAGGTTTTTTTATGATGTAACTGGAAAAAAATTAATATTATACAAACATCTACTTGTGGCAACTCTTACCACCTTCAGAAACTATTTAAGTGAAAGAAGTGGCCAGTTTTATTTGCTTATTTCCTGAACATGCAGAAAACAGAGTGAAGCTGTAGAATGCACAGGTAAGAAATAAACATTTCCAAATGAAGGAAATGCAAGTAAATCTGCCTTGCCCAGTGTAATGTTGTATGTGCTGAAGAGTACTGTTTTACATTTATTTATGGACTGTTGTAACAGGGAACTTCAAGCACAAATGTTTGCAAATATTGTGCCACCAGAAGTTCCAGCTTTATCAGTTTCCAGATTTATGCAGGCACTATTTAATGCACTACCAATTATTACATTGATATGGTCAGCTGGTTATTACTGTCTTTGTCTTAAATAAATTATTTTGGTTAATATTTTTGATAAATTTGATACCCTACAGCACATTTACATCTGGCTGAAACAGGAAAAATAATGTAGTTCAATGCATAATGCTAGTATCTTTCAAAACAAAGGTCTACTAGACTTCAGGACTGCATGCAGGCAAGTTCAAGTAGAAGTTCTACGCAATCTCTTTTTACCTAGAAAAACAAGGAAATAAACCAAGCAAGTCCCTGCACAGAAAAACAAATACCTATGCAAAAAATACCTATAAAGAACAGAATAATGAAACAGTACATCAGCAGTGCATTGAAAAGATACTGCAAGTGTGCACACACATTCACTTTTCACTTTTACCTTTTTACCTTCACTGATTATCAACCCTCTTCCCACACATCCCAAATTCCATAAAAATGAATACTCTTTCCCCAAAATGATGAAGGAAAGCCCCTGTGTTCTTATAAACATCCTGTATATGCTCTTAACTCTTGTAGGAGTAGTTTGAGATGTTATATTGGATAAACTGTAATAGGTACTAAAAAGCTATTTTATTCATCACTTTTCAAGTTACAAATAAAATGCAAGCCTGAGATTGCTGCAGCGTTAACTTCCACCCACCACATCTTATGACCTTCAGTCAGGTATGACAAGTTATACCTTTAACTCCTCTAAAGAAGATTAAATTCCACTGTGTTTAGTTTTTCATGCACTGCTTCTAAAGGAAGATGTCGGGCAATTTGAGCACTTAACAGTTCCCAGCAGTAAAATGTGACGCAGCACTACATAACAGGAGTTCTAAGCTAGAACAGCACCAGTTTTTTTATCTAGCTTTCAGTGCAAGTGATTAAGAACAACAGGGCTGGAACAGCTCTTTAAACAGTTGCAGAACTCCCTCTGCTGCATCCCACCCCCCCCAACCCCCTCCCAACTCAAAGAGGCAAAACAAAAAACACCCAGTGACCTAAGCAGTCCTTTAAACAAGGCTAAGCCAGGTTCCCTTCATAGGTTTATTTCTAGGTTACAAGTCGGCCATGACTATACTTCGTTTGGTTTCTTTTCACAGAAATGGAAGACTTCATCAGCTGTACAGCTTCCTCCAAAAATTACAGTTCATGGACATTTGTTGCAGCCAGCAACCAAAAGCATCCTCAATTTCTTACCTGAAATTCAGAATGGATGCAAAAATCCTCAAGGAGACTTGTCAGGAAAAGTAGTCATGCTGCCCAGGGTATTGTACTTCGAACTACAGACTTCAAGCTTAAACACATCCACTGCTTACAAGTTGCAACTTACATACACTAACCCTTCAGCTCACTTCTAATTACACAACTAAGACTTACTTTACTTTTTTGCACATTATGTATCAGTAAAACTGCAGCGTGGAAAAATAACAGTATTTTTGTAAGTAGATATTTAAGTAGATAAATACTTTTTAAAAAATATTAATATAAAAAGTAAGAACAACAGCCCACTTTTCCACAGCAACAGATTCCATAACACCGCCCAAGTCCATTCTGATTCTCACAAACCTGGCTATTAAACCTTCAGTCTTGTTAGCAGAGCTTTAAAGTACTATCTGCCTGTGAGCAGGAAGACTGTACAAGAAATAGTGCTCAGCATGCATCCTAAATACCAGATAAAATGAGACGCTTATACACTTGTTCAGCTACGCAAGAAATTACAAATTATGATTACAACTACTTTGCCATTTTGCTCTGGCATAGAATGACATACATCTTTGTAGCATACTGCACTGGTAAAAAAAAAAAAATTCAAAGAAAAAGCAACTTTAAGGAAATCTCTTTCAACTGTTAATGGCTGCCTACCCTCTATAGCTTCTACAAGCCTGGGAAACTTTTGTACATGAGCCACCAAACTTGTTCTAAAGCAAACTTTTCCACAATAGATTAACAGAGGAGTACTTATACCTGTCAAAGGCAAAATCATTATACCAGAATCAACACAGAGCTCCATTCTTCTCTGAAGACAGCTTTGTAAAAACCATGTATTTCAACTAAGTTGTAGATATAGCCACTGATCTTTAGTTCTATATGGAGATGCACATGTTCTATGCATGTCAAAATAATACCAGTTCACGAAACTGCAATGACCTATGCTTTTTTGTATATCTGATGTAGAAGCAACCATCAATATGCACTGCTCAAGCTTTTATTAAGTAACTGTTTACAAGATGTTTAACAGAGCCTTAATCTTCAGTAACCTCATTACTAGATTCAAATTTTATAAACTGATCCACTACAAAACAGAACAAACATTAAGTTTAGACAAGTCCTTTACATAAAGCTTTTTCCCAAAGATAGTCATATGACTATCTTCCCATGCAAAACTATGAAAACAAAGTAGTAGGTTCAAGGAATCTACTATTTTCCACTTGCAAAATCTTCATCTTTCTACAGCAGCATACTAGCCACCAAGCATCGAACATTTAATTAAAGTTTTAACACTTAACACTTGAAGTTTCTCCTAAAAAATTGCTTTTGACTTTCTACATTAAGTGATAATCACGACTGGGTTCATTGTAACAGAGTACATATACATTGCTGAAAGCTTCAGCATATGATACAAGCTACTCTTTTAAACATTAAGCGTTCCATAAACTCAACAGTAAGGAACATTAAGTGCAACAGTTCACTTAAAGCAAAACAGAATACAATCTAGTTTGGTACTAAAGCAGTTTTAATCCCATGACTCAAATGCACTTGCAAAATATGACATCTTCATTCCTCCTGGGTTCATGTTGCCTCTGCCTCCGTAATTCTAGGAAACAGAACACGTACTAGTTTAGAATCATTAATGCTTTCAATCATTTAACAGTAAAAGTCACTACAAAATTTTTGTTTTCTACATGCCTGTGTCTCAATGTAATTTGAACAGCATATTTTTTAAATAAACACAGAAGCTCTTTCATCATGAAACTTCTATACATAAGGTTTTTAGACTCCAGTGTGAAATTAATGCACTTTAATCAACCTCAGATTTTATCAGGTGTGGGAATAATCCTTGCCAAAATTCAAATCCCAACTTCTTCTCTTACCCAACACAAATCAGTTCACACAAGTTTAAGTGTGTAACTGAGGTCCCATGAAGACCCTGAGAAAAGATTCAGATCTGATTAGGGAACTAGTCAGCCAGATAAATACACCCAAAACGCCCAATACTTCCAATAATTATGGTATGGAAAAAGATAATTAATGAAAGAAAGGTCTGAGCTTGAACTTGAACTTCAAACATTGTGTAAGCAGTGAGAGTACTTATTTCTTTTGTGGTCTCTTTGTATTAACATTTGGAATGCAGCTGAGATGTGATAAAGCTCTTATGGGATCAAGAAAAGGCTTTTGATGAAGGCATTAAAATCCAAAGA
>VYZM01020062.1:2934-28432 GCA_013398915.1 Dromas ardeola
CATACCCCCTGCAATGCACTGATCAAGACCTAAAACTGTCTGATTTTGGGTGACTCGGTTGAATTAACAAGATCTGAAAGCCGGTGATTATAGTTGCACTTGAAAGGGCCTGAGATCTCTGGAAACCAGGCAGTAGATATATATGATGAAAGGAATCTAAAAAACCTTTTTATCTTCATTTCTCCATGTGAATGTAACCATATATTTATCTGAAACAAATTTTCACTGGTATTTTCTGAAGTAAAGCTAGTGGTTATAAAGTATTCTGACCCTTTTGATGGGCTCTGTTTGTGGGTTTGCATGCAGATTAAAGTATGTGAACCAAGTATTTTCATCAAATGAAGATGCATCAGACAAAAATTTCTAAGTAATCTTCAAGATTTAGTGAATTTGTGGTGCTCCCACTCTTAAGAGATGTTCTGTGGAGTGCTCCACAACTTCTTTTTGATTTGCCTTTTATTTTTCAAATGGAAGTGTGGAGGAATCTGCCTGTGTGATGCTGGCTGATGTAAGGCTGATGGTCTTGGTAGTAGCTGTACAAAGGCAAGGGAGTGAGTGCCCGGCATAGAGTTGGACCAGACCTAATAAAAGCCATCAAAAGGAGGCATGTGGCAAAAACTTGAAGTCATTATTGCCTGTAGATGGAATAGCTGCTTTCAAATAAAATTGAAGCCTATAAAGTTTCAAGTATACTAAAAGGAATTTGACTGCAACCACAGAAAACAGGGTAAATACATGTCGTGGTGTAGAGGCTCAACAATGGGGCTCTTAAAAAGAACATTCTGGACTTAGTCGCAGCCTCCTGTGGACAAAACTAATTTAGCTGAAGAAAACCCTATTTTTCAAGTTGATTGTTTTTCCTGACCCAGTTCACTATGCTGCATCAGCGGTTGTTTTGGCCTAACTTTGTAGAGGTGTGGAAACTGGCAGTAAGGTGTGGAGAACAGGAGGAGCAAGGATGGGAAGCAGTGTTGTCCTATTAATATTTATTGCGTTTGGTTTTGTTAATGAGCATTATGAAGGATCAGGGAATCCACAGTCCCCTGAACATTTTAAATTGGCACTGGCAAAGAGAGAAAGAGTTCTTTTCTCCCCGTGCTTCTCAGCCTTCCCGTGTTCGTTTGTCATTGCTCAGGGAAGTGATTGGTGTTTAAAAAAAAAATAAAAATACATATTTGGCTCAGCTAATTTTATCTGAATAACTTTCCACATCTAATTTGCTGTGCTTGGTATTTCTACTTCTCTCAGGGAATTGAGGGTATCTTAGGGGCAAAATGAGCACCTGGAGATAGATGTATCGCTTTCTAATTTTATTGTCGGTGTCATTTATCCCAGTTTAAAGTGTTTGGGCAACCACTTCTTTGGTATGAGCAAAGTGCTGGTATGGGCAGAACACTTACTGTATCTGGGTTATTGTGGATGGTTGTCATCACAGAGCAGAGCTGTCCTCAGCCTGGCCCTCTCTGTGCTCTCAGTTGTGCCAGACCAAAAAACTCTCCTGCGTTTTCAGACAGTGGAGATGAATGGGCTTCTTTTGTGAGAGACTGAGTTATTATTATTTTTCTGTAAAATTCTTGAATGACTGGAACCAAACAAGTGATGTTGAAAATGCGTGAGACATCCTTTCAGCAGCACTGAATATGGAAAGACAAGTGTGGGCCCAAACCTTTGCAACGCTTTTCCTAAGAAATGTTACTTAAGTGACTCTAATGTATGAGTTTGGCACTCCTTTCACAGAAGTGGATAGGTATGCTATTGGTACAAAGTAATACCAAAACTAATTTAGGCTGCATGCAGACTGACATTAAAAAAAAAAAAAAGAAGAAGAAAAAAGCTTTAGTAAGATTGAGTGCTGTTAGACACTTAGGTTTCATGTGTATCTGCCAAAAAAAAAAGTCCACTAAATACTGCTGGTTAGCTTGTTTTAGTGTGCAGATATGCTTTTGGTCAAGTTTGTGACAAACCAGGTAAGTTGAGTTGTGGTTTGGTAACATAGGTTTTAAGTGAAGGATTATTTTTGAGATTAATTGATTTTGTTAACGAATTCATAGCAAGTGTGGTTGCAGCCTAGGTATGGGAATGAGGAAGAAGGAACAGGATCTCTCTCTTTGTAAAAAAGACAAACAACAAAACCTGTTTTTGCCACCACACAATGTAGAAATATTTTAAAATTGCATCCCCTCCCTCCTCCAAAAAAGTGTTCATGGGTAGATGGATTTTTTTCTTTTCTTTTGTTCTTTTAGTATTGTAGCCAGGATTATCCATTTTAGAAATGACTGATAAAGGTAGTTCCAAAAGTTTCACACAAGTTGTGTCCCTAAATGAGGGTTCTTCACCTGGTGCATGAGAGCCGGTCAACACACTGAGTCGAGATACTTGTTTTTATTTCAACTCTGCAGAATCGGGTGCCGGGCATTTAACGAGAGCCAGCACACAACACATTTCTGACAGTCCAATATTCATAGTGATAAGATACAGCTGACTGGTGAGTCAGTACAGTTCCTTTACCATCCCTCATCATACGTAGCATTCAAGTTAATGTTTTAAACATTTTGGGAGATCCCTTTAATTAGCGTGCTCATTATTTACAAGAGGGTGTACATTTTATTATTCTAATCTCCTAAGGCTCCTCTCAGACACACTCTTATCTCAACTCCATTCCAAAGACTGTACGTCTTGTCATCCTACACTTAGATCAGAGACCAGGAGTGTACTCCCTCCGTGGGCATTCAGTAAGCTCTCGACAATTCAGTTTCTTTGATCTAAGTTTCGGTTAACTGTTTCTACATCTAGTGCAGGTGCAGAAGGCCCAATTAAGTTTTAATTTGGGGAGTTCAGCTGAAGTTCAATCAAAGTTCTGTTACAATTTTATACAAAGCGCTTGTGTAACTTTTTAACCATATTCTTTTGACATCAAAGTTACATTTAAGAAGTTCCCTCCACAGTTCCTCTCACTTCTCCAAAAGCTGCATTTTTAGGCAAAGTAAGAGGGGTTTGTTTTTTTCCAGCTGTTAAATTTTCAGGGTGCCTGGCAGGCTGGTCTGTCTCCCACTGCAGTCGTGCCATTCCTAGAACTGGTGCAAGGGAGGTGACGGCAGGCAGGCCACGGCTTCCCTTTTTGGCTGCAATCTAATCTTAGAGCAATTCAATCAATTGTGAAACAACATCTTCAAATTATTTTGCAGCGTGAGTTTAAAAAAACCTTCTGATATCTCAGTAGTGTTTATGCCTTGTGTTTCCTCTTGCAAGAGACAATAATTAGGATGGAAGAAAATACTGCTGCGTAACGGGACTTTGAAATGTGGGGACAGTTGAGTGACAACTATTGGATTGGGTGATCTTTGTAAAAGACCCCATGTCAATCTAGCATAAAGGCACTTGTACAAATTTATATGTACAAATTTATTGCAGCAAAGAATGCAGTTCACTTGCTCTTAAGTGCGTGAAGGAAGTTGTGTGGGGCTTTTTAAGGGCGGGCAATGACGACTACTGAATAGGGAAAGATTAAAATTACGTGGAAAGAGAGTTCGCTTCCAGCAACTCTAGTGTTCTGAGCAACACATAACATTCCACTATTTGTTACACTTTTTTTCATATGTCAGCAGGGAGGCATGTCTGTATCAACTTTCCCTCCTCAAGTGTACCTTTTTAATTGTATACTCTCACTTTCTGCAGTTCATTGGCAGTCAGGCAGCTGTCTTTAACTTCTGCAAATAAGCAAAAGACTACCAATTCATGGTGGCCATTGACTACCTGTTGCTTTTGGATACCGGAGAAGCTGTCTGCAATATATGATTTATTTGTTGTTAAAATAAGACACCAAATTGAAATTTATAGGTGAGGGCAGGATTGCAGGGTGGTTGTAGTCCTCTGTTACAGCAAATATTGTCTATATCACATAATCCCTGGGAAAAGCCTATGGGTTTGGGGGTTTTTTTTGATCATTTTTGTTTGGTTTGTTTTGGGGCGGGGTTTTTTTGTCGAATTGTTTTAAGCAAATGAGTTAAGCAAGGCTGAACCTTTTAAACATGAGCTTATTACATAGAAATTTTGTTGACCTTTGGTCCTACTCCTTCTCATCTGCAGGTCATAGGTCTTGTCTTTTACATTACAATGCATGTTTAGGTCTGTAACTGCCTGCGACATCTGTACTCCTCTGTTGCAAGCATTGCACACAGCCTTGGGCAAAATACGAAAGTAAAAGACAAAGTGCTTTTGGTCAAAGGCAGTTTGAATGAAGGTAGTTTTGTATGCATTCTGAGGTCAGATTGGCTTGGTAGTCTTTAGGATATGTGCTGTTTGGAAAAGGTTTTTCCTTTCAAAAAAACCCAACACTAATGTAAGGATATACATGCCCCTACGATTCATCTATGTTCCACCCTCTTTTGTCAGGGAAATGAAGATGTTGCCAGAGGATTTCCCAAGATACCCTATTCTTGTTTCTTGGGCAGCAGTTAAATGCGTAGAAAACATGCAGAGAGATGTTGCCTATTGTTTTTCCTCTCTGTCACTGAACTCTCTCTACCCTGTAATCTGAATATTGCCACGTCGGAGTTCATAAGGTCATGGGAGAAGATGGCTGCAAAAGTATATGACATTCCTGTCTTTGAGGATGGAAAACATGGGGGACTAAGCAAATCTTCAGTTCTGCATTATGTGACGTGCTGTTATATTTCTTAACATCATTTACACGAGTCTCTCTCAAAGTTGGGGGAGGGAAAGCGTGAGAACATCTGGCTATCTAGAATGTGCAGAGCCAAATACTAAGAGATAATTTATGCAAAGGAAGAGTCCCATCTTGATTTAGAAGTGGTTCAAGGGCACCAGACAATATATAAGTAATTTTTTATAAAGATGATTAAATAAAACCCTTCAGATTTTCTTTAGGATCTAGGGCTAATGAGAAGTTCTAAAAATACCGGGAGCAAAAAGAACAGTGACATACGTCTGATGGCTGCTCTAAAGTTGTCAACAATGATGCTGAAAAGACAGAACTGTTACGTACATCTGTAGCGAGAACAAAGCTAAATATTACAAATAATCATATAATGGTGAACAAATCCATCATATTAGATCAATAAATAAAGACTGAAAGAACACTTTTGAAATTTTGTGTTACAAATTTATAGAGATGGAGGAATACTTTTTTTTTAATGGCTAATGTAAAACTGTCCAAAATCTTAAGGACTGACATGTAGCAAGTGCTATTCAATATGATTAATAGAAAACGGGTATTATAAAATGTCTAGTATATCAGTTAGATTAAGTGTTTGAGCTCGTCTGTCTAAGAAACTGACTCCTGAAAATGTTACACTCAATGAAGAATCATTGAATTAAGATAAAATTTTCTAATCTTTGGTTGTCGTATGTTTGTTGCAAAAAACCCCAACCCTAAATGAACACACAATTGGAAGAAAATGCAAAATCTTTCCTGACAGTTTTATCTAGGCCATGTAGCGTAGAAAAATGACAAATGGTGTCATGGCCTCATGTATTTGGTTGAATTAAAAAGCACGTTAGCCGACTGTTGAAAGATGGACACAAACCTTTGGGAAGTTAATCACCATGAAAGAAGGCTGGATGCACCCTAAGGATGAGGAACACTATTCTAAAAAACAGCACTGCAAGGTGTCAAGGCTCACAGTCAACAGTCAGTGGACAAGGCACTCCCTGTAGATAAGCAGCAGCCAAGAGCTGATAGTAGTTGAGTATGCTGGACACAGAATGGGAGATTTCCTTTCCAATATTATTGTCCTCACTTCTGGAATATAATCAGGTTTGATGGATTCCCTTCAAGACATGTTTTTAAATTGAAGACAGTCCTGGTTGTAGGTGTTGGAAAAACATATCTATACACTTAATGTAGATAGCGATGAAGAAGTAGATTCTGAGTTTACAGAAGTGATTTGATCATGTGCCTATCCATGAGCAAAATGGAGAGCCTTCAAAGAGCATACATTTGCAAATACAGGAGTCACAGCAGCAAGAAGCAGTAAGTAAAAAAGAATATGAACTTGCATAAAGTGAAAAAATATTTTAAGTGATAACTAGTTAACTGTTGCACTAGTTTGTTGATGGACTTCATAGATTCTCCAACACTTGAAATTAATGTCAAGATCCAAAATCTTTTAAAAACCTGCTCTTCAAGAAGCTGTTGAGCTATGTCAGACAATAATTCACGCTTTGTGAGAACTGCAGTAGATCTTTGCAATTTTTAAATTCCTTTGTTAGTAGCAGCAATATTAGTTTTTTGTTTTGAGAAGAGGAAAAAATCTGTTTCAAACTTTTTTTTTCCAAAAAAGGTCTTATTTCTTAATTCTATAGGAAGCAGTGGACTTCTCTGCAATTTCAGTTCCATGTAAATTATCACAGGTCCTCATTCTGTGTTTTTTTTAAACTTCTTAATTATGTCATCTATATTCTTTTTAAGTAGAAAAATGTAAAAATGGGTAGTGTGGTTGTTGGGTTAAGTGACAAGGTATTAAGTTGCTTCGGTTTACGTCTTTAGTTACTTGGCCAATATGCAGCTGTTTGGATACGGATCTTTCTGTTTGGATACAGGTCTTTGTGTGCCGAAATCTTTCAGTGGAAGTTCTTATGCTTGTGAAAGTAATTTCATCCTGTGATGACAGCTAGTAGGGACTGTCTTGCTGTGGTCATGGAAAGTTAAACTAGTATGATTCTTATTAGGTGACCTTCTCACAGGATTCTGCTTGCTCTCAGAAAACAAGCCATTTCTTTTCCCTGGTGCTTGGGTGGAAACTCCAAAATCGTCAATAATGCCAGACATAATTTTATGTCCTTAAGAGCACTGCTGTTGTGAAGAAATGTTTTTGTGACTTGTTTCTCTCAGTTCCTCTGTCAGGCCTACAGCTCTGACTCCTTGGGTTTGGGAATTTCTGCTCGATTTAGTAGATAGGAAATTTTGTCTCCTTGTGATGTTAGGCTTGGACATGACATTGAGGAATGTCATACAAGAGAGAGAATTAAGGTCTTGAATGCATATTTGACATTAGAAAATGTGTTCTGCCGGTGTTCAGACTCAGATAGCTTCTGACTATGATACAAGCATTATTTTTTTGCAAAAATACTGGATAACTTCTCATGTCTGGGCTGATACAGCTTGAGACTCCTTTTTTATTTGTGAGAGGGTACACCTTACTTTCAGTGCTAATCATGACTTTTTTTTTTGGTATTGGACAGTAGCAGTCTCTTAGCCTTCAGAAGTGTACATTTTGATGGCAGATTAAGTTGTTTTGTGAACGCACACTGCAAAAACACACACACAGGAGAAAAATTATCAGTTGCTTCTGTAGGAAGAAAGCAGATATGTAAACTACCATTAGCATGAGAAAACCGTCATTTCTTGAAGTATTTCCAGAGGGCGTGACAATGTTTGGAAATATAGAGCTGTATGCTGTGTAATAAAGGAGCTGTCAGATTTCATTGAGAAATGTGTAGAGGAGTGATGTTTGCCAAGAACATTTACATGAGTATATTTGACCTGATACAACCTATATATCTAGAGCTTGCCATTTATGTCACGTGGTGAGTCATTTTCTTCCAGATATCCAGAGCCTGTCAGGGACCCTCACTGTTGAGGCTGCCCAGGAGGAGAGTTGAATCAAAGCACACCCAGGTGCCTCAGCTGCGCTGCCTCCAAAACAGAGATTGTCCTGAAGACAAGCACACTGCTGCATGTTGGTCCTTGTTCAGGACAGGCTTCCCACGCTAAAAAATGCCAGCCTGCAGTGTGCCTGCTGCCATTTAAGGAATTCCAGGAGTGACCCTGGTTTACTAATTAAAACTAAAGCAACTCAGGCCTTAGTTGGACACTTTGTGATTGTGTGTGTCTGGCATAACAATTAATTTATAATGTTGGTTGTTGGGCGACACAGATGGGGAGAACAGTGGATGGATTTTTAGTAGGGTGGGAGTGTCCACGGTTAGGTTTCCCCCAATGGGGAGTAACAGTATTGAACTTCATAGGATACTGTATGGGTTAATTGGCGCAACATCATCAACTTTTGGTGAGAATGGACTACATAGCTCTTTAGGGAGGCACTGGAGGCTCTGTCCTGGGACCAGAATAATATGTGACTAAAATCTGTGACAGAGGATTTGTGAAAACGGGGGCCATTCATCACCTAACAGGTAGGATGATCCCATTATAGTCATGCTACCATCCTTATTGTGGGACAGAAACTGCAAGCATCCAGTGTTGCATGACGGACCGTGTATCTGTCACACGAAGGCAAATATATTTGCAGTCAGACAAGTGCTGAATATACTTAACTGTTTGTCATGAGGAATGACTTTGGGGTACCTTTGAAGACAATGTCTCCCTGTGCAACTTGAGATTGATGAATTCTCAAGGTTCCCTATCCTGATCGAATATTTTAAACTAACATGGTACCAGACAAAAACTGGTAAAGAATAAAACAGGAAAAGAACTGTGTTCTCTTTCTCCAGGGCAACAGTGTTGACTGCTGGAGATTTTCTTGTGTGACTTCGGGCAAGTCAATTTAGAGCAACACTTGCTTAAAAATAACAGCTGTTTTTCATGAATTATAATAATGCTTAGATTTAATTATTTGACACTGGAAAAAAAATTGAATTCTTCATCTGAAAGCAGCACTTTAGACTCTTTTAGCCTAATAGTATTCTGGTTTTGGTTCAATGGTTCTGCTTTAGTAGGATTCTTAACTTGCATGAGAAGAGACTCAGAAATTTGTTCTGTCTTGGGGTATGGTTTCTGGAGATGTGCAAGATTGTTATCGCAGGCTGCAACAAAAGGATGCAGCAAGCTAGTATGTTTGTTTGGGTTCCATCACTATAGTGTCAAAGTACCTTATGGTCTTGAACGCATTCATTTTCCCTTGGGGAGACTAAGTGGCTTTTCCAAGATCACATGGAAATGTGTGACACAAATAGGAACTGACCCTTGGTTTCTTTGGTCTGAACTCATTTCGTCATCGGTACAACAGCCTGCCTGTGTGTGGGACTTTCTGGTAGTAGTTGTTCTCTTGTCTGGGACAAGCACTTGAAAAACACAATGTTCTGCAGATAAGTCCTGGCTTTTACTGCCTCGAAGATGTAACTAACTGGAATTCAGTAAGTCATCGATGGTGCTGATTTCTTGTTTGATCCCTCATCTAGAGAAAATAGCAGTCTCTGAGCTCTCTTGGCTGCTCAGTCTCGAGAGTCAGAAGCAATCTGGAGCAATCTGTTGCATCTAAGTATTGCAGATATGATTTCAGACTCTCCCAAGAAGAGGAATAGTTGCTCTTTTAAAGCATGGAGCCATTTGTAGCTGTTTATCATGGTCATTTTGGAGTGACACTTCAGCAAACCTCTAAGGTGCTAATTGCCAGAAGCAGAAGAGTAGAGTATTCTTCTGGTATATATATTTTTCTACTTCGCACTTGGTGTCAGTTGCTCTCGGAGATGGGATTTGATGGATCTTTGTCTGATCCAGAATGATGGTTCCTATCGACTGACATTCTTTAACAATACATTGTAGAGTGTACATCTTTGAGTGTTTGCTTGGTGCCACCTCAGTTTCCTCACGCTAAAGTAGGTGTTATACTGAGTGCCTGACAGGAGTCTTTAACTTGTGTTTCAAATTAAGCCTTATTTTGTTTGTTTGCAAGTCGTCTTGAGACGATCTCATGAAAAATGCCTTAGACATCTACAGGAGTGGTCAATAGAGGAAAAGTCTTAATGCCAAACTGCCTTCCACCTTGTCAGAAACAGACCCACACATTATGTATAAAGAAATTACTATCATCAAAAGTCAATTGATCTGCGTGGTATTTTCATTGCATGTCACCATTAGTGAGATGAATATGCAGTAATACAGCTTTCAGCTTCAAGCACTATTAGGAAGTTTAGAGCTCTGGTTAGAGATGCTCCGTTGTCTTTCACCACAAGGGAAGTCGCAGGGAACATAGATAGGTTTTTTGCATACGTGAGCGTGCTGTCTTACTAACTCGTGCCTAACATTAAGAAAATTGCATGCTGAAGTAACGTGGAAACAAACAAACAAATTTCAGTATTTGCAAGAAGACTAAACAGTATTAATATTGTTTGAATATTTGAGAAATGGGAGATGGCACATAAATGCTCATATGCACACAAAAGAATTTTGCAATCTAGTGAGGAAAAATGCTAGCAGTGATGCAAGGACCATCTTCCAGCATACTAGACAGCGAGGGCCTATTTGGCCATGTATAACTTTTATTTGTTGCTACTGTAAATAACTTTTTTTTTTACAGTATGCTGCGATACAAACTGTAAGATTGGGCCTCTCACGGTACACATGTGATGAGAAGTTAAATTTTAGATCTTCAGCAAAGCTCTTTTTCTTATTCCTTCTGAAGTGAGCTTTCCTTTTCCCATTTTTAATTCTGTGAATAGATTGTAAACAAACAAACAAACATGGCCACTGAAGTCGTTGACTATACAGAGCAGGGATAGAAGCAGTTTGGAGAGGTGAAGTCTTTAATTGTATTAAAAATACCTGCTCAGCTCTTCAGGGAGTTACTGATTTTGGGAACTACTTTCTGTTTGCACATGTCCACAGGTAGAAAGCCCGATGTTGTCATGAGTTCACTGTTCCTCCACTCATAAAAGTGGGAGTGCAGGTGGTGTTCTTAATTTGTGGTGGTTTTTTTATTATGGTGTTTTATTTTGGGACACAGTAGATAAGGGATGCGATTAACATAAGTGACCCTTTAAAACACACATAAAATTTTAATCTGTTTTATTTTTCAGCTGTTGGGCTTTAGTAACCTCCTGTTTAGATGTAATTCCTGTTTGGGGTGGGAACATGCAGGGAAAGGGATTCATTTCAGCTGAATTTCTCTAAGCTGATGGATGCCTTTAAAATGAGTAAAATTTTCAATATGCTGGTCCATATGTAAAGTATTTAATGCATAAAGGTTTCTGGTAGAAAGGCCAGTGTCAGTGTGTGATTGCTGGAGTGATGTACGTGTGAATAATATGCTCAGAAAAAACTCCCGGGCAGTTTATAAGAGTTGGTGCAGCTCTTTTTAAAAAAAAATTAAAAAAAACTTAGCAACTGTTTATATTGGTATTAAATAAAACAGGAAGGAAAAGGCAGTATGTGCTTAAAAGCACTAGAGGGAGCCAGGAGGAAGAAGAGGGGAAAACCACTGAAGACATGTTTGCATTTTTAGGCATAGCTTATACAAAGCATTTATTTAAATCCTCCTGCTTACTTCAGCTAAAACACAGCTACAGGTCTGCCACTGCCTCTGGCTGATTTCTGTTCCCCCACGCTTCACTAAAGAAATTTCAATTTTCCAGTCCTGAGAGAGGCCAGAAGCTTTGCGGCTTTTCTAATGGCCATAGGGAAAACCACCTGCCCCTCTGTAGCCTGTACCCCTTTTTTTGCCTTGTTTTGTGTTGGGATGAGCAGCCAAATGTTAATTTGCCTTTCGGTGCTGGTGGCTGTTTTAGGGGGATTAGTGTATTGGCTCAGTTCTGAGGTTGTCTGCCTCTGAGATTATATTTGGGAGAAAGAATGAAAGTGGGGGTGTTGGTGTATGTCTGTATTGGGGATCAATTAGATGAAGAAGAGTTTTAATGGCATTAATTTGGAGTGGCCACACTGCTCTTGCAGGGGATCTGAGGAAAATGAGTATCTGCGAGCTTATAGAATAACATGCAAGCACGAAGTTACTGTAAAGTCTCTCCTCTTATTTTATGAGGTTTTAGAAGTGTTGTTGGGCACACTTTTTATATTGCTTTGTCATAAAGCGAAATG
Organism: Dromas ardeola; assembly: GCA_013398915.1. NCBI lineage: Eukaryota > Metazoa > Chordata > Aves > Charadriiformes > Dromadidae > Dromas > Dromas ardeola. The sequence continues at coordinate 14,726 of VYZM01020062.1, forward strand.
CCTTGAGTTAAAGAGTAACAGCTTTATGATGTAGATAATATAAGTAATTTGTTTTTAGTTCCCTCCACCCTGATAAATTGCCATAGTGTTGATATCTTGGCATCTGTAAGAGTAGGACAAAATCCCATGTTGGGGGGTGTTCTTTAGTTTTCAGGTTCTGGAGGGTGGGGGAATCTTTTTAGAACCCTAAAGTTTCTCTTCTTGATAATCCAGTATTACACAACTAAACCTGTTGCTGTAGAGAATTGAATTTTGGTGGCCTGGGGCCTTGGCATTGAGCAGTTTTGGGGGAAAAGAAGGAAATTTTTTGTTGTTACTATCTGAGGCTGCCTTGGGCTTTGGAATGCTGGAAGTCATCTTGGAGGAGGTAGACAGACTGGAAGTGGATGATTAAATGAGAAGAATTAATATATATGTACTATGTATATGTCATCCGCCTCTGTAATTTATTGCTACTACACTCATTGTTCAAGCTCCCTAATTTCTCTTTTAGAAAATAAATGGTAAGGGCAGGAATAATTGACTGGAGTTTTCTTCCTCTGGTCTTTATTAGATGGTATGATTTTAAGTTACGAAAACAAGGACAAACATTTCTCAAAAGTACTCTAACCATGCTTTAGCCTGAGGACTGTACTCACTTTAAAGGAAATAAATATAATGGAATTTAAATATGTGGAGGCTGGAGTCCTTTAGCAGTGCACAGAGATTTTTTTTCAGTGTACTTTGAGACTATAAAGAATTGTTGGCTGTTCATAATTACGTCATTCCACATTTGAGACGGTGACAAATTATGAATTGAAGCAAACATTTCTTTTGAAATATTTAATAACCTCTTGGCAACAAAAAAAAAAATAACAGGTAAGAGCACTAAGTAATTACGGCTTAATTCCTGTTGGATGGTTCAAAGCCTTTTCCTGTCATCTGAGAATTAACTGCACTGAAGATGAAACAGAGTATTGGAGAAGCAGAGATTTTTTTCTTCCCCTGCCCCTTTAGCTACTCTGCTTTGCACCGTTTCTCCTGCTGCAATGCAGGGATGGGGGCAGGTGTGTTTCTTGCTTGCCCAGTGTGTCCAGAAGTATTTCCTCAGGTAGAAGATCGCAGAATTGAACTGTAAAGTGAGTGCATATTACATTTACTCCTCAGAACCAGGAAAGCAGGTGTATTTAGTCTGAAACAGAGGGTAGTAATTTTCTAGATAAAAGTTCTTTTGCTTCCAAAGGGCTGCTTATTCAGAATGTGCTGTGGATACTTCAGGGAACTTGGCGACACACGGATTATCCAGTGGGGCCTCTTAATGTGCAACTAAAACAGCTTTTTTGTGATTATTCAATCATTTTTGGGATTATTCAACTGCAGGGTAGCACCTGCCAATGTTTAAATCTGTGGGGTGACAGAGGGATGTCTTTTTACTTGTTGAAGTAGTGGTGGATGCACTACGGAAAAGATGTAATTTCTCTCGGGAGAGGAAAAAAAGGAATTAGTCTCTTAAAAACACAGGGTGCAAATTAATGACATAACATGCCTAGATTTTTGTGTTGCCTTAGGAAAAGCCGGTACCTTCAGTAGCAGCCCAAGGGCAGAGTTTTTATCATTTGATTTTCATTATGGCGTTTACCCAGCGGCCGCGGTATCTGATAAAAAAGAAAGGGCCAGCCCTGGAGTGGGTGTAAGGTGCTGCAGGGCAGATTGCCCCTTCCGTCTGCCCGCCCACCCATGAATCGATGCCCAACACTGGTTTCCCCCCAAGTCCTTCATGTTGCAAAATGTCGGCCTGTGCTGGTTGTCCCCATGCCTGCTAAGCTTTGTGGAGAAAGATGACACTTTGGAGGGTGGCTTGTCCCGCCTCCGAGCTTTGTGTCCACAGCGACCCTCGCCGAGCTCTCTCTGGAGGTGGCCTGGAGAGGAAACCTGGCCTGGTTGTCTAACGTGAAGCCTTTAATTCTGTGCTGGAACAATATCTCACTGCGGGTTTGGAGCAAAAATTGCCACTTGGTGTCACCTGTTGCAGCGCTTTTGGGTGCAGCGGAAGCAGCACCAGTGCCTGTTCCCAGCACTGTTCAGGGCAGCCTGAAAACATGGGGCTGAGGTATCCTGATGGTCTGCTAGGTAAAGCGTAAGCACAGACGGCGGCACACTTTGCAGATAAGTTGAGAGCACAAATCTGCTGATCTGAGGTGGGCTCGGTGCCTCCTGTGTGAAGGCAGGAGGAAATGCGGGGAGGTTAAGGGAACAAGGACTGCTGCTGGCTCCCTGAGCCCAGGAGGGACGGGGAGTGACTGAAGTCGGGCAGATCCTTGGCTCTTCCCATTGAGGATTTGGGATACTCCTACTTGCGTTGGTTAGGAACTGGGATCGCTGGCAAAGGACATTAGCTCTTTAAAATCTGGCTGTTTCATCTGTATTCCTCAGAAATGAGGTTTCTTGTGCATTTTTAGTTGCCTCCAATGTAGCGCTGTGCACAGCTACTGCAGGTGAGCCCTAAATTAAGATCTGATGCGACTGTAGGGCTGGTATGCGGCGAGGGCTGAGATTAGCTCCCTAAGCAAATGTAGTATGCAGAATTATTTTTAATAACATGGGACTTTGGCTGGGCTTTGCACTAAGGAAGAAGGGACAGGAGGTGAAATCTCGCCCTGAGCTGGTGAGCTCAGCATAAATACGTGCTGGGCTCTCATCCCTGCTGGGGCTCGGCCGAGATCCGGGTGAGGATGGGATTTAAATCCCCATCCTGCAGTGCCCGCGGTGGATGATAACGCATCCTCCTTTCCTTGCTCTCAACGCCTGTTAGACAGCTGGGGGGAGCAGGGGGAAAGGCACTCACAGTTCCCTTTGGGAATATGTGGTGCTTGCTGAGCAATAGCTGCCAAGAGTGAAGCATTAAAATATTCCTTTAATTGCATTTTGCTGTATTTGTGTGCTTGATAATAGCTGGTAGCACTTGTTTCAGAATATTTTAATTGTATGATTTTGTTTTTTGTTCCCCCTTCACATTAGCCTTTGAAAAAATACTTTAGGCTAATGCATTTCTTCAGTGGGATTTAAATTTTGCTTAGACTATACTGCAGTGTTTTTTTCCCACCCTCCCAGTATTATTGTGAAAAAGTATTATCTTTATGTTATAATTTATAGTCAGGCAGGAAGGAGCTTAACTTCGGCTTCTCTGAGCAGGACTGCGCTGAAAGATGTGGTGCGTGAGCATGTTGATTTTATTATTATCTTGTAACAGCAGCCGGCTGTTGGGCTCCCTTATTTGCATTCCCAGCAGGATGGCAAGGTGAATAATTTAATTCCAGCAGCCTCCGCCACGTGATGGTGCGAGGACCCGGCAGCGATGCCTCCCCTACACCCACAGACTTCGGCGGGGAATGGAAACTTACAGAAGTGATGCGAAATCGTCGCATCTCCTCCCTTAACCCTGGAGAAACCTCTCGGCAGAACGATCGCCTCTTCTTTCCTTTGCTTTTCCAGACGTTCCTCTGACGTGGAGTTTAGGGGGGGTGCGTGCGGGGTGGGTGTGAGCCTGCCAGCCAGACAAGGAGCAAGGGAGTGGGAAGCGGGGAGGGCAGTGGGGAAAAACTGCACACCCAGCCACGGAGCTGGCAGGAGCAGGGAACAGCGAGGAGCTCCGGAGTGAGGCCGAGAGACCCGGGAGTGGAAATTTACAGCTGCTTGCGAGTGCCTGTGCGTGTTCCAGCCATCCTTTCTGCTAACGCTTTCCCAGAGGCTGACGGTCGCCCGGCAGAAGAAGAGTGGGAGGCCGAGTCCGTGGGATCCCTTGTCTCTGCCACGTGTCGGTGATCAGCTGGGGAGAAGGGGGAATAAAGCGGAATTAAATGGAAGACCACTGACAGCGGCAGCGGGGAGGCGGCAGAGCCAGGTCTTCAGCCCCTGGCCATGGGGCTGCGCGGGGCTGCCTAGGACCCCCCACCTTTCTCCACGCAGTAAGTGTCAGCCGAGACGATGTCCCTCTGAGTGACGGGAAGTTAGGTGATTTAACACAACTTTTCTTCTTTTTTTTTTTTCCAGTGAGCACCGGCCTTTTTCATAACAAGCAGCTTGCCTGCCTGTTCTCAATAGTTAACGCTGGTAGCTTTTTATAGCTTTGTAAAGTGTGTTTCCAGGAGTGGCTTTTTAAAGCAGGCGACCCTAAACAATGCTCCTCCTGTTACATAAGGCGCTGGCTCTGCGACCCAGCGCTCCGTGTCCATGGAATATCTCTGGAAATGGCTTTATTTACAGTGCCGTTTCCAAAAATAAAATATCTGCAATATATCATTTCACTTGCTGCTCTCCGCCGACTGCCTGCAGCTGCAGGCTGTCTCTTGAGATGCAGAGGAATGAGAGCGTGGCCACTTGCATAAGACAGCGGGAGACGGTTAGAGATGAAGGGAAGATGAGTGCGCGTGTGAACTGTCACAAGAAACGGCGCATGTAAATTAACCATCTCGGTTTTTCTAGTCAATAGGTCTCTGTACACGTGGAATGCTAATTCTGTGCAATGGGCTATTCCTGAAGTTGTTATCGGGCACAACTTCCATTGAGCCAAAGGGGAGTTTTATTTCTGAGCAAAGAGTCTTTCTTGGGCTAATATTAGTAGTAAAGTGAAATTCCTGCTATAGCAAATTATTTTAATGTGTTATGAAGCTATTGAAAGTAACACAGCAGGCTTGCTAAGGACGTGGTCAAGTGAATGCTGTGTAGAGAGGTAACTTTCAGTAATATTGAACAAAAAGCAAAAATAGTAGTCAAATTCTTCACTAATGGGTTTAGAGGAAGTCCTATTCCCACTTGGCTGCTGCCTGTGTTATTTAAATTGTATTACCAGTTTCCATTATTTCTACAGTTATTATTACTACTAGAAATGATGATTTAACTTGTTTTTTCTTTTAAGCAAGTGAAAAGCTGTTAAGGGCTGTTACCTTAGAATTGTGTGTAGTTAAGAGACATTAGTTAAGAGACCTCTTTCTGCACGACTGAGCTCGTGGGAGTTTTGCTATGGATTACAGTTAGGCGTGGAATTGAGTTCTTAATTTTTTTAGGTTTGAAAGACCTCCATGGTGACAAATGGAAATAAGAATCCCAAATGTTCTTGACTTATCAATCCTGCATATTTCATGGCTGTAAAATCTGCTGGTTTCGTATCTTTCTAGTTTTATTCAACATAAAGTAATAATCTACTACTTCTATTTAGTTTGTTGGCATGAGTGGGAGCATCTCTGTAGCACATAATCCAGAGGTGACTGATGAATGTGTGAGTCTGGTGCTACAGGACGCAGCTTCTGCATGGGTTTAGAATCTGAATATTACCTGGCATTGCAGTGTGAAAATATTATTTTATAGTAAATATTTTATAATAATAATAGATGTGGTAGCACAGGACTTGCTGCAATAAAAGGACACTAGGCAGCGGAGTCAAACACTCAAAAAGTTCCTAACTTTAATTCTGGCATTTACCTGTGCCAATGTAGGCTGTGCTCTGTATCCCACCCAGGCTACTTATATCAACTTCTCATCTTGTTTTGTATCATTGCACATTTATACCCCTTTTCCCATCATCTCTGCCCCCTTCTGGGTTTGGCTGGTGAACATCTGAGCTGTAGCATCTGCTTCAGCAGCCCCATCTCTCTACTCTCCTTCCACCCCTTTTTTCCCCTCTTGTGCTGATACAGCTCTTTATGGAACTGTGAGGAGAACTGGACTGGAAACGTGTGCGACCTTTTTTCCCCACCAGGCTGTTTTTTGTTAACCTGGGTCGGTTCCCTGACCTGGCTCGCCATGTGGCCCTGCGAACAGCTGTACGGCCCCAACAGAGGCTGTAGGGATGTGAACAGACGTGGGGCAGGGTGGTACCATCACAGAACAAAGTGCTTATCAAACTGCGGCCTCTGTGATCAGATAGCTATTTGGTGTTTCATTTTATCCCCCATGTTTGCTGAGAGGCTGTATAGGCTTTTTGGTTTTTAATGAATGAGCATTCAAGCACTCAATTAAAAACAGAATTATTAATTTCTTTGAGTGCTTCCATAGAGCTACACCACAGCGCTTGAGTGGAGCATCACCATGAGTGCCTTCAGTTCCATAACAGTATCAAACAACTACATGATATTATTATTCTCATTCTGAAGAGGTGGTCAGGTGCCTACTTATTTTCCATGTCTGATCTTCAGGATGCTTGCCACCTATTCAAAAAAGGCGTTTGTGGTGGTGGTAGGAATTACTGCAGTGTTTTGTGTGTTCCCGGTGAAGTTTCAGCCAGTATCCATCTTCAGTCCAGGTAATGGAACACATAGCCAACAGCAAGGCTTATGATGCGTAAATGGTTGGTATATGGTTGGACTAGGTGATCTGAAAGGTCTCTTCCAACCTAGGCAATTCTATGATTCTAAATTCTTGAGTTTTTGGAATAATTTTGTTGGCAAGCAGAGACGGCATTCATTCACCTTGACCATAAAACTGTCCTCTCTTTTGGTAATCTCTTTTCTCATTTGCAATGTGCATTCCAAAATCTGCAACTCGTTGAGGATTTGCAGAGAAGTTATTTGTTGTGTGGCCCTGATTCCTTCTGTGTACCGAATGAAACATGGGCTGTGTGAGTGGACTGCATGGGGGAAGACGGATTGGACTTCTCCAGGTGATCAGACGGCTTCCATCCTCTGGTTTGATTACGTGACTCTGTAATTGCAACAGCTTTCCTGAATATTGTGGGAGGGGGAAATGAGGGGTAAGGCATCTCTTTGCTTATTTAGGCAAAATTACGAAGAAAGTGTGCTCATTCAGGCCCAAAATATATGAGTCTTAGGCACACTGGGGTGAATAGAAAATGAAGGTCTTTTTCCCCTTAAAGAAGCTCTCACCCAATGCAAGTTACTGAAATGTTTTGATTCTGATCAATAAGTAGATGAAGGTCAGGAACTAAGATGAGACAGATGTCTGATACTTGAAGGGAAGGAAATTTTTTGCTCATTCATTTTTTGAAGAGCAAATGGCTTGTCTGGAGGAACGTCTGTGAAGACTGCATGGATGGGCTCACGTGCCCTCTCTCATTGTTGCCTTCGTGGGCTGGAGGAAGTGTTTGTTGCTGAGCTGCGTAACTGAGTCACTACCCAGTGGGATGGGCCGGTGACTAGAGTGATGTTGCCATCTGCATTTTTCCTCCATCGTGCTTACAAGCTCAGTTGTGCTGTATCTTTTGAGAAATTATATGATTGAGAGCAAAGAAATTGGGCAGAGTGCCTATAAACAGAACCAGATCTCTTAGTGTACTTTATAGTTGTATTAAAGAGCTTAAGTTACACTAATTATTTTTTTTTTTAGTGCATTCCCTTTATGAGCAAATAAACTGGCAGAAGGGATACTTTGAAGACTGATAAAGCATAGGCTTTGGTGTTGAACGACCTAGCTTTCATTCCTGACACAGCCACTGTTTTGTTTTATTATGTGGCCTTGGGTGAGTCTTCTAATTTTTCTGTGCTTCAGCTTCTCCCTTGGGAGAGGGGACAGAGTAACAGCAGGCATATATAGGTTTTTTTGGGAGTGTGTTTTCCGTCTTGGTTAAATGTTTGCTGAGTTGGAGGCCTCTGAGGGAAGGCATGCCTTGAATATGAAGGGATGTTATGTTACCTTTGACAGGCTACTGAATACCCTAAAACTCACATCTTGTAAACCTCGTCCACCTTTGGATTCAACTTGCTGCTTTAGTCTGTGTGATTTTTTTTTTCTTTTTTTCTGACTTGAACAGAAACAGCCAAACATTTAGAAAGTAGTGCTTTAAAATTGCCTTTTGGTGTTTCTGTCACTTACCTAAAATAAAATCAGTGCCATTTTTTTTCTCCCAAACAAAGATGGAATTATATTCCCTGAAAGTATTTTTGTTAAAGTATGGCTCGTAAAATGCGCTGGACTCTCCAGCTCTGGCGGCTGAAACGTCCTGTTCATACTGATGGCAACAGCAAGCTTTGGAAACCACTGTTCCTCCTACAGCGTTGCTGGGGCGTTCACCCCACGACTGGGAGAGACAACCTTCCAGGCCAGGAGAGTTGGTCTGGTGAGATACAGCTGTTTCTTTCCTTGGTCTCATAAGCTCCTCACGAGAGCACTGGTGAAATAACATCATCACAACTAAATGTTTCAGAACTTGGCTAGTCCCACATTATGAATTCAGGAGTGTCCACAGTGCGTTCCTGATGTTATAAAAACATATGCTGTTGAATAACCATGAGATGGAAAAAGTTTTCCTAGAAAGTAGGAAAGAAAGGGGCTTATTCAGCCCTGTCCCTTGCTGCCAGACAGCAGTGTCAAAAATATATGAACAGATGCTCTGTAGTGTTCCTGGTAGAGCAGGTCATTTCAAAATCTCAATGCTCCAAAGGTTGGAAACCTTTATATTTTCAGCTTAAGTTTATTCATCGGCAGTTTATAGCCATTTGATTCTGCATAAATAAAGTGTTATTGTTATTTAATCTGAAATAACTTCTTTTTTTTTTCTTGTATTTTTCTTCTAAGCTTGCCAAGGCGAGCAGTTTTAGCCTCCTAGAGATGCTGGTTTTCCTGTTTGTCTGGTCAGCCTAGGGTCCTTCTCTGCACCTGCTCAAATCTCTATTGGTTTTACTTGACTGTGGGTGTTCAGGGTTGTGTACAATGTTCCATATGAAGTTCCATCAAGACTTTGTATGAAGACATGCATACTTTTGTATTTCTACTGGTTACTTTCTCAGTTCATCATGGATTTGTGCCTGTCTTTCTCCTGTCTGTTAAACACCAGTGTAGTCATTGGGTGAGTATCTGTCATTTCTCATGGTAAGTCCTCAGCTTGAAGCAGATATTCATAGAATCATAGAATGGTTTGGATTGGAAGGGACCTTTAAAGGTCATCTAGTCGAGCCTCCCCTGCAATAAGCAGGGACATCTTCAGCTAGATCAGATTGCTCAGAGCCCAGTCCAACCTGACCTTGAATGTTTCCAGGGATGAGGCATTTACCAACCTTTCTGTCTCTTCTCCCGTTCAGCATTATCTGATACTTGTTACTGTTAATTTTTATCCCATTTTTATTATCTCAGTCCTTGAGGTCATCCAGTTTCTCAGGTTAATGATATTCCAGTCCTATTCCGTGTTGATACCATCTTCCTATTTTGAGTCACCACAATTTTTGGGTGGGCTCTTAATTCCCATTCCTCTCTAAATAAGATCCCATCTCCAAATTGCTCTCCCCCCCTCAGATGATCAGTCTCCCTTAGCATGGTAATTTTCCTTCAACTAGTTTTCTATTATACTCCATTTAGTGTATTGCCACATCAGATGCATGGATTCTACAGTGTTTTCTTTGTCTAAAAACAAGGGATTGTAGTATGAGCTACTTTTGGTAAGCCTGTGTTGCATTTTTTTCAGTTGTCATTCATCTTTGTATTTCAGTTATTTTTAGACTGGTTTCTTGAGGAAATTAAGCTTATGTGGTCATGCTGTCTGTCTCTCATCCTACATCTCTTTGCATGGTAACTTCTGAAATTACTGGACGATTTCAAGCAACCTTGACAGAGACCTAGATGCCTGGAAAATACCGAGTTCCAAAAACCAAACTGAAAATAGGTGATGAAAGGAGCAGGGGATTTAAACCAAATGAGTGCCTCTACTGAAGAGAAGACCTTCCAAGTAAAGCTTAGAGCGCAGAGAGTTGATATAAGGAGGAGGACAAGGCAGAAATGCCCCAGCTGTGTTATGAGCTTTAGCAAGAGCTCATGCTTTCTTTGATGCTGGAGAATCCAGTCATGAGGAGCAACGCTGGAGGAGAGGAGTCCTTGTTCTGCCATGCGCCTTATGGAATAGCCAGCCAAAAGACTAAGGAGTACACATCCTAAATCTCAGCGAAGGGACTTCACCCCCATTTGCTTCGTCCTGTAACTGTGAATAGCACATCCTCCCTAGGAAATTCCTGCATGGAGAAGCAAAAGGGACCATAACCTGCAGCTGCCAGTATAGATTTTCTGGATGGATCATCTCTTGTCAGCTGCTGATGAGTTAAAAACTGTGTCCTGAAAAGGGGTAAATCCATAAATGTTCTTCGATGCACATCTGGGGTGCTTCCCCTTTTTCTCTCTGTCTCTCTCCACTTGCATACAGTGGGTGCTTTGCTTTGTATGTAAGACTGATAAATGAAGTGGAGCAGAGACTTGGCTCTGTTCAGCCGAGGGATGAACTAAACAGTCTCTTGAGTCCCTTCCTGCCCTATTATCGGTGATTTTGCTGTTGCGATTAGGAGACTGGTAGGGTGTGAAGTGAAGAGGAATGGTATTTTATGGCTGAGCTGTGCTGTGGTGACTTGGTGGTGAGACTGGAAGTATACAGTGGAAAAGTGCTAGCCTGGCTGTTGGAGTTTTATGGCAAAATGAGTGATTATTTAAATACAGACACCATACTCTAGACAGCTATGTAAGTTACTTTTTGGGAGGAAAATGTGTTTATAGTCAACATTTAAGTTAGAAATGTGAACTTCATTTTTTTTTTAAATTTCAGAACCCCTAGCTCATGAGTATTTCAATTTAAAAATCAAATTATCTCCCCCTTCGCTTTCCTTGTGTGGAGACTTCTAAAAGGGGAAGGTGAAGGGATATCTTCAGCAATCTGAATAAGCCTACCTCACCTTGGATGAAAATACTGCTTTTCTGAAATGCAGTGTGCCTGTTAAGCTGCTGCTCTCAGACTCTCTCTCTCTTGCATGTTCACATCCTCATGCAGTGTCTTCACAGATAATAAAAACTTGCAGAATCAGGTCCTTCTCAAAGTGTGTTGTGAATTAGTAATCTTCTAATTGCAGCACATGTGGGATTATGGGGTGCTTGGTGCTTGCTAGCAGTGTTTAAACAAGTTTATTGTATAATACTGGCAATCCCAGTCTTTTGCAGTGCTTATATGTAGCTGAACATGCCCAAAGGAGTAAGTCGTTAGTATACCCAGTCTTCAGTCTTGCACGTTGGCAAGCTGAGGTGTGACTCTGCTCCGTTGCTGGTCGGATGGTGCTGCCAAAGCTCGCAGTTGTGAGCTCCATGGGAGCAGGAGTCCTCAGCTCACAGCTCAGCCAAGTAGTGAAGGTTACATAGCCAAAACTGCAGAAAAAATGAGTTTGAACTGAACCGTGAGGAGCTTGAAAATGGAAATCTGAAAGAGGTGAGCTTTCAGATGTTGGATGGAAAAATATTTCTGTAAAACTGACCTAGCAACAAATGAGAAGCTATATACAAATTCCCCTGCTCTGGACACTATAAAGGAACTTTTGGTTTAAATAAGACATTTAAAAGTATTTCCTGCGTGTCATAGAAACTGTTCTTGTAAAGGTAGTCTGCAAAAATATTTTGAAATGTTTTTTATAAGATGTTAGGACACAGTCCATTTAGGTTTTTTTTAAATTTATTTTTTAAAGTACTCCTCTATGGTTTGGATTTTATACTTGGCTGTTTTATATGGTTGCTATTTATAGTTGTAATAGAATGTATATCTATTCTGGGTATTAATTCCATAGGATATTTGGGGATTAGTAACACATGGATGTATGGCACAAATGGGGTCATCCTTCATGATGGACTCTGTAATGTGTCAGTAGTAACAAGGACACATGAGGGGTGTGGGTGCTTTGGGACAACTGGGAAAAGGTTACACCATTCTGTTTTCTTCTTTCTACTCTGTGTATTGTGCTCGTTTAATTGTCTCCTTTAAAACCTCTTGTATAAAGCTTTTTTTTTTAAATTGTAAAAGTTGAAGAAGAATAAGGAGATTGAAGTGGTTTGTGTATATAGTTACGTTTTCACAACTTATCTTGCAAATGTGCGTGTAGAGGGATGGTGATGGTTGTCTTTTGTTGTGGAAAGAGATGAAAGTTTGACATTATTTTTGCTTTTGTTTGTTTTGGTTTTTTTTTAACCTTTTCTTTGTTACTGTACAAACTGGAATACAGTCCAGAATGGTGCTGTTCTTTCCCTAGAAAGTGGTACTGCCTTAACCAGAGCATGTTCCCATCTGTAGTCTGTCTGTTGACTTCAGTAATCTTTGTATCGGACCCTCAGCAAAACCCATGGGACTTCACAACTTAATGCTATGTAGATCAGAAACTAAGCTACTTGGTTTCTTTCATGTATAAATACAGTGATGTGGTATTTACCTTTTTAACCATATAGAGGAAGAATGTTTTAAATTTAACAAACAAGCCCATTTTTGTTAAAATGCTCAGTTTTTCATTTAAATGTCATGAAAACATTGGTGTCCATATTTGGGCCTGACCTTCTGTTCCTTATCTAATTCAGGCAATGTTTTACACAAGTGGGATCTGACCCACAGATTCTTGACGTCTGTCAGACTTAGGGGGTAGCTTCTACTGCTTCTTCTTGAGAAGCTTTAGGCTGAAAAAGAAAAGCAGCTGAAGAACAATGAGCGATGGCGGAGAAGCTGGGACCTTATCTTGCGGTGCTCTAAACAAAGGACGCTTTTGGTATGCTATGCTGGTGTCTACAGTTGGTTGTCTGCATCATGATGAAGCTGGTGAAGTTTGGCAGAAACCCCTATAAGAAATCTAGTGGAGCCTGCCAGATACACAATGTCCAAAAAACCATTGGACATAGGCATAGACTCGCTGGAGCGCTGACCTGTAGGTCAGGGGCCTTTAGGAAGCATCCAGCTCCTGCGCAGGTGCTGAGTAGCTGCTTTCCACGTGCCAGTGGTGGCTTGTGGCTGTACGTGAGAACTTTTACTGCCCTACTGAGTAGCTGAAGCAAAATATACTGCCTGAGACATAACCTTTTCTTGTTCATCATGTCTTTGTGTGTTTTCATTGTGTTTTCTTATAAACCTTAAAAGCTATTTTTGTTTCTTCTTTTAAGGCAGTCCTCTTGTATCCTGAAGGAAGAAATCCAGGTGAAGAAAAACCATGCCTTTGTTTAGTAAATCGCACAAAAACCCTGCTGAGATTGTGAAAATTCTGAAAGAAAACATGGCCATATTGGAAAAACAAGAAAAAAAGACAGACAAGGTATGAGGTAATGTTGTAGAAGATGAATAAGGTTTTTATGGTGGGGAAACAGTAGAATAAGGGGAATAAAATTGCGTTCACTTACTGCCCTGATTCTGCAAGAGCTTGCCCATGTTAGTAGCTTTGTGTTTGAACAGTCCTGCTGAAATGAGGGGCTTTTGCATAAGTGAAGTACAACAGATCTGGGGGTCAAACAGAAGATGTTGAGATCTAGGAGCCTCAGCCAAAACAAAGGGTGATCTCCTACTACTTCAAATAGTAATGCATCTAACAAAATAGCTTGGAAGGCTATTTGAACACTATTGTACCATTAATTGGTTTAGCAGGATAACAAATGAGACTGCAAATTAATGTGTAGGTACCCACAGAGCAAAACTTACTTCTGATGAATGTTGTTTGCATAAAACAGCAAACCTGTATGTATACAGATGTGTATAAAAGAGGTCTCACTCTATCAATCCTTTCCTACCTTCTGGGTGCTAGTGTTTCCTAAATGAGCTGTGCTACTTGTATTCTAATTATAGCACTAGGTTTTTGCTAATGCTGTTGCTCTCCTCTAACGCTGGGACATAGGCCTGAGTTACTTTTGCCACTGTTCCGATGAGCAGTGGAGAAGACGCACCCCAGCATACAAAATGTTCCCAGTTAGGAATTTGTGCTTAAAACATAAAATCAAATAATTTTTTTTTTTTTT
>VYZM01020062.1:28498-89229 GCA_013398915.1 Dromas ardeola
TTTTTGCACCTGAGGTTCTGGCCCTCTTATGTTATTACTGTCGTAGAAGTGTATGATTTTAATTAACAACAAACTTTTTAGGTTAAAACTGAAGGTCAGTGGAAACAGAAATAGCTGATAAGTGACATGAACACAGTTTTCGTGCATCTGATGTTTGTGTGTGCATGTTGCGCTTCCCCCACCGTGTGCAGAAGTCTGTATTAGAATGAACCCAACCCAAAAGGTAAGCACAGAGCCCTTTGTGCCCCCAGTGAAACCCTCTTGAAAGTTTTTGGTTCAAAGCAAGTAGCTCAGTGTGTGTTAATTATGTAAGATCGGTCACAGGGATTTCAGGGAGGCCTCTGGTATTTGATGTCTCATGCAGAAATGCCTTCAGTTAACTGAAGAGCACTGAGAGAATCTGACTCTGAACTAAAACTTAAAATAAGTAACTAAATAAACCAGCAGTGTCTGCCCTCCCTTGCTGAATTCATCCATCAGAGCCTGATTAAAGAAGACATTCAAAGCAGAAGCTCTGGACTCAGATTTCTTTTCGATTTGCTTTGCAGCATGACTCCTCTGGGTTGTGGTTATGAGGATTTTTGGCTTTGAGCTGGTTTGTTTATTTGGGTGTCAGTGACAAAGGAGGAGAAATTCAGACTTCTTAGAAAATCAAGAACTCAATGTTAATTTTTCGTAAAAGTCAGAACAGCTGGCGTGTGTTTTCCTCACAAAGCGAAAGAGCATTACCACAGCGTATTAGGATGGAAACAGCTCACGAATTTAATGATGATGCTTATTTTACAGGAGGAGGTTGGTTTTCAGTATTTTCTGCCATACTTTATTACTATGGGGTGGAGACTGTTCTGGGGTGATTGTGGGTGATTGGGGGAGAGGAGATGGGGGGACGACAAGGCAGTTGCTTCAGCGGTAAGGCAGAAAGGGAAGAAAGCGGCCTTTTTTGGACAGTATTTACACATAGGCATTACGTGGCTTGTTGACTCAGGACTTTGCACTCCGATGTAGAGGCACCACACAGGGCCTTTCTCCCTTCAGAAGGGAAGATGTGAGACTCCTCAGTAAGGCTACCTTTCATCTAAAGTGTTGCACTGAGCTGTCCTGAAATAAATCCCTATTAAAGAAAATAGCCAGATTCGTGGTCCTGAGTTTAGGGAAGTAAGTCATAAGGAATATCTTTAGTACTCTGACAATGGTAAACTTTTAAAAATGGCAGGAAAATGAACTCTTGCAAAAACAATCACCCCATCACATCTCTTACTATCTATACAGGTTTGTGGGCTTAGTAAAACCATTTTTAAGTGTTGTTTGCCTTTTGAATTGGAGAAGAAAAGATGATGGGCAGACTTCCAATGGCACACAGGTTTTCAAAACTTACTCCCTTAGTAATAATAATGAATAACATCTTGTCTTTGCATGAGTATGATTAGAGAAATTTAACTGAAAACAAAAGCAAACAAAACCAAAGCACAGTGCTGTACTCTGTGCTCTTCAAAACCTGGCAAGGTTTTTAAATTTACCTCTGATTTAATTTCCAAAGGGAGATGAAATGTGTCAAACTTTCATAAAAGGGCACAGAGATCTGGCTCCTGCAAGAGCCAGAGACTCTGGATATCCCAGAGGTGGTTTTGGACCCGATGGGCTTGGGAACGCAGAAGTGTGGGAATCAGGGCTCTCTGATTTTTCAGATTCCTGTGTCGGCTCCTTGTCTGCTGCGAGAACTGGAGGGGTACTGTTGTGCCTCACCATAAAACCAAGGTTCCCAGGATTTCTGGGGTACAACTTTACAGCATCCCTGATGTTGCTCACGTGCAGAATAGCTTCCAGCTAGGACTTGCCTC
Organism: Dromas ardeola; assembly: GCA_013398915.1. Taxonomy (NCBI): domain Eukaryota; kingdom Metazoa; phylum Chordata; class Aves; order Charadriiformes; family Dromadidae; genus Dromas; species Dromas ardeola. Next base: position 30,337 of record VYZM01020062.1, read on the forward strand.
AGATGCTTAAACAAGAAGATTTATCCTCTGACAATTGAGCTGTTATTGTAGTACAGTCAATGTGGTATGTGGGCTGAGACAGCTAAAAGCTGCTAATACAGCCGGAATTGGCAGAGAAGTGTGGCAAAGCCTAAATTAACTGCAGGGCTAGCGGAGAACCTTCTTGTTTCTTTTCCCAGTTGAGAAATAGTAAGTACAAGGTGAAGATGCCCTGGGCAGCTTTGGGGGAGGTGGCGTGAGGTCAGACAAGGAGAAGCTTGATGCTTCTAATACAACGTTGTGCAACTTTCAGCAGGAACCATCTGTGCCCTGAAGGGACTGTTTCTAAATAATGCAGAAATGACCGTTCCTACCAAGCTGTGCAGGATGCAGGTAGAGGGAGCCTTACAGCAGATCAGTTAAAACTTTCTGAGTAATGGGAAGAGGGGGGAGGACACAACTTGATACACAGGATGCAGAGAAGCCATTTGTAAGTATAAAGATGTATTATACATTTTTTCTGAGACACATTTCAATGTATGCATATAATGTACAGAAGTTCACACTCTTCCTTCGTGATGCTTTTTGCTAGTAATAGAATAGGACATAGTCAGACTTTGACTGGACTCTGTTGACTGCGCCAGCATCTGTCTTAGATAACGGTTGAATTTGACCCAGTTCCTCCATGTGTCTTTTTTTTTAAAACATATTAATGTTTAAAATGTTGCCATAATGCTTTTTAAACACTTTCAACTGAAAAAATAGGCTAAGTTTGAATGTTTGGGTCTTACTTTTATTTTATGGGTGGGTTTTTTTTTGTTTGTTTGCTTGCATGGATATATGTGTGCTTGAAGCTTTGCCATTTTCTCAGCTACATTCTGATGATTGATGGACCACAGGTTGAGAAGTGCCACCACATGTGGCTCCTCTTCCTCTGAAGTGCTTTTTCTAATACCTTATTTTAATTTTTTTTTTAAATGACATTTATTTTAAAGAAGGTATTGCAGCACTGGCAAATCTAATGTAACAATTGGGAGATTAAGTAGGCTAAGACAGAGCTGGAAAAGTGGACTAAAGCCTTCTTTATCAACCATCCTCCTCTCTTCTAACATCTGAAATAAATAAGGTGTTCTTGTGGCACGTACAGTTGCTGACATCCTGTTCTGGCTTGGATGAGGTGAAGAACAATTAATTATGTTTTATTACAGAATTCTATAAATGCTATAAAAAGTTAATCTCAGTCATGCAGAACCAAACTGTGCTTGGATTTAATGAGAAATATCCATTCTGGAATTAACTAGAAAAGCAAGGAAGTATTTAAATACCTAGGAAATGAAGCCTTCAGAGCTTAGACTTTCTTCGTTCTTTCTGACACAAACTCCTGTAGCGTTCAGAGGATACATGTAAATAGGGAACAGAGGAGGAACAACCCTGATATCAAGTGGACAGATCTGTTGAACCTGAGGAAGAATGGACAGCATGTGACACACTGGTGATACTGCTTCATTTATGACTGATGCTGCCATGTCTTTTGTTGATGGACGTTGTAAAAGAACATAGAATCATAGAACCGTCTTGGTTGGAAGGGACCTTTAAAATCATCGAGTCCAACCATCAGCCTAACACTGCCAAAACCACCACTAAACCATGTCCCGAAGCACCATGTCTACCCGCCTTCTAAATACCTCCAGGGATGGTGATTTACACCACTTCCCTGGGCAGCCTGTTTCAATGTTTGATAACCCTCCCATCTCACAAAAAAAGGGAGTGACATCCCGACTTCTCAAAGTCTTGTGTTCAGCCACCAAGCCCGGTCAGCACAAAGCAATGCAGGTGGCCTCCAGTATGTCACTGAGGGATGTCCTTGAACATATCACCCTCTCGCTGCTAACCGAACACCTTTGGGTGCGGCACCCGTGACTCAGTGCCATCTGCCGTGCCTACAGGTTTGGTAACATTTTCTGAACCTGCCCTGCAGCAAAAACCTTCAAAGTGTCACAGGCTGTTAATTTAGTACAGCAAATGGATCTGGGGTTGGTTGAAACTTGGCCTAGATGGGCTGAAAGACTTGCAGTTTCTCGCACAGCTGATCCAAGACTTGGGTTTTATGGTGAAAGATGACCCCAAGTGAGTTAGAGCTGGTTCCAGGCACCGTGCTGAGTGTCACTGTTCAGGAACATAGCAAGGTTAGATGTAAAATAACCTGAAGTGTCTAGCTTCTTCCCCTTTCATGCAAATATATCTAACAAGACTGCTTGTTCTAGCAGGTCACTGTAATCTGTCCTCTGTTTCATCTCCGTGTATTGTAACAAATTTGGTATTCTTCAGAAGGGTCAGGAGAGCAGCATTTTATTAAGGCTGCAGTTAAAAGACTTTAAGATTTCCAGAACAAACATTTGTATCAATAAATCCAGCTTTTTTGCATAGCAACAGTGAAGCCATTATCAGCTCCTGTTCACCTTGCTCGCTGTTGTGCTGATGAAGCGGCTGGGGACCGGTGTGCAAGATGAAGTGCGTGCGGAGGACGTGCTGTGCATTTGCATGGAAGAACGGTTGCGTGACTGCTGCGGACGCCGATACCCATAGATCTGATTCTGCAGCTGCCAAAGTCAGCTGCAAAATTGCCTTCGACTTCATTGCCGCGCACTGAAACCGAGGGAATGAGATAAGAAGGGCTTGGCACCCTTTCCTTCCAGCTCTGCATGTCCTGGGGTTTTGTGGAGCGTTTCATGTTTCAGCTTCCCTGTCCTGCTGAGGCTTGTTACTGCTCTAGAGATGGGAGAAACTCCAGATACTATCAGGTGCTGGTGCCAAGAGTTTAAAGCCTGTCTCTTCTGGTTGCTTTTTTTTTATTTTTGAGGACCTTACAGCCTTTGGTTCTGCCTTAAGTGCAGGATTAACAGTGGGAAAGGAATTTATGTCCAGGTGGGGTAAACCTGTCTCTTCCATTTAATCATGCGTCCTTTTAAAAGGCATTTCCCTGTCATGCCTGCTTGGCCAAATTGTGTTTGCCAGCTTCCTTGAATACTAGGCCATAATATTTTGCTAAGTGACAGAGTTCATGCCTCCTGATCCAAAATGTCCACAATTTGTTCCTGTATATCCGTTTATTATGAAATTGTACCAAGAATAAGTCCATTGGGATGATCCTGAAGCTACATAGATGTTGGATTCACGTTATGCTAATGGCTCTTCTTGGGAGTCCTTGCAGTTGTATGTAGAGAAATTTATGTTGGCACTATTCTTTTAGGAGAAAAATTGGTTTGAATCACACAGTGCAAATATTTTTAAGCGGGACTGTAAGCTAAAACAAGACAAAGCCAGACCAAGGAGGGTTATGGTTTTTGTTGTAATGTATAGCGTGGAGTACTGGCAGTTCACTGAATCACACATTGGAGTATTTAACATCACGCTGGCAGGCATCTGTGTGTGTTACTGTCTGCTGCTGTGCGAGATAGCAACAGTTTAGAAAGATATTTTTGCCCTGGAAATTTGCTAGTACACTAACGGAATCTGTAGAATCCTACTCACCATATTCTTAGGAAGAATTGAGGATTTCCTGATCGTTATGCAAATGCCAGATGTCAGGCATCCTGTGTTTTTCTTATGTATATTTGGTATCTGGGTGGAAAGGTGGAAAAAGTTAAAGCAATCTGTTTTTTCTTCACTGTTACAGTTGGTCATAAATGTTATATTAAGTCCCTGGATGAATAAAAGTAAGAATAAGCCCTTCTGACCTGTAACATATGAACGCATGTGTGAAACCTCTAACGTCTTGGTGAAACAGAGGTAAAATAGAGACAACCCACTGAAAGCTTTGAAAAGTTGTAGTTCAGGTGTGGCAGCTCGGACTGTTGATTATTCAAGGCTTGATACTTTTCCCCTTATGGTTTTCGTAGTCTTCCTTGGAGAGGAGTTAAAAGGAGCAATGAATCTACATTGCATAACAGGAGATCCATCTCTCTGCCTCTCTGGCATGCATAATAGGTCTGGATCATGAGCACTTAATATTGGCACTTTTAAGATAAATGTGAAATTGTCATAAGTAGCTAAGGAGAGAGGAAGGGCAACGTTTGTAAGTAGAGGTAACTTTTATTAAGCCAGTTGGAATAGGTAGAAATTTAAGTTGCTGAAGCTGGAGACTCTTGGTAAAGCATCTCTGTGGTGTGCTAATAGGGTTTTTCAGAAACTGGCTTTTTATGAAGTTTTGATTTCTGAAGCAGAAGATCTGCTTTGTTTATTTTGCTATATCACGCACAAACAGTGCTGGAGATAAAACAGCTTAGCTTTTGAGTATGGAAAGCCCCAACTCATGTAAATATGGAAATAAAAAATCAGTTTTCTGTGTGAACAAAGATAAGACCTTTGTTTTAGCCTTCCATGTTATTATCTAAAATCTCTCTGGAAGATTTTAGAACAGAAAAATTTTAACATTTGGAGGATTTATTTATAATCCCTTAATGAAAAAACCAGGAAACTCCTTATTGAACTGTCTTGTATAATTGTGGAATATAGAGAAAAAATTAACTGTTTTGCAGCATTCCTTAATAATGTTAAATTACTGCCCTGAGAACATTGTCATGCTCTTGGGCCTCCTGTAGAGATCAGTCAAGAAAAGCCATAGATAAAACTCAGAAATTTTCTTCTAGACTTGGCAAAATTAAACCGAAGAACACAATATAAGCACTGTGGGCAAGGAAGATCAACACTGGAGTACGGAAATATTTCAGTATAGGCATAGTAATGTTACCTATTCTTTAATAAAGACTGGACCTTTGCAACAAAATCAGCTGGTCTTCACATGTGCGTTATGCTGTGGAGAGGAGAGTCTTGAGGTCTTTCAGGGAAAATATTTTTTTTTCCATATAGAATTCAGGGAATAATGTCTTCATAAGCTCCTTTCTTTCTGTTATGAACCCATTAAGTCAACAATGACAAGACTTTGATCTATGATGAAAACAAGCTTGAGACCAAATATCTTCGACTTATAGTTTCCAGCTCTTGTTGTTGAAGCTGTTGGTAGGTTTGGAGAGACACATGAATGCTGACAAACTCCCAACTTTGTAAGCAGGGGTGACTGAGCACGTTTATAATTTAACTTAGATAACTTATATAAGCTTATCTATGCTGTCACTTCTCAAATTCCAAAGCTATTGTACGTCATCTAGTCCAGTAGGGTTAGCAAACTAGTCCAAGAATTGTTAGACTTCAACATTTACACAAGATGTTATGGTTCAAAATGGACCCAGAAACCTCTTGTGGGTTGCCGGTCACTATAAACTATACTCTGTGGATAAAGAGTTATTTCCTGTTGGAAATAACTTGTTAGTCCTGCGTTAGGCCAAAGTAGAGAAGAAATGGCCATCATTATAAAAACTGCCTTCACTGCACAGGTCAGTATGGGTTGTGGTCTCCTTCACTCCCCTTAGGCAGCTGTTGCAAGTCAACCTTGGAACTCATTTGTGACTTACCCATGTACCCACCCTGAATTTCAGTGTTCTGCGGTGGAATTGGATTCTCTCAAGTTTGGACATTGTGAACTGACATGCCTGTAGATTAGAAACCTGTGAGTTGCCTTAGGAAGTCAAGATCCTGATGTCTGTGCAGTTCAGTGACAGCAACACAAATGTTAAATTGATGGGTGTGCTGGGAATCAGCTTGCATTTCATCATGTGCTTTGTAGTCCCTGTCCCTTTAATTGCCCAAACCTCAGCGTTTCCCACTTTTGACATTTGTATGTAGTATATATAAGCTGTTCTGTTTGGGATTCTGTGTTTCAGTTATCTCCTCTCCCTCTTTTTTATCCTCTGTTCACATCGACTTCTCCAAATATAATGGCATAAATTCAGTCATGATGTAAAGGACTCACAGCTAGAGAACAGAAGGAAAATCTTCTGGAAAGAAGATTGTGCTTAATTGCAAGAACATGACAAATGGCTTAAAGTGCTGAGATATTTCATGAAACCTCTTCTTTTGCTCTGTAGTTTCTGCTGAAGTGAGAGTTGCAGCACTTTGCTGTTGTGGCTGTTGCCACTGATGGAGAATAAATAATAGTACAGAAGTCATAATAGACTTCGGCATTTATATTAAATCTCTTTTTTTGTCACTGAAATTTTGTTGTTTTTTGCAATTTTTTCTAAAGGGAATCAGGACCAGTCTGGCTTCTTACTACAAGCTATTCTGCAGCTACGTTTCTGTCATCTCGTATTTTCCATGTATTAGAGTGAATATATTTGCTTTGTTGTTTGTTTTGGACAGATCTTGCATCTTTAGATCTTGGAATGTCTTTTTTTTTTTTCTTCTTTTTTTTCTTTTTTCCCCCCCTAAGTCTTGAGCAAGTTTCCATCCCAGAAACAGTGCTTATGTACGTAGGGTATTGTGCTAAAACTGCTGTAAGATTAAGTGGAAGTGTCAAAGTGGAGGCTAGAAGTGGCTGTTAATTTAAGAATCTGTGTTTGGGATTATGTTTTTTCTCCAGTTAGTTTATGAGGGATAGGCACAGAAGGGGCAGTCCTTAGACTTGACCAGGAATGGCTTTTGGTGGTGTGTTGAATGTCAAACAACAGACTATCCAGAGGACATGAAGGGGGAGGAAGTTAAACACAAAATGTAAACTGCATGTAGAAAAGCCAAGAAGATGAGTGTATGGGATGGCAAGTGATTAGAGAAATACAGCTGTGGTGCCCAGTTGTGCCCATCAACACCACAGTGTTCTGTATTTTCTTTTTCTTCTGCAGCACCTTTACTTTTTGGCCTCCTTTTTGAGAATTAAACCTAAAGCTGTGTCTTGCAGATATTTTTCTACATATCAGGAAGGAATACTTATACTTGAAAGGTTAACAGTATTAATTTTTTTTTTTTACCCACAGAATGCCAGAGGTATTCGCACTCTGCCCAGCAGAACGGGTAAAAAGCCAAAAACGTATGGGTTTTTCCTTTGATATGAAAATATTTGCACGGCTTTTACAAAGATTGAGAGCTTTAGTTTCCAAGATAGCACCCCTGTTGTTAATCCCATCTGTACTCTGTGGGATATCTCTAGTGACATACCACTAACATTTGAGGTAAAAATAGGCTCTTTTGCTGAGCGATGGTAAGGAACAAGACTTCTGCTGTGGTTAAAGTTATCACATAGTCATATTCATTTACATGCTGCTCATGCTGACCTATCTCAACTAGTGGAAAACTGACAGTAGGTACAAACAGATTGGGGAAGAAAATTTCTTGATGGCTGTGCAAAATCAATCCTTGAATCTTCCAGCTAGATGCAATCTGAAAGTGGGTTTTTAGTGTTTTGGGGCTTTTTTAGGATTTCTAGGTTTTTTCTAGGCTTTTTATTCACTAACGTGAATAAAATCCGTGATTTAAATCAGTATTAAAGTGTTGGGAGATCAGCAGCATTTGAGAGATGCCTCTCCTGAGCACTGTGGGGTTATTTTTGCAGATTGATGGGGTGGTATTTGAAAGCATGACACTTTCTGTCAGTTTATGTGAGAGATGTATTAAAATTATTGATCTGGCTTTGAACACCCATTAATGTCCAGTTAGCTTTTACAAATGACTCTTGGGTTTTCTGTGTGTGTCTTGATTTTTTTTTTTTTTTTCCTGCTAAGCTACTGAAACACTCGTTTCAAAGAAACATTTTGCAATATAGATGTGAAATGCTGTCCTATCTTCAGCATCTTTAACGATCTCGCCTGGCACTTTCCTGTCATTCCCAGCTTTGCTTTCAACCCTCTCCCTTACTTCCTTCCCACCCCCTGCCAAAAAATCCAACCAGCCTTGCTGCGGGTCACACGGGTATAAAATGTACCCCGACCCAGAAAGAGCTATTGCCTTCATAGCCCCATGGCTAGAGCAGGTGGGATTTAAAGCACACACACACGTGAAAAAATAATGCCTTTGCTCCACAGAGTCTTTATTCATATGAAGTGGAGCAAACCTGGGAGGAGAACGTGAGCCAGTGCTGCTGTGCTGTGGCCAGCGGTCGTTTCCCTTGGGAAGTGGGACGCTATCGTTCACATCTGATTTAAACCCACTGACTGCCATGAATGCCAAGCTGTTACCTGTTTATACGCGTCTCTCTCTCATTTTCCTGTTTTAAGCTTTCTAGTCAAGATATTTTGTAAGGTAATTCCTGATTTGTCCTCTACATTAGGTACCTGAAACATTGCATGGAATTAGTATACAGTAGGTGGGAGCAAAAGATGAAAGACTCATTTTAGTTTGCTTGGTGGGAGCTGTGGAGCTTTACTAGAGCAAGTTGTTTCATTAATTTCCCAACCTGAGGCTGAAGTGCCTGTGCACTCATTAGGCAAATCCCTTGCAGAAGATGCTGGCTCAAACCATACATGAAGAGGAGAAATACATAGGTGGTGGCAATGCAGAGCTGGCAGGGGTACAACGATTTATTTGGGCTACCAGTAGAGGAGCCGGGAGAGTCCATCAGCAAGCAGTTGATGGGGAAGTGGCCACCAGTTTGGGACCTCCATCTGGCACCTCATGCCCCACATGTGTTGATGGAGCCCACGTGGGAAGCGATGGTGAAAGTGCTGCCACTTCTGCGGGGCAGCGCCTGTCTTCAAATCCATAAAGGATCTTGCTGATGCCAGTTGGTAATTGCACTCCTGCCCCTATTTTATGCCCATGATCTGTAAGCGATGACATGCCGTGTTTAAATTGAATAAATCTGTGTGCTTGCGTAGGACCTGACGGATCCAGTGTGGATGGTCCAGCCTCAGTGATTAGATAAAATTATTAAACCATTTTACAATACATAGTGATCACTGTAAGTACGGTTAGAAACTTTTGGTTTGAACTGCTTGTCTTCTAAAATAAAACACTTTTTTTTTCTTTTTTTTCCTTTTTTTTAAACAAACCCCTTATCTGCTGGTGAACAGGCATCGGAGGAAGTGTCAAAATCTCTGCAAGCGATGAAGGAAATTCTGTGTGGGACCACAGACAAGGAGCCACCTACAGAAATCGTGGCTCAGCTGGCACAAGAGCTATACAACAGTGGCCTTCTAGTGACCCTTATTGCCAACCTGCAGCTGATAGATTTTGAGGTATGTAGAATCCATAAACCTTTTCATATCCTTGGTCTCAGCGTTGTCAACGAGTATAGCTGTATTTTTCTGACGTCTAAATAATTTTATTGTACTCAAAACTGTTTTTTGCATGCTGAAGAAAGTAGCTGCTGTAGGTTGGTCAGTGTGCTGATAGGTGTGCTCGTATACTGGAAGTAAATGTAATGCATCTGATTTAAATCTCTTGATTTTCTTAAAACAAAACCAAGAAAGAAACATTGCCATGTATATCCAAACAAGATAGGAAATGATGCCGAGAATACTGTCTGTGACTGACCTTGTAATCTGCAGTGATTAACCTCTTGCTTTGGGATAGTACAACTAGAGTCAGCCACCATCTCTGAAGATTGTGTCCGATTTAGGAGGGGTCCAGCGACATGCAATAAAATTAATTGGAAGCATGGGAAAATCTCATGTGAAAAAGCTTGAAAAAAAATTGGGATGATTTATTTGGGAGGAAAGGTGTTAAAAACTAACCGCAGGTGGCAATGTAAATTGGGTTGCCCCCACGTGGTTCTTTGGGTTAAAAGAAGAAAGGACCATCACTTTTTTTGCTAGCAGAAAGATTTTGTATTGTATATTTGTATAATTTTGTGTAATAAATTTGTATATTTTGTATAATAATAATTATGTATTGCATGGAAATCTTTGCCAGTTTTGTTGTTAAAGCCAAGAACTTAGTAGACAACTACTAAGACAACTTAGTTACTTGTAATTAAGGAGAAGAAGAGTTATGGTAGAAAAGACTGCAGTAATTTAGGATAAATATAAACCCTTTTCATTGACCTTTGACTGGCAGGGAATGGGAATAAACTTCGTCACTGGCAGGTCATTATAGTATTCCTGTGGCCTACGGTCAGCCGGGACAGTGGTTCCCCAGGGACTGCTGTTACGAGTCCTGTGACTTCTATGGCTCCCGGGCACTGGTGAATCATCACAAGTGTCCAAGCGTCTCTGAGCAGGAAGAAATTCCCAGCTCCCAGGAACCAAACCTCCACTGCCAAGGTCTGCAGCAGGGGCAGTACCCAATGTGTCGAACAGGGCAACCACTGCATTTAAAAATCAGTTCCCAGAGAGATCATCTGGTGCTCTCAGGGCCACCTTTTGTGGGAGTTGCTTTCTTGTGGAAGATTTTTCACGATATTGAAGTAATTTGTTGTTACTTTACTTTTCTTTCCATTTTGTAAATGAATGAAAGGGAGGAACAATAGGAGATTTTTTTCCCCCCTCTTCCCCCCACCCCCAGTAAAGCCAGCATTCAAACGACTGATCTATTTATTTTGTATTAATTTTTGAAAATGTTATTAGTGGAGTTCACTCACTTTTCCTCAGACTTAGGTTCAGGAGATTATTATTTTTTTTAATGCTAGAATTTCTTCAGAGCCTTTCATTTGTCTTCTCTCTGCCACCCCTGGTTACTATTAAATGTCTTAATTAAAAAACAAAAACAACAACAACAACAACAACAAAACAACAAAAACCCAACCCCAACAATCCAAACCCCTAAAAAGACAGTAATTTATTCATTTGTTGTTAAGAAAAAAAGAAGAGGGGGGTATGAGAAGACGCTGTTAGCAAATACACCACAGAAGGGAAACTACTGCGTTATTTTAGTCGCCTGACAGTCTGTATTGCTTTTGTCAGACAAAAAATTCTGAACATATTGAACCCACAGTCAAATGCAAGCACTGAATGAAATATCAAATCTGTTGCTGAATTACTGTTATTATGAAAAACTATAATAGCTTTTGTGGCAAAATAGGTTCTTCCATGCTTAAACCTTTTCAATCATTTAGCAAAACTGTTATATATACTCTTTTTAGCAAACAGTAGAAACACAATGGCATTGAACAAGAGGATAGTAAGCACATGTGCTGCTTTGTCTTCATATTCCCATCGGCTTTTTCAGTTTATCAGCTTTTTTTTGGTAGAAAGCAAGATCATAAATAACTTGAAAATCTGATTTCTGAAGGGAATAATGTTGATGTAGGTTACTTCGTTTTGTCCTGTCTCCTACTCACCAACCCCGCTGCCCACTTTGATCCCAATTTTGCACATCTGTATTTACCTTTGGAAGATGTGTTTTCAAAGACTTCATGAAATTTGATGGCTGTTTAGCAGCGTGAGACCAGAGCTCATGCCCCCACCAAGAAAAAGGCAGAAGCAGAGACTTGAGTCTTTTTGTTGAACTTTGAAGAACTGAAGAAAGTGTGCATAGAGGAAAAGTTAACTAAAAAAATTATGTTACTAAGTGCATGTAAGCCTTTAGGTTCACAAACTAAAGCCACTCAAAGTGGTAGTAAATAGCCACAAGCCCAGGACTGGTGACGTTAGAAGCTTTCCCTTACTTTGTCTTCAAATAGGAGCTAAGTTATGGTATAGGAATCATGCAATTTGTTATTTATATAATGTCATTCTTTGCAGTTTTTTTGTTCTTGTCTAGCCACTATCTCTCTATGCTGCCTTATCTTGTGCTTCAATGGCCATATGTATTTTATTATAAGGCAAAAATCAAATTGCAGATCCAAAAGTGTTGCAAAAGTATTCCATCAATTTTTATGGATGTCTGGTGGTGAGGGGTGTCTGCCTTGGTTCTCTCCATTCCCTTGAGGAGAACCCAGAGAGACCAATTTCTTTCACTTTCACCATTGCCGGTCTCTAGAACATTGGATATAATTGGATATATCTGTGAGATATCTATCTATCTATACATATCTCCTCTCTGCTATTGGATATAATGCTGCAGTGCACCTAATATTATGTAACTAATGTAAAATTTGGCATAGCAGAGAGGAGCGCTTAATTTTTGGCCATTTTTACCTCACCCTTCCAACAGCTCTTCTCTGTCTGGATTGTTTTTGTCTTGGAGTAACTGCTGAAGCCGCTGGGGATCACAGGATTCCAGACAAATGTTATGGGTGTTGTAAAGACAGAGGAGAATGGGATGACTTTATAAAGAGCCTAATGAAGAGAATGTCCAAGGGTCAAAAGTGTTGCAGACAAAGGTGGATGGACTGGCCTGCGCTGATTTGATTTTCCTATTTAATTCCCCGAGTCTCCAAGCCAGCTGGGTTGGAATGAGTAGGAATGCAGAATATTTTGTGTTTCTCAGCAGTGATTTATTTGTAGAGGTGAAACCAGGGAATTTCTCTCTGTGTGAAACTATCTGCTCCTTGGCTTCAAGCGTTCAATAAGTTCTCCGCCAAGGAATGTTTGTCCTCTCAAGACAGATCAATGAGCACGTACAGATTATAAGTAACCTTTTGCTTTAGCTTGCCCTGTGCATAGTGACCTGCTGTTGACTCAGTGCCTTGGTTACTGGTCATTAGTGCAGCAGTCTCCCGTGGCCTTGGGAGAAAGTGATCTCAATTTGTCTCCTGTGGCCAGGGGAGAAAGCAGTGGGGGAGGATGAAAACTTCTAATGCAAGATGTATTGGCAAACCCTGTGGCTGAACAGAACATAAATTGGAAGGGCCTTCTGAAAAGCTGTTTGCACACGGAAACATTTGAAGACAAAATGGGATTGTGCAGATGTGTGTATATAGGAGAAAATTAGGATAAAGTGAAGGATCTTAGTTGTGACTGAAGCAGAGACAAGTATGTGATGCAGCCTTTCTATCAGTAGCAATTATTTCACTCTTCATGGTGAAATAATGGGCACAGTTTTAAATTTAACTCTGATTCTCAAAAGTGCAGTCACTCTTGGCATTAATTACATTTGAATAGTGAAAAGCTTTAGCTTTGTAAGTCTAGGCTATGGGGCAGTGTACCTTGATAACTTAAATTTGGAGGCTGTGGGAGCAATAGTACACACTGCAAAGGCATGTTTGGCTCTGGGTAGTGGCTTGCTTTTTTGGTGCTTTAATGTTGCTATTTAAGATAGCCAGGGATTTGCTTGACAGAATAAGGGGGATGCACATCTTCATTTAGAAAGAGAGAGGTGTAAATGCGAGTGGGGAGATCGGTAGTCTTCAGAGCCCCCAGACAGAGGAAGCCGCCTTGTGGCATTGAAGAAACAGCAAGTATGAGGTGGTGGGACTGTGGAGAGCCCAGAAAAAGAGACTGACTTGTTTTGTTTCCAGTTTCATTTCCGCTTTAAGTAGAGATTATAGTGAATGGTCATTTGTTCATGTTTTTTTCTAGTTGAAGATATGTTTTGCTTCTTTAACAGGGCAAAAAGGACGTTTCCCAGATATTTAACAACATCTTGAGAAGACAAATTGGCACACGCAGCCCTACTGTGGAATACATTAGTGCCCATCCGCATATCCTATTCATGCTTCTAAAAGGGTGGGTGCTTTAATTTGATTTTCATTAAAGAGCGTTGCCTGGAACACGCTGGAATTGCAGTTGATATACTTTCTCAGTTTTATTTGAAAAAAAACAGGATTGTCAGATTTTGTTCCAGATTTCTTATTTTGTTTCTTTCATACTAACTTTTGTTTTCCTTATCTGTATACTTTTTAACGTCTGGATTATTTTATTTAGCTGTTATTTCTTCACCAAACTTAATGTTGGAATAATTATGTGCTGATTGTTTTTGACTGCTTCCCACATGACGTGTACTTCAGTTCTTGCCTTAAATACTTGTGTAGCATTGTTGATGACTGATGAGTTTCATTTAGACCTTTTTGCATTGCAGGAGTGACTTATAGCGGTGTCTGTAAATAACTGGAGTCAAATGCTGGACCACCATGTGGTAGAATGGAGAGAAGGCAAAATGTGTAAAAAGAATACTTGTGCCTGTGGGGCAGAATTCTCCAATGCTCGTAGCCACGTGTGAACAACTTTAAATTAATTCTGTAATGAACTCCACAACTTTTAGCATTAAATCATTTTTTATTTCTTTGGTCTTTTAACCTTTGAGGGGGAGTCAGTGCTCAGCTGTAACCTGGTAGTTCCCAAGGTAAGTTGGCCAAGGAGGAGTAGACTGCCATGTGGAGAGGCCATCACCTATAGTTGCATTCAGGAGTGCACAAGTCTTGGCCTAAAACTCTTGAGGTTTCTGTCCCCTTTGCTTTTGGCCAAAAGCACCTTCCATTCAGCAAGAAGCTTTGCTTTTCCAGCCCTTGAAATCTACTGTTTTCTGCTCAGTTTTCTGTTGTTTTCTAAACCACAGAAGCCAAAGAATCCAAAGAAGCCAAAACTTTAGGATTTTGTTTCTTTTTCCCTAAGGAAAGGAGAATATATGTGATTGGCATTAAAGAACTGATGTAGAAATAAGTGCATTTATTAGCTGAACAGTATGAAACATGGACTTTTCTAGCAGTTGTATGATCACACTAGTAACAGCCATTGAAAAACATGACGTAAGCCTTTTAAACTAATGGTTCTTAAACGAATGAATTTTTTTAAATGTCTTTCTTGCTCTTGAGGCTTAAGATTTGCATTTTTACCACGTGCTCCACAGCCAGAGTTAGGAAAATACTTAAGCACCATCTAAGATTTGTGCGTGACAATGCTGCAGCCCCAAGGGTAAAATTCCCTTCAGCCTCCCCCCTCTCCCAGGGGGAGACCCAAGCCAGGAGAGAGAGAGGCAGGCACCGGAGTCCTCTAAAATAGTTATTTCCTTCAAAATTGGCCACATTCCAGCACAGCTGAGCAGGGAAAAAAGTAACCGAGAGAACTAGTCCAGGGATTTCACGAACTAGTACCAGGGATTTCAAGAACTGTGAGCTTGTGGTTGACAGTGGTGGCAAAGCTCTCGGTTGCTGGAATGGGAGGAGGTCTGGACTTGCTGCCTTCCTCGCAGGGAGGGCGGTGGGGAGCCTGGGCAGGTGGCTGGGCTGAGCTATGTCTTGCTGTTACAAGTATAGTGTTTTGTTGTGATTTAGCTTTAATTTTGAAACTCTTGACTTGTTTTGTGTTACTGAACGCCAGCTTCCTTGGAAAGGAAACCAGTAAGCTAGTTAAATATATTTTGGTTTCATTTGTTCATTAAAATTCACCATTTATATAAACCTCAAACTGGTCTTTTCAGGACAGTGATGATAATTCTCTCAGTCATCGTTAAGTTGTACAACTGTTTTCAATTTCATGTATAGATACAATAATTTTCTTTCCTTTTCTCTGTCTTTGCTTTTTCAATTTTTCACTCATTTTGTTTTTGCATGTTGCACATGTATGGCTACCATATGTCTGGGCTTTATTTAAAGTTAAAAAATATTTTTGGATTGATTCCCAGATATTCTTTGGCATCCGTAACAACCAAGAATATTAAGATGATAGTAAGGATTTTATGTTATGCGTATGTGCTGCTGACAGACATTTTACTGTAGGTAACGTGCCATTTAAATGGCATCACCTAGATGCTTTTTGGAGACTACTGCTGCGTGCAGCGGCATGTCCGTGTTAGTTTGGTCCTCAGGCTCCTTGTTCTTGATTTCTTGCAATCTCTCTGCAGCACTGCACTGTATCAGAGTTGCCATTTCTGGAGTTCCTCATTAGAAAGTGCTGTTGAATTCATCAGCAGTGCTCCAGAAGACAGTCCTATCCAGCCCTCATGGTATCTGAGCAGTTGCTGCAGGACAGTGTAATGATGTCAAACATGATTCAGTCTTACCTGCCTGTGTCCTGCTGCCAGGACTGTCAAAAAATGATACTTAAAATATGTGCCAAAAGCGAAGGTAGGGCCCCGAACGCACAGCTTGCTGTGTGCAGGGAGCGTGAGGTCCTCATGTGCAATCAGCCATGGGACTGGGAAACACACACTTTATGTTGGACATCACTACTTGAAAACGTGACTTGAGGATGAAGTTAAATGAAATATAATAATATCAAAATCTGCTTAAAGGAAAGGACAGTAGATTTGGCTGGCTTGTACCTACCATTCAGTGTTTGTTATGTGACATTATTTGGAGAGAAAAAAATAAATTTCAACCATGACTATAAAAGAAAGAGCCCGGGACTATTATGAAGGCTTGTCATTGTTTCACTTAAGTATTGGATGCAAAATTTCCTCTGCCCCCTGACAGTTAGTTCGCAGCAGCGTCAACAAAAGGTTGCTTTTTTGTTGCATAATGTGAGCTCTGTTGAGTGGGAAGGATCCTGAATCAGAGCTCCCACCCAGTGTTTCCTGCCTAATACTCCAGCGGTACTGCCAGCTTGAGATAACTGTTCTTACCTTTTAGGCTTCGTTTTACTTGTTGGCTACTGCCTTCCAGCTTCCCAGCTTCAGAAAAATATACAGCACATAGTTTGCTACCTTTTTTTTTTTTCTTTTTTTCTGGTAGGTTAATTGACCTTCCTGCTGCATGAGGACTTGCTCTAATAGTATCTTCTTTTCTGTGTGTGCAGGCTTTGTGTATGAATAGGTTTTCAGATTAATAAAATATTTGGCGCATATAGAGTAGTGGGTATATTTGAGCCAAATTTTTCTCCCGTGTCAGCATATTGCATTAGCCCAGAAATAATTTTGGTCCTTTGTAATTTAAAATATTTTCCCTCTAGTACCGTGACTGTAGAGGCCTTGAAGTTTGTGGCACTTGCATCATTTCTCACAAGTGACAAATTTATGAGCTCCTTTTTGAATATATATCATGCCACATGCTGTCTAGTGTATGCAGTCACTTGCCTCAATCAGTTTTGTGATGATCTCTTCATATCACAGTGCAGTTAAAGCTTTAATGGTATATTGGCTAAAGTTGCAGAATCCCCCTTGAGTTTATCTAAGGATAAACTCAAGCTATAGAAGTTAGTGTAAAATCAGATCAGAATATAGCTGTTTGTCGTGACCTTGTGTCTCCCAGGCTCGATGCCTTCCTAATCTCCTGCCTGTGCTCCTTACCTTGTACCATCTTCTGCACTAGCCACACAAGTATGATTCCCTTTGCACTGAGATGCATCTCTGCTCTCAGTCTTGTCTCTTTCAGCCTCCACAAGAAGTATTTTGAAGTATTCCAAATCCTTTATTTCCTTTTCTGGTTGCCCCTTGTAGTCGGTACGCAGGGGTTTCTTTAGATTTTAAGTTCATCCAAACAAAGAAGTCGTCTGTATTTTTTTCTGCTGCAGGAGTACGTCAGCATAGAGCACTAATTGCACATTAGAAGTGATTTTGAAGCACATATCTATCATTCCTGCCTGGTGGCTTTGCATGTAAGTGTGGGTGTAGAGAACATGCCAGTTATGCCCAGGGAGAATGTAAACTTCTTCCAGGCATATTCCAGGAGCCAAACCCAACTTCCCTCACTTATGTGAACAGCCAAAGGTCCTTACCCACTTTCAGATAATGGAGCATTTGACTAAGAATGATTCTGTTGATACTTGTGTTTTAAAAAGTTATTGTGCTGGAAACAATGTAATTTGCTTTTATTCCAACCAAAATATTCCGTAGCCAACTATTAAATATTTTCCTGGCTGCACTCCTAGGAGCAGCTCCGCCTCTTTTTGCGTGAAAATTAGTATTCCTGTTAATGGAGTCAGGGAGAGGGTACGCCTCAACAGAAAACATCAGCAAATCTCTGTTGTCTAAAGAGTTATAAATTCATGTTTGCAAATGTTTCCCAAAAGGAAACAAATATAGGGGCCTGAGTGCCTGCATTTCCTTGAGGGTGGGAAGTTTCATTTGCCTGTTTGGAATAGCAATTCATTTTTCATTAAGCCAACTATTGTTGACATCAGGTTGAAGTATGCAGCTCTGGTATGCTCACAAAACACTACCATTCTTTTAAATTGCAAGCTGGTGGTAAATTTGAAGGCCCACTCACTTACAGCACAGATGGCATTTTGTGTTTTTCTTTGTTTTGTTGTTGGTTTTTTTTTTTTCTCTTTTGGCCTAGTGATAGGAATTAATTGTGCAAAGGAAACATGATGCTGATAAGCTCTGGGTGATAATACAGTTCTGATATGGTATAACCAGCTTATTGAAATAGAGCGTGCTCTCTGTCCCTTTGGACTTCTCTGCTTTCACATGACTGAAGATTGCTGGAAGAAGTTCATTTTAAGTCCTCCTGACTGTTGGATTTCATCCTTTCTTTTTTTTTTTTTAAGTTATGTTTCTAACAGTTTTGTTTCAGATTAATTTCAGCTTTAAAGAAATCAAAACTTTATAGAAATAGAAGATGATCTGAATTGCCTCTCCACTCCCTCACTCTCCAGGATCGAGTGCTGGCTCCTGGCTATTGCAATGCGTGTGCCATAACAGGATTGTAACTTGAGGAATGAATTCTTGTCTCCTGAACAAAGTCGTAGCCTCTGCAGAGGAGGGATCGAGCAGAACTCCTAAATTGCAAAAAAAGATCTTCAGAGCTACAGAAAGCTTAATCCTGTGTAGACTGCCTGGATAGACTCTTCCTACCCTCATCATTAGACATTAATATTCTAGAGCAACGTTCTCTAGAAGAGGAGTGGGAGGTGATGGATGGTCATAAGGTGTTATATTCTTCTTGGATAAACTGAGGACCTCAGAATTAAATCTGAAAAGGAAAATTATTATATTGTATGCGCTTTGCTTTCTCAGAAATCTAAAAAGGTGAAAGAGATCTGTTGAAACGTTACGCACTGACCACGGTCTTTCTGCAGCGAGGAGGTGTAAGGCACATTTACACCAAAATGTGTTTTGGTTTGCGACGGCAGAGGTTAGCGACGGGAAGCACTGTCAGCCTTATCTGTGTGACTGCTCCTTAGCTTTGGGCTGAGGTCCTGAAGCTGGGTACAGTGCTCCGGCTGGGAGCTGCTGTCCGTGTGTTGTGTTCCCTCTGGCACACGAGTTTCCTGTGCTACAAAGTTCCCCATTGCTAGAAAAGTGCCCGTTTATCTTTGTTCTTCTACATTTTGACCTTTTCTGTTTCTTTTCATTCTTCAGATATGAATCCCCAAATATTGCCTTACGCTGTGGAATTATGCTGAGAGAGTGTATCCGGCATGAACCCTTGGCCAAAATCATACTTTTTTCGGAACAGTTCAGAGACTTTTTTAAATATGTGGAAATGTCAACATTTGATATAGCTTCTGATGCCTTTGCTACATTCAAGGTAAATTACTCGATACCTGTGTCATAGCATTGTGTCAAAAATGCCAGTCCCTCAGTAGTCATCACTGAATGTTGTGTTGCCTTTAAACTGCATGGCTTTTTTATTGTTCAGTAAAAGATATAATTAATCCTTGGTCTGTTTGTAATAGGATTCAGAACAATGATCAAGTCTGCAAAGAATCTTTAATTCAATACAGATTTACATTTCACTAATGTTCTTCATCTTGATAACCCAAGGCCTTTTATGCAACCATTTAAAACTCAAATTAATCACGTGTTATGTGTAGTTCTTGTAAAATGCGTAACCTTTTTCTTTCCCTACCTTCCCCCGGAGACAAAACCACTACCCATCATGACCACAACCAGTAAATAGAAGGAATCATTCAAAATTCACTTTTAAAGTCCTCTAATTTTTGCTGACCCTTCTGAGTTTGGCAGTCAAGTTTAGGCTAATGCCGTGCTTGCTGATTATTTTAGAAATTGCTTGTATGCTTACTCTTGTGAGCCATCGTTCAGTGTAAGGACCGTACTGCTACAAACTAAGTAGGTGAAAGCACCACATAGACTCTGTATAGAGTCCCTGTATTGTATTAAAAATGAAGCTGGGTGAAGCTTGCCGAATTTCTTGGAGTTAGTATGTGACCATCATCTTGCCTTCAAGGTGCTCTAGTCTTCTATAGACCTTTAAGGTCAATAGCCTTTGAGCAAAATTTGGTGCCTATGAGCTTAATGTACAGGGAAGATTAGTCTATTTATGAAAAATAATTTAGGAAAGCTAGGGAAAATTCTTTTCAGGTAAAGACTCTTCTAAATATAGACATAGCTCCTCTTTTCTTCTATCAGTGGGTTGCTTGCTGTCATAGAAACACGTTGTTCATTCTTTCCTCTCAAAGCTAATTAGAAACATGAGTAGATAGACCTTAGGAAGAACTGTAAGGAATGTGAAGAGTTCAGCTCAGCGATTCAACGCGTACTGAAACCCAGCCTCAGTTTTTACTAATCTACTGAATGGGGTAATGATTTGCATAATGGAGATAATAAGTTGAGCAGGATTACCAATTCAAAGACCTGTTAATCAATAGCAGCACCTTTCAATTATTTTAAGTTGCACTGTCATTGTGTTCATTAGGTAAATGTTATGAAAGTGGAAGTGGCACAGAAATACTGCCAAGTAAAAATACGTGTGTAGGACTGTATAAAAATGCAGCTGAGCTATTTAAATCCTCTATCTCTGGCATTTTACCCTCTGCTCAGAAGGGTGCTCCTGAGCTCTGTTCCCAGCTTGGCAAATGCGCTTTTCATCTTTTGCCCAGGTCACAATGCGTTGTCGGTGATAGACAGTCTCCACCCCAACCAGGGGTACGGATGGGGACAAAGGGCAGTTAAGCTGTGGCAAGGACCACAGACTACTCCAACCCTCCCAAAAAAAGAGGGATTGATGTTGTTCACAGATCTGCAGCTGCGGAACTTACTTCTGTCCCCTGTGATCCGAGTGTATTTTTAGCAGGATTTAAAAATAGGATTCTACATCCTCACGTGCACTGGAAAGACAAGAGTATGAGGGCAGTTCAGACATAGGTCAGAAATCACCTTTTAAAGTGCTTGGGGAAAATCTATAAACTGCATTTTTATTACATTGCCTCTTATTTTAAATTGCCTGACTTGATACATGGTCAGTTCTGGAAATAAACCAGCTGTTCACCTCACCTCCTATTTGTCTGTTGCTCTGAATAACTGGAACAGCAAGAAGTGATGTGGAAGCAACTGAATCATGAGATATGGAGCTACCTCATTTCTAATACCATAAAAATAAGTGCGATGATTGCTCACTGTCCGGATTACTGAACTCGTGTTTTCAGTTCTGTTTCCCCCTTGTTGGGTTTGTAGTGTTGCCACCAGGGTGTCTGGTTCAGAGCTGAAAGCCTTGGATAGTCTGTGCGCCAGAGGAGGGCTTAATTAAATGTGCATTAAAGTCTGAGGATATTTATAGTAGGCAAATATTGGAATTTTTTATGATCTGGAGATGTACTTCTTAATTAAATTCAGCCAGGTGCACTGCAGAGAGGAAAAAGAGCTGCTAAAAATGCAGAGGAAAACGGCCTGTATTTAGAGGTGCAGTCAGCTGTGGGAGGGTACCAGCAGCAGTTGGAAAGAGTGCTGATTGAATACTGCTGCTCCACGCTCTCTCCTGATTTTGTATGAAAAACTCATTTTGGATTATATTCCATTTGTGCCCCCTATTGAAAAATGTTGTACTTGCCTCTTAAGTGCCCTGCATAAAAGCTTGTGAATCATATTTGTTGCACTCAGCCTTTTAAACTGCTATCATTGCAGTCCTGCTAAATAAAGGAATGTATTAAAAACACATACTCGGATTTTATAGCACTCTGCTTTCCTCTTATAATTGATAGTAAAAATAAATTAAAGGATTAGTGTGTAAAGGATTTCTTTTATTTGTGATGCTGTAGAGGATGTGTCTGTGCATCTGCTTCGCTACTCATCAGCTTTGCTCTCTGACTGTGGGTAAGGAAACCAAGGAAAAGATGATGAAAAAGTTAGCAACTGATTCACCGAAAAACTATCGACTTGAATAGACTTCATCAGGCATTTATTGTGATCAGTGTTATGTTTTAAAGGAGGCAATAAGAAATTAAACTTAAAGGCCTCAAACTGGACACTTCATTTCATGGCTATCCATCCAGTAAAGTGACTTGATTTCTTCTGGAGCTGAACATTTGCATCTCTGTCACTGAGCACCATGTTTCTATTCTGTGGGAGAGGTTGCTCTAATTTAAATTTGAATTGGTTGGCCTTTTAGGATGGGATGCCTCCTATGAAGCTTCAGCTGTCTTAAAGGTCTGCTACTGCTTGTGTCACTTAAAGTCCACCTTGGGCAGAAAACCAGCCACAGAAGAAATGCATCCCATCTACCTGAGACCCCTTTCTGGGGATGGAGCGGCTGTGGAGGGAACCTGGGTGGCTAGCTTAGATTGGTGCCTAACTTTTAGGCTTTAAATAAATAAATGTATATATACAGTGGTTGAATTTGAGTCTGCCTTGTTGTATTCATTGAAGATGCGCAATAGCAATTGATCAAACTTTGCATAATTTTCCAGCTGCGAGGTAGCATGGAGATCATTTTTGGCTTTGGGGCCATAGCTGATCCCTCCATAAGTGTTAATTTACTTTCTTCCTTTCCCCCACCCCAGTTTATCATAAGTACTGTGCAGGATGACCTTAAGAAAAGGTGGGAGTGGAAAGGAATATAAAGAGCAAGTGTTAGAATACTTTTATATTGATTCTGTGAGCATTCACTGAATTCTTCTTAAAATCCTAATAAATGCAGAATGCAGTTTTGGTTTTAAATGCTTTCAGTCTGTAGAAATCATGTTGTAAATACCTTCTAAATGACGACCTGGTAAAAAACGCTAAAATACATTGGAGAATCAAATGAGCACGCTCTCTCAGGTAACCTTTCTCTGTTCTTCCCCAGGACCTGTTAACGCGACACAAGTTGTTGGTAGCAGAATTTCTGGAACAGAATTATGATGCGGTAGGTGTAAATGATAGAGCAATATTTTTTTTTAAAAATCTGTTTGTGCTTAGCTGGAAAAAGTGTGCTTTCAGTAGTCTAGGGTTTCATGCTCCACATAAATAGTCACATAGGACTGCAAAACTAAACATTGCTTTTACTAAAGCAGAATCCTTGCATGGGATTTGAAATACAGATACCTCCTCCGCACACACATGGGGACATGCACCAAGGTTTCAGGAGCACCCATAGTTTAAAGGCAAGTTATGTTCTTCTCTGTGTGCATCGTATCTCCTCATATGTGAACACAACTGTCAACTTTGTGTGTAAATAGCTCATGGGGAAAAAAGCGTGCACACTTTTAAAGAGTTTTGTGATATAGCAGCACCGATAGGGCCACACTGGTGTCATATATAATAGTTTGGGACAGAGGAGAGGAGTTACCACAAGAACTTCTGGCATTTCTGGAAATTACACGTACCTAACTGGGGACTGAGCTCTTACCATCCTAAGGCAATTAGTCCCTTGGTTTCCTGCCATTTTTCATTTTGATTTTTTTGGCTCGGTTTTGAACAAAATGTAGGTCAGACAAATTCCATTGGAATCAACTAAAATTGGACTGATATGGATCACAGAATTAGACTACGGGTTATGTTCTTGTGTTACCTGACGTATTCTTTATTTCATTGCCAAAGTGAAAAGGCTGAAGACTGTTTCTTTCATTCTAGAGTTACCAAGAAGGTTATATAAAGATATTGCTGAGTCACAAATGCAGCTTAACTGGAGCAAAATTAGTGTCTCTGCTAATCTTTTCTCTTAGTACTGAAGCACTGCATTGGAACAATCCCCACTTTACCTTTATTTAACTTTTAAAATTTTAAGTATAAACTGTGGAAGTGAGCATTCTGTTAGATGATTCTTGGACAGCAGTGTTGGGGTGTTTTGCTTGCTTGGTAGATGGTTTGAACATATCATAGCCTTCTCTCTCAGACTTCTTGACCACAAGATTCCCTTAGCCCAGTCCCACAAAAGCCAGCACGTGTTGGACTCCTCGTGACCCTCGCTGGGCAAACAGCTTTAATGAGCTGCTCAAGGCAGGTGGCACCTGACAAAAGGCGGTTTTGGCATACACCAGTGTGGGATGCACCATCACCGATTTGGGGTATTGTGTTGAATCACAAAGCAAGTCACAACCACGATATGAGTGAGTTGGACCAGTTACATGCTGGACCCACGTGTCCTGGCAGCTGATTCACCCTCCTGTAAGAGAAGGCTGTGCAGGCACTGGCTTACTTCTGTCCTAGTTGGCTCACACTGGCTCCTGTTATATCCAGTCCATATGTGGTATCCCTTTTTGCACTATTTGGAAGAGGAGTGTTCCTGGGCATTAATACACTGCGTGATAACCTGCCAAGAAAAAAGGCCACGAGAGCTGTGCCTGGCGTGGCAGTGAAGTGTTAGAGGCCAGCCCTGCTGCGGCCTCTGCTGTTCCTCTGGGGTGCGAAGGACCGGGAGGAGGAAGGATGGACATGAATTGGATGCATTTTGTGTTTTCTTGTTACTTTAGATCTTTGAGGATTATGAAAAACTCCTTCACTCTGAGAATTACGTAACAAAGAGACAATCTTTGAAGGTAAAGTGAAGATTCTCAGCACTTTTCTTCTAAATTTGAACTGTGAGTTGTGCAGAATATCAAGATGCATGTATGGCAACAGAGCAGCCATGTATTTCTAATAAAAGAGAACTAAATGCTTGAGGATGCTGCTCCTACAGTGCTCAAGTGTGACTTTTCTTTCTGGGATCTCTGGTGAAGCATTGGGCTGTCTCTATGGAACAAGCACTATCATTTTTCCTCTGACCTGAGGTCTGTACTTTGGTTCAGAACCTAGTTTAAAATGAACTTGAGAGTAATGTGGTAGTCTCTGTTTGTGTGGTGCTGCTTGGTGCTACAGCACCAAGTCTGACATGACCTGCAGATGGGACCAGATAGGCATGTTAATGTAACATCAAAATGAAATGAAGGTGTCTTTGTGGGAGAGCTGCACCACACTTGCTTCTGTCCTAGCTGGCTCACACCAGCTCCTATTACACCCAGCTCATATGTGGGACCCCTCTCTGTAGTATTTAGAAGATGAGCATTACTGGTCATTAAGTAACTCACTGTACGATAACAAGTCTAGTTACATTTTTTTTTAAAGGTAGTGATAATTGAAACCTCTTAGGCAAGCATTAAAATATGTCGTTGCTTTCTTTACATCCAAAAATAATGTGGTGGATTAAAAAACCCGTGGGTTTTTTTACTTGTCTCTATAGCTGCTGGGTGAATTGATTCTGGACCGACATAATTTTGCCATCATGACAAAATATATCAGCAAACCAGAAAATCTGAAGTTGATGATGAACTTGCTGCGAGATAAAAGCCCCAACATTCAGTTTGAAGCATTCCACGTGTTCAAGGTGAGTCAGCATGAGCTGTAGAAGTGGCAGACTTCCTCTTTTCCTCATAAAAGTGTCTTTCAAGGTGGGCAAGAGAAAGCCCAGAAAATTAAGGCAAAGATTGGGGTTTACAGTCACTTCCAGTATTTGAGAGTGCCTTAATTGACAACCTTTCTGTCGCTCAGCCTCTGATTTCTGTTCACCTTCCTTCAGGTGAAATCTAAAGCAGCATCATTTTGGTTTGGGCTGAGGGTAGTCACTCAAGTAGTGATGAGGTGGATGCTACAGGTAACAAGACACGCAGCTTCTAGGTCGTATCCAGGGTACCTTCCCCCAACTCTTAGGTCATTTTACCATGTGATTCTGGGTAAATATTAAAAAAAAAAAGTCTTTAAACTCTACATTAAGACCAAAAGTAGATAGTGCTAGCACTGTGCATCAGTACAAACACAATTTGCTTTAAAAGGTATTAAAAAGATTTGGTAAATCTGAGCTTGAAATAAGTTTAATACTTCCATCCGTTTGCAGTGATCATTAATGCAGTCTTAAACAATTACCAGAGCCAACCAGTGTCCCTTTTTTCATGATGATTAATGTTAATTAGTGGAAAGTTTACCGTTTTCCTAGCAAGAAAGTTCTCGGCTCTGGGACAGAGGGTGAGTTGGATTGTTACTATGCAAAACTGCTTTTAATTTGCAATGAACACATTAATTTCAAGCTATGTAAATAGAGTTGTTGATGATTTTCTGAAGAGGAAAATTAAGCCTGTAAGGATGTCCTTGCCCAAGATGGTTAAGAAAGATACCAGATCATACCAAAAGGCATGCTATTGCGAAAAGGTTACATCACCCTCCACAAATTCAGGGTGACTTGTTGAGTTTTGTACTTCTGCCGTTTCTGCTTTGGAAAAAAAGCTTTCAGATCTTCAGTGTGGAGGCTTAGGGAATGTGCAGCTTCTTCAAAAAACTTTTCATCTTAAAAAAAACCCCCACCATACTTCAAGGAGGATTAAAAAAATTCCCTCCCTGAAATAAGCAGCTTGGTAAGCTGTTCCCTTGCTGACTTCTTCCATAGTCAGCTGAACTGCTGTGAGTAACTTCTACTCCTCCTCCTTATCGGGAGGTATGTGGCTGCAAGATAAGACAGCAGTCAGGCTCCAAACACTTGCAGCCTTTGAGATGCCTATGGAGGGAAGGGATCAGAGGACTGGGCGCTCTCAGCCACTCTGTGAATAAATGACAGATTTTTTATGTATGAAACACATGAGTTGCTGTTCCTGAATTAATGATAGGGATGGCCCAGGCCTTAGGAACAGCTGATTTTACTTATTTTAAGAGGCATTTGAAAGGATTTGGAATAACTTGAAAGGATTCCAGTGTGCAGCCATGTCACACATTGCTGTTTCTCCCATTTTGCCTTCCCATTCCTCCCTTCCTTTCCTTTTCCAGTATGTTGCATCCCTTTTCCAGTTAAGAGTGGAGATACTGTAGGCTCAGCCTTGCTTGACTGCTTGTGATTGCTACCATGTGGACATAATGCTGAGACCTTCGGGTGCTCAGCAAAACAAACGGTCCGCGGTGGTAATGTTGTGTCTCTTCAGTTCAAAGGGCCAAATTCTGTCCTCAGATAGTCACCTCCATGGGATGTTGTTGTTTTTTTCCAGATGTGCCAGTCAGCAGCATTTAAGCAGTGCCATGGTGTGCTTCATGCTATCTCACATGTACGGTGCTCGTTGTGGGGAAATTGCAGACTCAGAGCAGAACCTCATCAGCTGGGAATTGCTCGTTTATTACCACCAGCAGCACACTCGAGTAACTCTAGAGGTGCAGCAGAGCTTCCCTTTTAGGTCCTCGCTGAGGATCTGGGCTAGCTGGATGTAGAAGCACTCAGTTTCTTCCCGGAGGGCAGAGTAGGTAAAGAGTGTTATAGAAAATTGCAGTGTGAATTAGCTTTGTAGAGCATTTTCCTCTGATTACACTTCTTAAATTCAATTCTGTCTCCTTGAGAAGTACTAAAGGAAATCCTTAAATACTTAAGAGAATGGGGAAAAAACTACTGGCTGGTTGTGCCCTGTTCTGCAGCATCCCTGCCTCCTGTTTCTGGGTTAGTGTCCAACAGCCCAGTTCTCTTGTCAGCTGTAATAATTCCATGCTAATGTAACTGGGAGAGAAATCTCGTCCTCAGCTCTTAATCTCATAAATTTTAAACTGTGCCTGCATTTTTAAATTGTGCTTGCAAAATACTTGTGCAGTCCTGGTTGAAATTACAGTAGGCTCAACATAGTGATTTGAAATCAAAGGTCTGCTGAGAAGTGGATACTTGCTTCTCTCTCTGAGCTGCCAAAAGATTTGGGTTTAAATTACCTGATTTAGATGTTTCACCAGTTAGACACAGCTGAAATGAAAAAGTGGTTGTTTTGTAAGCATCCAAATTCCAACACTCCCATGCCCCAGCTGACCCAAAAAAAAGTATATGACTCTTACCTCCCTGAGGCAATTTCTAATTATTGAAGATTCAAAACTGCGAGAGACGAAAATGATGAGCACCTCTAGTGCAAAAATACATTGCAGGAACATTTTGTGGCTGAAAATGTCAGTACCTCTTTAAGCTCTGAGAACATTTCACTCATCCAGGATGCTTTGGGTGGGAAATTGAAGACAAACAGGGTGCCCGCTTGCAGTGTTTCCTTACATTCTCCACTGAGGAGATGCTTGATCTTTCTCCTAGCTCCAGCTGCTTCTCTTTCTTTTGCCTGAGCAAAATGGAGCTTCTGCCTTGTGGCACCATCCTAAAGGCCTGCAGCTGCTTTGTAAAGCTGGATGTCCCAGACAATGTATGCATGAGTGTTAGCCAGTATTCAATCATTAGGAAAAGCTAATACACCTCATCCTGTTCCTCCTCCTTCATAAAAATATTGAGGTGCTGGAGCGTGTCCAGAGAAGGGTGAGGGGTCTGGAGAACAAGTCTTATGAGGAGCGGCTGAGGGACCTGGGGCTGTTTAGCCTGGAGAAAAGGAGGCTGAGGGGAGACCTTATTGCTCTCTACAACTACCTGAAAGGAGGTTGTAGAGCGGTGGGGGTCGGTCTCTTCTCCCAAGTAACAGGTGATAGGACAAGAGGAAACGACCTCAAGTTGCGCCAGGGGAGGTTTAGGATGGATATTAGGAAAAATTTCTTCCCCCAAAGGGTTATCAAACATTGGAACAGGCTGCCCAGGGCAGTGGTAGAATTGTCATCCCTGGAGGTATTTAAAAGACAGGTAGACGTGGTGCTTAGGGACATGGTTTAGTGATGGTTTTTCTCAGTGTTAGGTTGATGGTTGGACTCGATGATCTGAAAGGTCCCTTCCAACCTAGGTGATTCTATGATTCGTGTAAGGGCTCTCCAGTTCCTGTGATGGATTTGTGAGAGTTATTAGTGGAGGCTGCTTTGAGTTTGCCTGTAGGGGAGAACAAAGCTTTCAGACATCTGTGAACGTGGTGCAGGTATTCCTTTGACCTTATGCATTTACAAATAAAGGCTCTTATAAATTTCTCATATGGGGAACCAAAAAGCTCTCTTGGCTTTCACATAAACAATTAGATTATTTTGAGGAAAACACCCTGTAGCGGTGACTTGGAATTATGCAACCTTCTTGTTCTTAAGCAGACATTTTGCAAGATATATTTTACTGTTTAAATCTAAAAATAGAATGGGTACACTGTGTTTTGTGACCTTAGTTTCATTTTTCCATTCATTTCATGCACAGTACAGCGCTACCTCCTGCAGCTTGCTCTGCAAATGATCTCACATAATTTGACCGTACTGACAGTTTCCTCTTGTTAAGAAGCTGAAACCACGTTTGTGGGGATGTGTCCTCTCTGTTTGTTGGCTGGATAGTTTATAGGGCAAGAAGCGTTATGTGAAGCAGTAAACTATAAGCAACAAGAACACTAAGGCACCTCTGTGGGCAATTTCCTGACAGTAAGATTGTGCGTGACCCCAAAGTAAGTCTTAAAATACCCAACCCAGGGTATCCAGCCTCTGTAATCGCTTTTGCTCTGCTGTAGTCCCAGAGGGTGGTGATGCCTGGTTATTAATTGTAAGGAGACAAGATCAGATTCTCTAATCAAGGGATTTTGGTATTTGTTTGGAGAAATCCAATGTATGACTTTTAATAGAGACGAGGTCAACAGTTCCACTTTGGACAGCTTTTGAAGCTTCAGAGTTGATTTTCATTCCAGGCCTTTTGCAAATATTCACAAAACAGAACTGTGATGAAAAGGCTATTTTTAGAGTTGGAATTTTAATATGAGTACTTTCTTTATTTTGGTCTCTGTCTCTTTCATATATCTGAATTAAGTGCTCTAGAACACGCAACCTTTCATAATAAAAACACAGGTGAAACAAAGTTCTCTGTGAAGTGTTTTAGCTTCAGTTATATTTCATTTTAGTAGTAATGTTCCAGATAGCGTTAATAATGATTTCTGTTTTCAGGGGTTTATCTCCTCCTCTGTGACAATACAGAGTTCTGAACATGGGGTGCTCTTTTAAAAGTAAAATCTCATGGTGGTCCTAATCCTGGGCTTTGTGAAGCTGATTAGTTGATACTGGCAGAATTGACTCTGTTTGCTTAGCCAAAGTATTGAATAACATTTCAGGAATTTTCTGGTCCTTTAACATTCTCTCTTTACGAGCCCCTGTTGACGCTGAGCAAGGCTGGCAGTCAAGATGATCTTTCTTTGAATGCTCAGTGTGACAGTTTTGCAAGGGAAAGATTATAATCTATAAATAATCGAGCAGGAAGATAAACAGGATGTGATGTCTTCTATTAAACTAAGTTGTTTAATTATTTGCTATGGTAATACTAGTTGTAGGACCAATATGAAATGCTGGTATTTACTAGGTTTACCACTAAAACTTTCCAGTTCTCCAGCAGACCAGATAGCTTTTACAAGAAGAATGATTTATATTTCTTCATTTTGAGAGTCAGCCTTCAGTTATCTTTGTAAGGAGGCCTAATATTCATTGAAGGAAGATGTTCAGCACTTCAAGGTCAGGCCTTCTTTAATGGATCCCATTTGCACCACAATCAGATTTTTTTCTGAAAACGCAGGTCCTGTCAGTGTACTCGGTGGTTTTCTTCTCCTGGTCACAAAAGGGGAACTGAACTTCAAAATTAAAAACTTTTAATGAGGATCGGTAATGGTTACCTTCCTCATTCCTGGCTGTAGGCTTACCTGCTGCTTTTCTCAAAGGAAGCTTGTCCAGATGACTGGGGGCTTATCACAGTCCAAATCCTGGAAGTATCCAGCCTCCATCAGCGTAGTGTCCTGCGGTAGGTCAGCACATGGGGAGCTGCATCCTGGGGCTGCTCGAGCTGAGAGCAGCAACTGCCGCAGTCTCAGCCAGAGCCAAACATTTGTACCCAGGAGATTTCAGGATTCGTGTTCCCTAGATAAGGCGGGGACTGGAAAGCTGTAAAGTACATTCAGTAGTGATTTACATCCCCAAACCCTTTATTTCTCATATGGGGAACCAACGCATCAATAGCAGCGTATCAAAGTTGTTTGCGAGGGAGGGGATTTTGCTTTCAGATGCTGCGGGCAACCACAGAACCATCAGTTATCGCCAGTCCATCAAGTGTAGTGAGAGCTGTGAACTGGGTGTCCGACCCGCGGACAGATGTGTCCCTGGTAAGATGGTGCACTTCGAGTGCTTGGAGCATCGCACAGCAAAGCTGTTATTTTAGGGTGGCTGCTCTGAAGGGATCCTTGGGAGCTGGTGCTGTTGGTGCTACTCTCGGGAAGTTTTAGGTGGCAAGTACGCATAAAAAGAAATTATCTGATGTTACAGCTCAAGGTATTCTGAGAAAGGTGATGTGAAGGCCTGTGCAAAGAGGGTGTGAATAACTGTGGATATTATACTGTCACAGGGACCACGGCCTGGCCACTAGATCAAGGAAAACTTTGTAAAAGACTTGGGGCCTGGGAGCGTTCACCCACCATGGCAGAGGCTGCAGCACTTTCCCCAGAGGAAAAAATACCTTGAGGCAGGGACTCCTAGGAGCCACCTGAGGAGGAGGGATGCAGAGGAGACAAAAGCATAGCCAGGGATTAGGGCTCTTATGGCATCAGGATGCCAGGGTTTAAGATTACTTTCCTTCACCTTTGTGGAATAAAAAAATTACAGTCTCACCTCTCTGTCTGGCCAGAAGTACTTAGTGTGACACTGCTGATGTGTGCTGAGCTCCATTCCTTCCACACATTCCCCACGTGTGGCATTTTCCACTAATTGGGATGTATGAAGCCTAACAATGGGTCCGATCTAAATCCTGTCCCAGACTTTACCAGATGATGTTTCTGGGGGCAAGGGGCTGTAACGCAGCCCCCCAGGAGCGTGGGTGCGTGTTCCTTATCACGTAACATGGCAGCTCTGGGCGCAGCTGGACATGGCCCGGGTTTTCATGTGGGAACAATCTCAAGGGAGATAAATGAACCTGCAGAAGAGCCCTAGGTCTAGAGCCAGCAGCCCCAGGGGTGGGTGAGTGGTGGTGCCTCCTGCACTCGGACAACATGCCATTCTGTACTGTCAGCAGATGTTTGTTTTCATTCTGGTTTGAACAGGCTTGGAGGGAAACTGGCCGTTTTCCAGTCCTGTCCATCCTTAATTTCTTCTCGTCGGGTAGAGAATAACTCCAGTTATTTATGTCGTTGCACAAGCGCTCGGGCGGTGTTTTGTTGACCAGCCATGGTAACCTCGGAGCAAGCCAGATGTGGGAGCTTCTCCTGGGGTGACCGGGGGTGTGCTGCGTGTGTGCTCCTGCTGTCCCATCAGCCCCCTGTGACTGGTGTCCGCAGAGCCCGCATGTCCACAGCATCCTGAGCTCCTTGGGAAGAGCGCGTCACCGCTGGCCTTTACAACCGGCCTTAAGTTTCCTGTCCTCCTGCTGCTCCTAGAAAATGTTAAAGAAACAGTGTCGCCATATAGGGGGTCACATCCAGAGCTGGAAAACTCTGCAGCTTTAGGCTTTGCAGGAGGAAAAATCAGAGCACGGCTAGGTTTACCCTTAAAAACTGCTACTTGAGAACACCAGTAAGCCCGCAGCGCTGGGCTGGCCGCACCAGGTGATAGCATCACCTCCCTGCATTGCCACCCTCCTCTGCTCGGCGAGGGCAGCAAGGCGCCGAGCGCACCATGGTGCTCCTGCTGCTCCTGCTGCTCCTGCTGCTCCTGCTGCTCCTGCTGCTGGAAATTTCCACACTCCCCGTGAATGGATTAGGCAGAGGGAAGTGGAGCCTCTGACATATTTTTCCAAACCAAAACAAAGCTGGCAAGTCTAATTTTAGGCCTGGTTTAGTATGGAAATGATATCAATACTGACACAAAGCTTTTCCGTTCTCCTGATAATTAATTTCTGTGTATTTAAGTCTTGCATGTGGAAGAGGCTGAGAATTGATAGCTCGCTCTCGACAGCTGGGTTTACAATCAAATGCTTTTATCAACAAAGAGCAAAATTAAAGGGAAGCGATACCACACGCAGGCGTAGCTTTGCCTCAATTTGCTGTTGAACCAACATGTTTGTACCTCCACTCCCTGTGCCTTGGGACAAGGTGTGTAGCAGCAGAGCATCTGCCTGCCTGCCTTCGGCTGGCTTGCTAGAAAATAACTTACGGGGATGTTGTGACTGATGTTCCTCTCTCTCTCTCTGTGTCTCCCTGCGCCTGGTTTTGTTTGCATGTTAGGTTTTTGTGGCCAGTCCAAACAAAACACAGCCTATTGTGGAGATCTTGCTGAAGAACCAACCCAAGCTAATTGAGTTTCTGAGCAATTTCCAGAAAGAGAGGACGGATGACGAACAATTCACTGATGAGAAGAACTACCTGATTAAGCAAATCCGAGACTTGAAAAAGCCAACGGCATGAAGAACTCCCCTCGTTTTCCACTGTAGGCATTAATCTCAATTGTTAAGTTCCTCTGTGTCCCTTACACACCACAATAGTGCTTGAGAAGGCACAGCAAGTGCCTGGTTTTTATTTTGTCTTTGTTCCTAGATGTCAAGAGTATAGGGGTTTTACATGAAAACTAAAAAAAAACCCAAAAAATCTAGAATAATATATTATTTTTAATCGGGACTATAATTATTTATGTCAGTTTAGACTCTCTGTAATAGAAGCTGGTTTGACAGATTTTCATTTGTGCTCAAGAAGAATGAACCTCTTTGCTTAACTTTTATCAGCAAACGCAAGCTGTGGGTGAGAGCACAGAGTAGGTCTTCTGAGGACTGTACCGTTGTTCCTTTGCACCTGTAGTTGTGACTTTGTTCTAGTGCTGCACACACACAAGACTGTGAAAGAGTACGTTCGTCTCTGGAGTTAGCTGCACTTATAGACTGAGTTCTTTAGTCAAAACAGTGGGAGATGAAAAAGCAGTAAAGGTCACGTTTTCGCTTTATTTTTGTGTTCTTTCATCTTTAGAAAGTTTTCTTTTTCCCCTTGATCAGAGGTTTTGTATTCCGTGCTAGGGAATGGGTGAAGACATCAGCCAGATGAGCTCTTTCTGCCTGCCTCCCATTTTCCTGTACGTGATCTGCCTTGTGCTACAGCACAGGCTCTTCCCACCAGCTCCCAAGCAGACTGATGAGGAGCCGCCCCAGGTACGCGGTGCCCATGTACACCCCAATGGGAAGAAGGCAAGGGGAACCTTGCTGTATTGCTAATAAAGTCAATAAATAATAGTTTTAGTGGGAATAACTCGGGGTGGTGGCCAGAGCGACGTGACTGAATCGTGCCGAGCGCTGAGCCCCGGCACCAGTGCGAGAGGAGGCTTCTCAGTGTCTTCCCATCCAGATTCAAATCCCGGTTGAGCCGAGTTCAGCAAGGGGATGCTGAAATGGCCTCAGCCTGAACCGCTGAGTGGCCTGGGGTCCCCGAGGCTGCAGGTGCTCTCAAAGCTGAGAGCGTTTGTTGGATACCTAAAGCAAGTGTGGGAGGCCATTTAGCAGCCCCAGGCACCAAAGGCGACTCGTAGTCTGGCGTTTTCGATCCTTCTTCATCCTGGTGTGAATTCAGGTTCTGTGTTGAAGTTGTAGGAAGGGGAAATCGTTGCACTGTTAATGTTTCAAGTTTAATAAGCTCTGTGGTCCAAACAGTGTTTCCCAGGTGTGTTTGAAGAGTTTTTTGGGTCTTTGGTTTTCTAGCGGGAAATTAAAATGTTACTCTGATGCTTTATTAGGAAGTGGAGTTTGAGAGCAGGGAGCGGAAATGTCTTGAATTTTTCTAGACAGCCTAAGTTCTAAGTTTTCCTATTTGTTGTAAGACAGTTATCTAGCTAAAACTTTAGTGAATGCTTCAGATAAAAAGGTGACACTGAATTGTAAAAACAGAACAAGAATTTTTCCTTCATAAAACTGTTGTATGTTGGGGTGACTGATACTTTAATTTATGTGCTTTAGAAAAGGGATGAAACAGAACAGGTTGTGGACTCTATGGTTTTTTCAGATGTCAGATATACACAACAAATGTACATCTTAGTTGCCTGGAATTAAAAAAAGAAAAATATTTACAAGCTATTAAAAGCATGATTACTGATCACCCTTTATATCTATCTGTTTTTTTCCTCTTGCCTTTCTGGATTGCCAGACTCTGCGCAATGCTAAATTCTTTCTCTCCTTTGCCAACCAGTTTCAGCAGATGGAGAAAGAGAGAGATGAGCGCTTTCTTCAGAGCTAATGCACTCTGCAAAGCATCGCACCTGCAGCCCTGGCTGGCAGGGGGCCTGGCAACCAAGGACGCAGTCCAGCTTAGCCTGACTGCCATCTTCGCCCCCAACTCCGTGGGTGGTGCTCACTACCCAGAGGTAGCTTGTGGGTCGATAAAGGACCGTCTCCAGAATCGCAGTCCTCAGAGCTCGTCGTTTAAGTCTGATCCTCTGAGATTTGGAGCCTGAAACCGAAGGGGGCTTGGCTGTGCTCTGAGCTCCCAGGGTGGGGCTGTCTCCAGGGCTGGATTAGCACAGAGACACGTGTCCGTTGCCTCAGCCTCTGGAGTCGCATGAGAACATCGGGCTTCCAGCCCGCGCTCGGAAAAAGTGTCTAATGGTGTATGGCTGGGGAATGCCTGCCCTTGGCAATGCGAGAGTAACCCATGCAGAGGTGCCCAGTGCATCCGTGAGGGTGGTCAGCGCTGTGAGCTGCTCTCGTCGGCGTGGTCTGGACACAGAAGAGCGCTTGAAGGCATCAAAACCTGGCTGTAATATGAGGTTACACCCACACCCCGGCGTTTGCGTAGGCAGAGATGTGGCAGGCCAACAGGGAACAGAGCGATGGGCCCCATGCTTGCAAGGGCAGCCTTTTCCGGTGCGGGCAGCCATCAGACCACAGGAGTAAGTGGTAAGGAGGGCTTGCGGAAAAAGGAGGGGGTGTGCATCTGTGTCTGCGAGAGACAGGGGAGAAAAAAGGGGTGGTCTTACAGTAAAATGACATGTGCCAGGCTCCTTGCAGCTCATCATACAAGAAGCCGGTCCTGAAGTAGATATTGCCAACTCACCTCAAGTCCTCCCCAAGCTCAACTTGCTTAGGTCTTTGAAAGAATAAGAAGCAAAAGAAATGGTGAAGCAGAAATTAAGCACCATAATAATATTTCACAGCAGGTGGGGACACATCCCTAATTAAATGAAAATGAGGTCTTTTCTAATGCAACTTTGAAATAACAATAGAACTCCCAATTTCCTTTGCTGCATTCAGTCAAGGTGATTCTTCTGCCTAAGCCACTGCTCCCACCAGGACCTCACAATTTCTCTGAAATTAATATCCGGGGGAGCTGTGTGATTGCAGGATACAGTTCATCAGAGTGGAGACAGGGAAGAAGATTATAGTCCGGAGACAGAAAAAAGCTGGAGGTTGCTTGGGCTGCAGTCTCTCCATTCCAATCCCCACCCAGCATTCAGGGGGGTTTGGATTGTACGAATGAATCTCTGCCAAGATGCGATGTATGATCCTGCACATAAAACCTTATTTGATACAGCAGAGTGCCAGGAATCTTTGAACCGTAAGTGTCTGGCCTGGGATTTGGGCAGTTTGTGCTACTAAGAGAAATCTGGTTTGAAGCAGCAACAGCCTCCCCTGCCTGTAATGGCATGTACGCCAGCAGGTGTGAACCCGGGGGACGATGCTGGACTCTGGCCTTCAGGAAACGTAGGTGTTAAGACCACTTGAGCCTCTTAATCTGCATGCTTCAGGGACGAGATCAGATGAGAAGGAAAGAATGACTTGGACCTTGTAATCTAATGATAAAAGCAGTCGCGTGAGGGAGAGATCTGGATCCCATTTGTTCTCCAGTGCGTGCTTTGCTCTTGTCTATGAAATTGGAGAAGGACTAAGAGAACCCAGGCCTCTTTCCAAAGGATGCAGTGATGTTTGGTCAGTAGAGAGGCTTTTTCTCTGGGCCAACAAATGCTTAATTTTTCTGTCTGAAGTAGAAGCACTTCAGCATTTTGGCTGGAAGGACCTTCCTGCAGAACCTCTTACGCCTGGCAGTGCAGGCTGTTATGAGGCAGAGGGGACATGGGTTTTGGTCTCCATGATGTGAAAGGGAATTGTATCTAGCTCTCCCCCTTCTTGACTAAGCACCCTTGCATAAAAATATATGTTTCCATGGCCTTCCACCAGTTTTGGACTTGTATTTTGGCACCTGCCGCTTTCCCTGTGTGGAGCTCATGCTGCGTTATCTTGAGCATCAGCCAATGGACTTGCACACACTGCCTGCCGCTGAACACCATCATGCAACTGAGAGATCATGTAGACCACAAGGATTTGTTGCACTTGCTGCCAAGCAATGAAAGCCCCATTTCATAGCTCTTGCGCTGATGGACCTGAAGTGGCCAGTTGCTTTCCAGCCAGAGCAGACAGGTGGCGGAAATTCTGATGGGCTGCAGTGCTCCTGGGGCCTGGGCAGGAGACACCCAGCGCTCACTGATGCCCGGTGATGAAGGCAGGCTCCCAAGGGCCTTCACTGCTGGACACCAAGTCCTGGAGGTGCTGGTTTATAACAGTTTTTGGTGTAACCAACCTCAGGACCTGAAGCATTCCCCTTTCCAGCCAGCACCTTAACAGAGAGCTCAGCCAGTCTTCCTACCTGTTCAGAGCAAATCCAGGGCTCCTCTCCCACTGAGCGACAAGCCCAGTGAGCTGTGGAGTTACTCAGGCTCACTGCACGTATATTCCATACACACACACACACCAAGTGGAGAAGCGCAAGCTGTCAAGTCTGGGCGTGAGCTATCCCAGAGCCTCTAGTGGGAGGTCCAACCCCATAGCGAGAGAGGCAATCCCGCTGGTGAGAGCTGCTGTGGCCTGGGGAAGAGAAGCAAAAGCCCCCGCCACCCCAGCCTGTGCTGAAGGGGAGCCCTGCCTCCTGCGAAGGCTGGAATCCCTCAGCCTGTGGTGCGTGAGGCCACAAGCAGTCCAGTCCAAGCCAGCTCTGAGCGTGGTTGGTGCTGGGCAAGCAACATGGGAGGAGGCTAAGGGAAAGCCCAGGACAAGGTTAGCAGTTTTGGCGCTGCGGTAAGCCAAGCATCTCACAGGGCTGTGACTTGGCCCAGCTCCCCCCGGAGCCCCAGGGAGCGGCAGGCGGCGAGCCCAGCCCTTCTGACTCACGGTCCGGCTCCGCAGCGCCTGCCTCTCGCTGGCCCCTCTTTCCAGGAATCCAAGAGGAAGAAAAACAATCAAACAAGCAACGGTTGTGAGTGGCTTTGCAAAGCCACAGTAAAAATAACCTTTTCCAGCTCCAGGTGTGTCACAGCGAGTGGCAGCATGGGGAAAGTCTGTGCCCAGGGTGCAGCGCCAGCTCGGCTCTGGCCAAGCCACGGCCATGGCCAGCTGTGCCACCGTGGGCAGGTGGCTCCCCCCGCCCCCAAAACCCACACCTATCTGCCTTAGTATCGACTGGTGTACCGGGGACGAGGACAGGCGATGTCACAGCACGTCGTTGGAGACAGCGTTCTGCCTTGCATCATGCAGCTGAACACTGCAATTTGCCGTTGCTGCAAGGGCCCCATGGCTGTTTTTCACCACCAAATGGCACCGGCAACTGCTGGGAGGACTTTGCTACTGAGCCTTAGCCCCAGGAAAGCATCGCGCTGCCCTGGCCATCCGTGAGACTGCAGGTATTTGCTGCAGTGCAGCACATGAGGTATGGCCCCATGTGTGTCCCATGCCACCTCAAACTCCTCCCTCCCTTGGTGTGCTTGTTTTGCTCCTTGGTAGTGATGCTGACAGGAGTATGGGGTCATCTGGGCTTTTCTTCAGATCCTCGAGTGCAGATTTGGGAATGAAGCCTCATTGTCCCATGGCCAAACGTCTAACCTATGTGTTTTAACTGTCACCCCGTGCCAGCAGGCACCTCCAGCGTGTTGAGGTTTTACAAGTAGTTGGACACAACACACACGTGATCGCCAAAGTGACAGGTACCAACAAAGTCTTTTGGCTGCACGGCAGCCACCAGCCCAGTCACAGCGCCATAGCCCAGCTCCTTGTAGTTAAAGAAACCAAAACCACCCATCTCCCCAGTGCAGCTCTCCTGGGCAGAGCTACCAGTCTGCTAACGAATGGAGTCATTTCTTCTGCGGGCACGGGGAAGGCAGGAACGTATCTTTGGGATCGTGACGTGCCTTGCTCAACTCCTACGAATAGAGGCCCTTTATTTCCAAATTGCTGGGTGCGTTACCTCTAGTAACACGCAGCTTTGCCAATGCCCTTCAACTCGCTTGTAGAACAGCTGGCTTGACGAGGGTTTGGAGCGGATTTAAAAATACCCTTGTCAAAGCAGAGCCCCTTGCATCTGTTCAGAGCTTTGTGCAAACACGCCGGCAGGGTTAGCCTTTCAGCAGGCGGCACACCCAGGCACAGCCCTGCCCCGGCGGCTAGCGGGGAGCAAACAACCCCGTCATTTGCTCGGGCAGATGGTCAGATGCCCGACGGGCTCTGTGTGCGTAGGACAAGCAGGAGCCTGCGGGGAGCAGGGCTCATGAACTCCCGTGGGGGGAAGTGGAGAAAGGCACTTCCTCCCCATTTTAAAGCTGGGTGTGGGGGGAAAATGATATTCACAGCCGGACTCGCCTTGTGCCCCAAGGAGTGTCAAGGGCAGGGCCACAATTAGCTCATGGGATAGAGCAGGTTCTCGCTGTGGGGGCTGACAGCAATGGCTCATGCTGCCTGTCAAAGGCTCAAAGGCAGGCGGCACCGGGGACAGGCCTACTGGCAGGCAAGAAAGCCGCATGTCCCAGGGGACGGCAGGCATCGCAGAGGGAGGAGAGACA
The DNA here is from genome assembly GCA_013398915.1 of Dromas ardeola. NCBI lineage: Eukaryota > Metazoa > Chordata > Aves > Charadriiformes > Dromadidae > Dromas > Dromas ardeola. The sequence continues at coordinate 69,634 of VYZM01020062.1, forward strand.
TATGTTCATTCCAACAAAAGACCCAGCTCTCCTGCTAATAAATAACCACTTCTAGCCACGCAGCCGAGCCCCTCTGCTTCGACTGGGTTTTGTTTTCTCCAGCTAAATCTGTCTCGCCCCACGATGGGAATGAAAGACTAACTGCAGGTGAATGTGCTGGCATTCACACTGTCTTACATACACCTTTCAGGTAGCTCTGGAAAGACATTGTGGGAGGGGGAATGTGTCTATGCTGGCATTCGTGTGACGTCCCGAAGGCCTGGCTCTTGCTGAAGTTATTGTTCAAATGCTTCATGGTTTCCCCAAGCTGCTTCAACCCTTTATTTTCCCTCCAAGTTAGAAATTTAGCTGCCCTAGGGGAAAATTTACTGGCAAAGCCGTGAGGTGACCTCACCAGAGCCAAAGTAAAGAGAAGTTGAGCAATAAAGGCGAAGGAGGAGGAAAAAAAAAAAAAAAAGCAAACGCAGGCAGACTGCAAAGGCGTCGTTGGTGTTAATAAACCCCTCTAGCGCCAGTGATTAACATGTTGCAGAAGTACCATCTCCATCACAGCGCGACCACCCCTTCACCAGCGGGGGGAACGCAGAGTGGGAGGCCGCCCAGCGCTGAGGCAGAGCCTGGCTCCTCAGAAGAGCCAAGTGGAAAATTTCAGGCACAGACAGGTGACACTGGGAGCGCAGAAGGTAAATGTCACACTGCGAAATACCCCAGGGAAGAGCCGTGCCCGGCGCCTTCCTCGGCGTGTCTGTTCCCGGCCCAAACAGGGCTCAGCCTGTGCCGTTGCGAGTCAGGCGGTGCCCTTTCCCCACATGACAGTCCCGCCGGACTCATTTTATTCCTCTTCCCGAGTTTTGAGCCGTCTCAGGCGGTCTGGCCTTTACAGCGAGCACCAGCGCACCTTTGCCTCTTGCTGCCCGCAGCAGGAGGGTTCCCTGGGTGCCCGCTGCCGGTAACGCACCTCCCCGCGGCGGCAGCCGGACCGACGCCCGCTCTCCCCCCGCCTCGTCCCGCACCCCTCGGCCGAGCAGCCGGCGGCGCCCGCCCGGCGCCGTTCCCCTCATCACGGCGCCCCCTGGCGGCTGCGGCGCAGCCCCGCACCCCGCGGCCTGACGGTCAGCGCCGGCAGGGAGCAGGAGCTTTTCCGTTGAATCGTGGGGTGGTTCGGGTTGGAAGGGACCTTAAAGGGCATCTAGTTCCAAGCCCCCTGCCATGGGCAGGGACACCTCCCACTAGACCAGGCTGCTCAAAGCCCGATCCAGCCTGGCCTTGAACACTTCCAGGGGTGGGGCATCCACAGCTTCTCTGGGCAACCTGTTCCAGTGCCTCACTGCCCTCACAGTAAAGAATTTCTTCCTGATATCCAATCTAAATCTCCCCTCTTCCAGTTTGAAGCTATTACCCCTTGGCCTATCATTCATGCCCTTGTAAAAAGTCCCTCCCCATCTTTCCTGTAGGCCCCCTTTAGGTACTGGAAGGGGCTATGATGTCTCCCTGGAGCCTTCTCTTCTCCAGGCTGAACAACCCCAGCTCTCTCAGCCTGTCCTCACAGGAGAGGTGCTCCAGCCCTTTGATCATCTTCGTGGCCTCCTCTGGACCCACTCGAACAGGTCCATGTCCTTCTTGTGCTGAGAACTCCAGAACTGGGCGCAGTACTCCAGGAGGGGTCTCATGAGAGCAGAGTAGAGGGGGAGAACCACCTCCCTGGACCTGCTGGCCATGCTTTGTTCAGTACAGCAGCTAAGGCAAAATAGGCCACAGTTTAGGACTGGGGAACCAAACTGAGGAGCCGTCTCTGCCTGGGGCTCGTTAAGCCAGCCACGGCATTCACAGCAGCCCTTTGCCTCGTCTCTCCCTGCAGGGAAGACTTTGCAGCGCTGCCCTTCGCCTTCTCACCCAGGGGCTGCAGGATCGGTCTCTGACTGCGGCCAGCAACACGCCCCACAGAGGCACATCAGTACTCTCAGTTTCAAGAAACTGTTTTGGCACGTCACAAAGATAACGACCCCTATCTTAGCCCTACTTGTATCCACCACGTTATCAGGAGAAGGGTTCCAGCAGAAGATGTCTTGTGCTACCAGCCTCGTTTCCCTTCAAAGAGGGAACAAAACGGCAAAACGCTGAGCACCACATTCTGGCCAATGTCTTAAAATGCTTAAGACTAGATGTTGCCTGCGTATATGTATGCAGCACGCACAACGGGGGTATGGGCAGATAGCTGAGCAGGTCTGGGAAAACAGAAGGATCCCCAGCAAGGTCAGCAAGTGTTTGACAACAGTTCTCTGCAATTACCTTTCCGCGCAGAAGGGCGTTCAGCTCTGCATATGTGGCACTGTGACCATCTTCATTAACGACATGGTAATAGACATCTATTAGAAATCGGCACGCACTGTATCTGCTGCCTTTGCTTTTTTAGTGTCCAAGAAATGTCACTTGCTGGATCTAACAAATTAAAGTCAAAACAGGTATTTGAAGTCTGGTTCACAGGCATTATGGCTGAAATAAAAAAAAAATCTATTTAGAGGCCTGCAAAGCTTTTCAGAGTAATACTTGCATTAAACATGGCTCTGGGAAGCCTCGGCTGACCATGTCCCACTGACTGCTCACTGCGTGTCTACAATGACATTTCAGCTCAAGAGCCCTTCTGAAATGCATCTCCCACCTGTCCCCGCTTACTGCGTGTGGCTCCATGACATGAGCCAGTCTGGGAGCGCATCGAGCAGATTCCTTTCAGACGAAGCTAAACGGGAAAACAGACTGTAGGAATAGCCCTGACGTACTCCGCTGGCTAATGGGCCTTCAGTCCACATGCCCCGGCTAGAGCTAGGTGGATGTAAAACCCCTGATGGGTCAGGCCTTCAGCATCACCTGCCTCATGCTACAGTTTCGCTCCCCGTCAGCCACACTCTGACCAGCGTAGCCCCGACCACCACAGCGATCCCCCTCTGCGGCGACTATGAATCAAGACGTCTGCATACAGGTAATTCGGGGCAGCAAGGCAGGAGGCGCACCAGGAACCAATTCCCCTGCTGGGATGGTCAAAGCTTTGCCCACTTCCGTCCCTTCCAACCCAGAAACAGACTGCGGAGGTGGCAGCTCACACAATGCTCCCTGAGGCAGTTCTTACTCTCCCAAGGAGGAGGGAATTAATGCTCGTTAATGCTCGAAGGGCCGAGGGAGGGGACCCAAGCCCTTCCCCTGGGGCTGGCAGGAGGCACAGTCTCATGTTGAGACAAATTCTTCCGGCAGAGCAGAGGGAGGTGACGCAGCTCAGCGAACAGCTGGGACTGCAGGAACAAGGACAGCACCGAGCCGGTAAAGGGTGTGAGCATTTCAAAGCACTCTGTAATGTTTCTATTAACCCAAAGCACTTCAAAATACACTTTAGTACTTACTGTAAGGTTAATTTATTAGCAGAAAACATGTTTTGCTGTAAGGCAGACAATTAACAGAGAATTTTCATAATTCTCGGTCAAGAGGCCAAATTATTACTGATAGTTAATACCTGCAATTAAAATGACAGCTCTGAAATGAATGGAAGAGACCCAAACTGCATACGGAAATTTCATACAATATATAAAATATATAACTTTTGTGTTTCTTAATTTTAAATACATTGTTCTTTTTATGTAAGAAACAAACATTCTAGAGTTCATTTGCAAAATACGCACTGCAGGAGATGTCCAGTCTTCCGTGGTTCTCCCTGGTAAGCAGATGACAAGCACAGCAGCGCCTACAGAGCCCATGGGTTCAGAGAGAAACCCCATTCACGTTGTTCCTGTTGTCCAGGATAAAGACCCTACTTTGTAATCCCAGCAAGAATTAAAAGAAGTAGAGTTACACTGATAATCAGAGCCTACAGAAATTTGAGAGCATCCGGAGGAATCTGTAGAAATACAGCAAGACAGAAATAAAGCCAGACTTGCAAGCTGTCAGCCCTACAAGCAATTCAAAATTTCATGGAAAGTTTTGTACAAAAATCCTCTTTAAAAAAAAACGATAAAAAGTAAAGGTAAAATCTTAACTCCTCACGAAGTACAGGTTACCGGCAGCGTTTATTGAAGCATAGTTATTTAATGTGTGTGATATTTGACTTGTATTGATTTACCTCTCCAGGTACCCAGGCCACCTATGATGCTTCAGGGACTTTTCAATTCCAGCTGTTCCTATAAAGACACAGACTTCTTTAACGATTTTGATACCAGCTGACTGATCAGTATAAAACTTGAAAGGGCCTTAAACCTGCCCCTGGTTTTTTCCCTGCTTCTACCTCAAGTAGAAGAACATTGCCAATGGATTATGGAAATAAGAAGGTTTCAGTGGGTGGGGCGGACTTTTACTCTAATTTGGACAGTGTTCCTCTGATCTGTAGGAAAAGCCAAGAGTAATTATTCTAACACAAGGTGCTTAAAAGAAGAGTTTGTGTGTGGGAAATAAGACAAAGTAAAATATTTATGATTTTAAAACAGATTATAATCTTGCTTATGAAACACCAATGTTTGACTTTAACCTCATCTGGAAGTTACAAACAATGAAACTATATAATCCTTGATGAGAGGAAAAAACTGTCTTTCTGAGGTTCATACAGCATCCAGGGTAATTCCCAGGCCCTGGACTCTGGATCTGAGAGGTGAGGCGTAGAGCTCTTGCAGCTGGATCTGCTGGCCCCAAGTTCAGGACCCCGGTTCCTCCACACTAGATTCCAAGACCTGGTGAAGTGGCAATTCAGCTATTTCCTCCTGAGCTACTGTGAATAAGCACTCTTTCGTGGTGTGATGCAAAAATGGACCTCACCATCCTTCCCTTAGTTGACAAACAGCATCAGATTTTTCTCCTTCCTCCACTACTTGGTCCTGGCAAATGAAGCTGTATGCACCCTGCTTAGCAAGACAGCGGTGGTGCCTGCAGGAGGTCAGTCAGCTGCCCGATGAGATTTCTGCTGCTAACTCTGCATGCACGGCACTCAACCAGCAGCCCTAGAGTAGCCTTCAACTCTAACCAGGCTCAGAGAAACAGCAGCTTCCCCAGCTCCACTTAAGAGTGAATTCTCATGATGGCAAGAGGATTCCCCAGTTCCGAAGTCCAGGTACTGAAGAATGAAGTTCTGCTATGAGCCATGGAGAATCACAGCTCCTTGCTGCAGCTCCAAGCACCAAGAACTGTACCTTAAGTTACAGGACCAGTAGCCAAACTGTGTGAGAACAGACTCCATATAATTAATGCCACATTAAGGATGCTTTGCACACTACCCGATCACAGCTTTGCTATCTAGTTCCAACCTTTTCCAAAGCCTGAAAGAAACAAACAGAACCTACAGCAGCATCTTAAGACATGAATCCCTTTCCAAGACTTTAAGGAGGGCAGCAAAGACAAGATGCATGAAATAACTGGGAAAAGGCTGTTTATATATTCTACCAGCAGCAGCAGAAAAAGGCTTACAGTGTTTGCATTTAAGAGCTCAGCAGAGGAGTGAACAGAAAGTCTTGGAACATCTGCTAAAACAAAAAACTAGAGGTCACATTCAAAGCAGCAAACAGATGAGAATAAGGAGAACGACCTCTCAAAAGATGCTGGGTAAACTCTCTGTTCTGTTTAGCTGTTACCTACCCAGCAGCCCCTCAAACTAGCTACAGCATTAGACTGCAGTTTCACTGGCTGTTTTAACGTCACCCTTGCTCCCTGTGCAGTCACCCAAGGGATTGGCACCTGAAAAGATTCAGGCTATTCCACTGGTTCCATCCTATCTAAGAAACAACAGAAAATCTGGCACTTCGGTAGCTTCTGTAGTCCTAGAAGCCTGTTAGCAAAGATTAACAAAACCTAAACACTAGCAATCTGCACATAGCATGTCGGGGCCAGTGAGATGCATACCAACAAATTATTTTATGCCTGCATCCAGAAGCTGAGAAAAAGCAAAGCTGATCTTTGTCTACATTAATTCAGATGGGACGCACATGAGGAAGCACACAGAGCAGCAGTGCAATACCACAAAACCAAATAGCTCTGCTGCTATGGTAGTTGGAAGAGAGCATGTATGAGAGACAAGCTTGATCTCCAAATCACTTATCTAGCAACGATTGCCATCCCAATGGCTTTACCTCCTTTATACGAGCAGCCTGAGAAGCAAAAGCCACTTTCAGAAGCAGGAATTGCTGGTGATTATTTATCTACCATTTCCTACAAGATTCCCTTGATGATTGTACTTGAAGAACTAGGGCTTATTTCTGCATTCTGCTAGCTCAGAACTTAGAAATCCATTCCCCCAATCCATACACCACGCAAAAAAGATACCATTTTATTATTACTCTGATCTACCAGCAATAAACTTTCAGTATTTTTTTTAATGTGTTAACAATATTTACCCACTCAGTTACTTTCAGAGAAAATACAAGCAGCATTTGTTTCCCAGGAACTTCTAAATTAAAAAGACCTTCAGGTAATTCCATAAAACATTTAAGACATCATAAATAAACTTATTTAAAAATCACTTTCCAAACAATAAATAAAACTCTTCCTTATTTGAAAGTGCAAACAGGCTGCATTATAAAAAGTACAAAGCAAAACTGCAGAAGTGCTTAATTATTCAATAGTGACCAAGACACAGTTTCTTGTTTTGGTGTTGCTGGTCATCTAGTGATTTTGTTTTCTGGACCCCATCTAAAGAAAAAAAAAATATGCGTGAAACTAACACAATAGTAAGCAGTCTAAATACTCGACGCATACAGGCACGCTGGAATAACACCGGGTGAGGGGCTTGGGTGGAGGAGCTTGTCTTCTTCCCCATACAGAAGAACATGCAATAATTATAGTAAAAGAAACATACTAAGGAAAAATAGCAACTTAACAGTTCAGTGTTGAAAATGCACGCATGCCATCTCAAAGAAAACATTGTTAGAAAAATGAGCCCTGTTAAAGGTTGTCAAACAAAGTACCCCAGGATGAATCTTTCTCCAGCTGGGTCTAAAAACCATTAGCAGAGAGAGGGACAAACAGGCCCTAACATTTTGCAGTGATTACTAATACCATAAACACTACTCTGAGACCTTCCCTCCCCTCGTTCCCCCCGACTCATAAGGAAATAGCTAACAAAGAGATTTCTCCACTAATCTACCTCACTATATATTAGGAATTAGTTTGTAGTACGTGGCTATTCACATGCTACAAAACCCACCTTCAGCCTTTTTTATGCTCCCAGCACGGTGCTCAGTGCTTTGCATAACTGCCAACTCCCTATCTTTATGCTCTGTATCTTCATGCTTGAGGCACAAAAATTATTCGGCTTCTTTTTCCACATTATTTTCCCCTCTGGATGAGAAACATTTTAAGGACTGGCAGCTGACAGTAGATGCCAATGGTGGGTTCCTTTTGTAGCACAAAAGGCTTCAACATAAGACTCATCTAAACTCTGTTTTCAGAAGATGAAGCTCCCTTGCTATCGGGGTGCAGGTCGACAAGGATTTTGTGGCCTTTATATTATATATATGTATATATACACACAAAAATAAATGTCGATTGAAAAGCATTGGCATAGATTTTAATTCATAAAAGAAGCACTGAAATTTTCTACAGAACATATTTAAATGACTTGGAGGAGTTCAATTTCTCTTCAAAAAGAATGTCACTCTTCTAGAACACAATATAAAAAGTCTTTATAGAACAAAATGTAACACATGATTAGTCTGAAATGATCGATGTGTGAAACAGCATATTGTCGACCTTGATAACAGCATTACTAGATTTTGTAACGTGTGTGTCAATGCCAAGCATTTGTTAAAACAAGCTTGGTTTTGACTTACCATTAGTTTATTTATTCAAAAAGCTCAAAGAAGTTTTCAGAGCAAAATTTAACTAATCGAAATCAAGATTAATTAAGACTAATCAATACCAGAAGGATTCAGGTTTGTTTAAAACATGATCTTACTTATTGACTTCAGTCATAAAATGAATTAATGAAAAAATACTTACTTTCCCTGGCTGTGGGGTCATGGAATTCGAGGGCATTATTGTGCAATGGATTCAGTTGCCACTGGTGAATGAAGAAGAAAACATTTACTTATTCCAGAAGACAAAAGAAAGAGCAAAAGGAGGGGGGAAAAAAAAGTACCCTACAGTCCTTCACTGTAAGACATGACTAGGGGTGACGTGGGAAACAAAGGGCTCCCCCACCAACACACTCTTGCTTTGAGGATAAAAAAATATTATGGGATACATGGGCATTTACTCCTTTGAGAAGGGGAAACAAGCCTGCTCAAACTGACAGTGCTGCAGCTTGTCACGGTGAGCACCCTGAGCGCAGGTGCACTCGGCCACCTTCAAAACCCACCGCAGCTCTTTCAGGAGCTGCTGGAAGGGCCTACAAAATCACACAGTGATCTCCCACATCAGCTGCCGTCCTGTGACAGGGAGGCTTGGAGAGAACTTCAGAGTGTGAAGAGACCACATCGAACAACGGCAATGAGTTAGAGGGAAATCTGCAAGGAAATTACAGAAAACAGACACACTTGCCCCCACCATCTGGCATATGGCACAGCACTTCTCCCCAGTGTCGTGACAGAACAACCTCTCAATTCCACTCACTTGACTAAACAGCACAAGAAAACACTCCTCTATGCTGGCTGCAGATGACCGCTCACTCCGTCCTCCCCCCAGTGCTGCCCAGAGTTTTCAGAATATAGTATATTTAGAGACTTACTGTAAATTTGCTTACACCCTCAAGTTCACCAAACTTCATATAGGATATGTCTGCTTTCTTTTTTCCAGCATCAACATCTCCTGCATAGATCTGCTTGATACCAGCCCCTTTGATTAAAGGGACACATTCATCACATGGACATTTCGTCACAAATATCATGCTTCTCTCATCTGGCTTTATTTCTCGACACCTACAAGGAGTCAGAAAACAGAATTTCAGAGTTTACATCTCTATAGTTTTGAAAGGTGACAAACTTGGTATCTCACAAAAGCAAGCAAAGAAGTGTTGTGTTATCTACCCTCAGAAGCCACTTATTCCTAATCAAGTGCACAAACACAACAGCATCTGGTTTGGTTTTGCTATCTGTGAACAAAACACCCATCCCACCCCTCCACACGTATAATTGTCGAAAGCCTCAACAATTGCCGGCAGCAGAGGCAGTGGCTTGTATCTGAAGGACAGCTGCCATGCATTGGAGTGAATATCCTTTATAAGCCAAGCTCACTTAAGAAGTCTGAAGAAATGAAAGGAGGTGACTGTGTCCATGCACATCCAAGTTCTGCATCACAGGCATAAATAAGACTGTGATTGCAATCCACACTTCATCACAGTGACATCATGCATTTGTCATGGAATTGCTTCTGAACCATCTCATTCTTTTCTGTGGTAAAAATAAAGCCATTACCTGAATGTCAAGGCGTTCTGCTCCGCATGTATAATGTATCTGAACTTTCTGATTTCCCGATCTTTTTGTTTATCATCCATGTGTGGAAAATCAGCATATTCAGATCCAACAGGAAAGGCATTGTAACCACAGCCTACAAAATACATTGCTCCTGTTCCATCACAGCTTCTCTGCAACAGTAAGCAAAGCATCAAATTTGGAGACATTTAAACTAAGTCAAAGCGTTGTGCAATGTATGCTTTCACATTATCAGTTCATGCCACGTTACAGCAGCTAAAAGAGAACTCAGCTCTTGCTAACAGCTCCATGTCTGTGTGGAGCTTTTCCACTAAGGTCCATAGGAGCCGTGTGGGCAAACTGTAACACCAAGGACAACACACTGCACCAGACTTCAGAGGCTTTGCTTTTAGCAGGTAATACTGATAGCAGGAACAAAAAGTCTGAAGGATTTAGGCCTTAAACCTTTCTGCAATGTACAAAATTAAAGACAGCTGGAGTTAGTTCCTGATGTGACAGGGACTGCACTTCACCTGTCTTTCAACAGAACCCAGTGACCAGCGAGCTGACCAAACAGCAATCCACAAGTGAAATCAGAACAAGAAACAAAAGAGCAATAAGCAGCTGATTACTGAAGCACTAAAACCAAATGAATATGTTGCAGCTGCATGAAGAATGAGGCTTCCTGGGACTGGTAACATGCATAATCACAGACATAAAGAAATAAAAACTTTACGTTTGGATGGGAAAAAGCACAGTAAAATTATTTGTGGAAAAATATCACTTTGATCCAAAAAGGAATGTGCTAAAGCCAGCAGAGCATTTCAACTGCAACAAAACAGGATGTCCAGAGAAGCTGTGGATGCCCCATCCCTGGAAGTGTTCAAGGCCAGGTTGGATGGGGCTTCGAGCAGCCTGGTCTAGTGGGAGGTGTCCCTGCCCATGGCAGGGGGGTTGGAACTAGATGATCTTTAAGGTCCCTTCTAACCCGAACCATTCTATGATTCTATGAGTCTAAAAATCCTGAAGTGATTGTGAGGCTATGACTGCACTGAAACCTCTCCAAAAAAAGAGCTGCAAAGAGGGACCGTGCAGAGCAGGCACATGCTGCCTGACCAGCAGCTCTGGCAAAACTTTGTAGTGCCAGGACACCTGGAATAACTGACAATGACGAGGGAAGCAAGCACACTGAAAAGCTAGGCAGAGACACTGTGGTAGTTACTAAACTCACTTATACTTCCCCTTCATCTTGACAGCATAACAATGAACTAGTCATTAGCTTAGTTACTAAAGAATGAAAAGTGCAAGCTTTCCGTAGCGCTGTGCATGCGTATGAAAAACACACGTGAATAAACTTAAAGCAAAATTAACAAACTCAAAGTAGATACAAGTATATGAATTGTGAGTGTGAGAAAAAGTAACTTTTTTCAATACTTACTGATTTTTCTTCTGCCCAAATAATAGCTCCAACTCCTGTTTTATGATCCTCTAAAATACATAAAATTTGAGCAGTAAATAACAAATAAAGCACTTCTGAGTTACCTATACATTACCATATGACATCCTAGAGTCAGGAATAATATTCATTGTTGCTTCATGGACAGGAGAAAAGAAACGCAGAAAGATTAAAAGCTTCAAAGTCATATAAGTCTACTGCAAAAGCTGGGTGTGCTTAACTGGAAGGCCAGGCATTCTGAGACTTTGCTACATACATTTGTTCACAACTGCTAAGAAGCTACCAATACATATATCAGATAAGAAAATGTGTGCCCAGAATATATGTGGACAGGTTCACTGATGTGAGATGGCAAACTGATAAAAACCTTCTCAATGTTTACTACTTAATTTAACTATTTAATTTCTGCCATTCCTTAAGTTTATGGTTCTGTGGTCTGAATTCATATCAACATTACTTGTATTTTATGCCTACTTGAGAGTCAAAATGTTAACAATCGGATTTTGAGGGGTGTTTCCTATCACCACTACAGGAAAACTGTAACAGAACTTTCATTATGTGACTTGGAAGATTTTTATGGAACTTGAAAATCTTCCTCAGTAGTTATTGATGAGAGTCTTGAACAGTTAAAACTGAGCATATCAAGAAGAAAAAATGTTTCAGGCTTCCAGTGATTAATATTGTAAAAGATGCTGTTCCAATTAACCATTTCCATCATCCTTAGTATCACTCCCATATACAATCATTTAAAGAGGGTCTTTCCTGCCAAAGTTATGTTTTATGGGGGCTGACTTTATTTATATTCCGTGTATTTATTAGTCACTGGTGTACACAAAGCCAACATAGAAAACATCCTGTGATCTTGCTCCCCTTATATCCACCTATATAATAATGTAAAGCATCGAAATATGTGTGTGTGCGCTGTTATTTATTTTAATTTCATTACAGGACTAAAGTGGAATAAGAGTTTGCTCAAAAACCAGACCTGAGTCCAGGCTGAACAGCACAGATAAAACTGAATTTTGCTGCCCCAAGAATGAGTACTCAAGCTTGGTCATTCTATCTTGCTCTGTAAAACAGCAATTGTACAAAAAACTCACAACTGGTTCCATGAAACTTCTGAATTACTTATAAAAACGCAATCTCCTCTGCAACTTTTAGTGACCAAATTTGCGGAGGGTACCCCCCAAAAAAACCCCAAACCTAAACCAAAAAAGGGAAATGTTCTAAACCATGAAGATTCACCTTTACAAATAACCAAGTCTGAATAAGTCAAAAAGCACATTCAGCACCCGACCTGATTGGTTGGTTTTGTGTGTGTGTGTGTCTGTGCTGGGGGACTGGTTTGGTTTTAACCTTTAAATATGTACTATTTCTTTGTTTACAACGGTTTTTAAGAAGCAACTATCTAGATGAAAAAAACCATCACTAAGGAGTACCACCAAGTTTTAAGTCTTCATATTCTGTTCTTTGGAAGAACTTACCAGTTTTCTGCATTGCTATCCAGACAGAATAAAGTAGCCAACAGAAGTCATCTGTATCAAAAGATAGTCAGTAACTACCCTCCCACCCTGAAAGCCTGTACATCAAAACTCCAGCATCTTTGCAAAGAAAACCCCCATCAGATATATAATCACTTTCATTGGTAAGATTGGAACTAGGAAGCGTAGTATAACTGTACTTAATGCCCTACTGGAAGGATATTATTTCACTGCTGTTTTACTGAGGAAGTGTACATAATATGTATAACTGTACTTAATGCCCTACTGGAAGGATATTATTTCACTGCTGTTTTACTGAAGAAGTGTACATAATATGCTTAAAATATTGGCACTTATTTGAAAACAGAAACATCTTGTGAAACCTCCATAAAAAAGAGCGTCAGGGCGGCTTGAAGAATTTAAATGTCATTGTATTCTATTTTTAGATAGGTGTTGGACATGTTGGCAGGGCAGGCTTTGCCAGCATTGTATGTGAAATACCTGTCCTGATTTTCTCTTGGAAAGCCCAGTGCTTTCGCACACAATACTATGTACCCCTGTGGAGATTTTACTACTACTGCTACTCCTGTTTCACAGATGTAGGAATGGAATTCAGCACGTGCCCAAGGAAGTATTTGGAAGAAGTAAGACTGAAATCAGGAACTTGCTCTACTCAGGAGACCCATTCTTCCTCCACTGCTGTAACAACTCACCTGTTCGGTAGGCAAGTAGTCTGGCTTGTATCATACAGTGCCTTGCAATTTCTTGGGGCAAACCCTGATGGTCTGTTTCATTTGTTTGCTGTGATTCGCTGTTGTAAAATCCAAAGCATCCAAAGTCAGGGACGCTGGCAGCCACTGTTGCCAAGACCAAGACAAGATCTTTCATATTTTGCCTAAGGTTGCTGAAGTACGGATTTTCACAGAGGTTCTCCAGTCCTATTGTCATCAATATTTGCTTGTGCGTTTCCTCATTTGAAATTAGGAATAAATTTTCATACTCTTTTATTCTCTCTTGTCTACATGCAGTATAAAAGTCAGTATTAGAGTCAGGCTGAGATTTTGCTATTTTTTGAATAAAATCAAACTTGGTGGAAGTTTCTTCGACAAATTGCACCATATAGCACACCAAGGGCTGAAGCAACACACACACTCGAGCACGACTGTTTGACTTCAGTCTTTCTACTGCTTTGGCATCTAGCTTTGCATCGTCAGTAGTCATGGGATTGGACACCTCATTCTGCAAGCTGATTTCAGGATCTGCAGGCCAGTAAGAAATCCTGTTCACCCCAGCTGGAAGAAAAGATAATGCAGCAAAAGGAACCACGCAAGCACAGTGGAACAAAAACCTCATTTTCAACACACTATTGCCTAAACCTGTTTTTACTCCTTTAAGGCTGTGAGTGCTGTTTCAGTAGCATCAGGACAACAAAAATGCTAGCATATACAAGCATGAAGAGTTTATTAGACTTGATAAACAGACTATAGACAAAAATTAGAATTTGCTAAGTTCTAAGAGCTTTGTGGCAGCTTGATTTTGCATCTTACCTACAACAGATACATTAACACCACACAAAAAAAGTTTGCACTAATAGAAGCTGCTGCTGAGATTAAAAAGCAATACTTGCAGAAGGGTTGTACCAGCAGATCCCATTTCAGGAAGGGAATAATCTGACTTGTCTTCATCCCACTTGGCAAAAGGAAACTACAAAGTACTCCCTGCGATTTATGCATAAAAAACACCCTTCCTCTGGTGCCACTGACAAGCAATGGGAAGGCAAGGAAAAATGTACTAATGTAGGCCTAGCCATCAGGCTTAGGGTTGCTCTGGCATATCTCAGCTGTACATCCCAATGAAGAGACAAGCAACACCAATAATAACAGCTGCACAGGGAAACAGGGTCTCAGTAGCAAACCCGAGTTTCTTGCTCATCAGCTACAGGAAATGTACATCCAATATTGTTTTCAGCCTTGTGGAAAATACCAGTGCAGGCTACACAAATTTGGGATTAGCTTTCACAACTGGGACAGTCCAAAGAGAAAACCAGCTTTCTGATACCACCGATCACAAGTATAACATTTGTTTCTACTCTACTACAGTCATTGCTTACCGTTTACAATCATTTTTAAACAAGTCGAACATGGTTTTCTGGAAAAATAAAGATCACAGTTTTTGAGTCTTGACCCGTGTTTAATGAGTGCAATCTGGCCAGCATGCAAGTCTGTACTGGAACAATGAAGACCAGTAATCTTCATGTTTTTCACCACAACTAGACCACTCTTCTTTACCTACAGAAAAACGCATTATTGTTATTATTATTATTATTATTACTACTACTACTACTGTTTTCAACATCAGTTCCATAGAGGTGTTACAGCTTTCCTTGGGTAACACAGTCAGGATCAGAGCATATAGCTCTTCAGTAAAAATTGTGATATGAATCATTAAACAATCTCTGTTACACTTCCCCCAAGCAGAATTTTTTTGGGGTGGTTTCTACATGTGCCTCTTAATATCAGAGTGCTGTGCCCCTGTCAAACTTCCAATAGGGACTTGTTGCAAATTCCTGATTTTTCTGGTCATTGCTTTGCCCATAACAACACTCAGAAGCAGCACAGAAAATTCTGTCAATTATGGATGAAAACCCCTCTGAATCATCCAGCATCTGGAAATGCTCTTGAATTTAATTTCTGTCTTGATCTTGACCGTCCTGGGTGCCAATAGCTCCTCTAGCTTTATTTCTGTCTCTTCATTTATAGAAATGAATCCTGGTTCTAAAGAATCTTCCATGGAAAAAGTCTACATACCACAGACAACAGCTCTTATATCTGGATTCCGATGTATTGTAAGGAAACTGAATACAGGCTAGTTTGATGAAGGTGGTGAAACAGATCTCATTATTTTATCCTGCTGCTACCAGAACACTGTTGCCTTAGATCTGTAAATTATTAAATTTCATTGAGGTTACAGAAATGGGGCTGTACTAAAGCCCTACATGTAACCCAAATGCCGTTCCTAACTGAATTACTAAATTTGAAACTGCTTTTGAAGTCTGCACGGTGCTCATCTATCCCTCTTTCAGACCTACTCTGGGACATACCAAGCTCCGAAAATTAGGCCTAATTGTCACTCAAATTATTTTCCTGTCTTTCCTTGTCCTGGCTGATACATGTGCTATGGATCTTAGTATGCCCTGCACAAAGTAGCAATCATTTTAAAGAGCACAGTAAGAACTCTGATCACAAAAGGAAACAACCTGTTCCAGGACAGTCTGAAAATGCCCCTCTACTTTGAAGTGTAACTGGCAGCTATTTAGAAGACCCGTTCTCAAGGACAGTTTCTTTTCATTGTCACTAAGGGTCGTTATTTACAAGTTCTTGATCAGCAAACGTTTCAAGTAGTTCTGCGCACCTCCACTGTATAAGAGAACTCTTCTACAATCATGAACACTGACATTTTAAAGAATATCTCTACACAATCAACCACACTCATTTAAAAGTTATAATTAGTATATACTAAGAAGTACACGGTATACACCATGCATCCTTTGTTAACCTCTTCAAAATACTCACCAGCATTTTTTACTGTTTGCTTCACCTGTCAGGGGCATACCTTGCCTTTCAAAGTTTTTCAGAAATAGCATGCTATTTAACCATTTTGATACTTTTCTCCCACTAGTGGACTTTCTTCTACTTCTATGAAATATGTGAAAAACATTTATCAGTCTTTTTTGGTTTTTTCCTTATGGACTATCTGTCATGTAGAAGCAGTTAGGTTAAATTCACTGCAGGAGCTATTAGCATCTGTTCAGAAAGACCAATTAATGGTAAACGTAGACATTTTACCTGTGATTTCTTCTGTTGCTCAGATGAGGGAAAGAGCTCCATCCAGAGACTGAACAAAGTAAAAAGATTGACCTTAGAAAGTCTTGGCATTTGACCTGTTATTAGAAGAAAAAAAATTGAAATATTTATTAAAAAATCTTTATAAAGAACACTCACATTCTTGAACAATATTTTCCAAGTCTTTTACACCACAGCTGCTACACAAGCTGGTTCATCAACCACTTCTGCAATTACAGCAGCTAAATCCACACTGTCCTCTTCAGGGCAGTAGCTGTCAACTCAGAATGCTCACATCTGGATGCAGAGATCAGATTTGTGCGACAAGAGAAAGTGATGAAACTTTCACTGAAATTCAATCAGTTAATTCTACTGAGAGGTGAAGAGCAGAAATCACAGATCTAATCCCACATAACTTAATGTGCTCAAATGATGCACAGATGCTTACAGAAATTTGAGACATAGCTTGTGATTCAGCTTCAGGCTCACCACAGAAGACAGCAAAAATATCTAGGCACACATCATGATGTCACACTGACACCCGCAGCAAAAGTGGACGAGCCACTGTGAAAACTTCCAGTTACATCAGTTCTGGAGAAACACGCTTCTGGATTTTTACAAACTGCTTCAATTTTGGTTAGATTTTTACAAAAATTTAAACCTATTTCTCAGGCTGTAACTTCTGACTAGATAACCAAAAAGGCAGCAAAGAATCCCTCCTTGGACCACCACCTTGTGCTGTGTTGTGCTTCTGCTCAAAATCTGGACATTGTCCTGGGAGGGCCAGCGCTCAGCATTACTGAGTGTCCCACAAATGAAAAAGAACGAAGTACTGCATTGCTTACTAGTGCTTGCACCATTCCAGATGTAAAGCTGTCTTGCCTCACACCGGGCAAGAAGTTAATTGAGTCTTCGAAAAAGCTCCAGTACCTATTTCAGGGGTGCTTGCAGAGTGCTGTAATGAACACGTATTCCTCCACAGGTCTCACGTGTGCTGTCTGACAATAGCATTATTTCTGTTTTTATCCCTTCCTGCTAAAGTTTTTGCAAAGGAGTAAAAGGCAGAGGCAAGAATAGAACAGAGAAAAACACTTATTTAAGTAGTTCCAGCAGTTTGTAAGAGATATAATCAGATACTAAGATTGCTTCGGTGGGGGAGAGGGTTAGTTTAATGACATGTCTGTGAACCCAAACAATCAGGACTGCAGATAAACATATGCAATCCATGACTGGCATACCATTTTCAGACAGTATTTTAGCAGCTTTTTTTTCACACAGAAGTGTGATTTTGGAAAACAACTATAGACCTCTCAGCCAGCACTGATACTACACTGTCCCCTACTCCTTAGGCTGCCCAGCTATGCTGTCCCACCATGCACAAGCACCACAAGGGGCACCTGATTTGCACAATCAGACACGTGTGCTAGAAATGGACATGGCAAGTAGCAGACATGAACATTTGTTATCACTCATACTAAAAAAAAACCCTGTAAAAGTAAGTCTACAGGCCACATCTAAACAAGCAGAATTTGTTTTCTTAAATGAGTTTGAGTTGATTCTCATCACAGCCCCTGTTCACCCCTGTTGTAGCACCGCATGTACAGTTCCCAAATGGCAAGCTAAAATAAACAATGCAATTTATACCAACTCACACATATACCATCATGTCTTCTAAAATAGATTACAATTTGGCATACAGAGTAGATTTAAAACAGAATACACCAGAAACAATTTTGTTTTCTTGGACCTAATTTGAGTGTGACCTGTCAAACACATGGGAAACAAACTTAAGAATGTACCAGTTCACAACCCTGTTGTGAATTGACATGAAATCTTGGGGCCTACAGGAGGGATGGGGAGGGACTCTTTATGGGGGAGTGTAACGATAGGATGAGGGGGGAAGGGTTTAAACTGAAAGAGGGGAGATTTAGATTAGATATTAGGAAGACATTCTTTACTGTGAGGGTGGTGAGGCGCTGGAACAGGTTGCCCAGAGAAACTGTGGATGCCCCATCCCTGGAAGTGTTCAAGGCCAGGCTGGATGGGGCTTTGAGCAGCCTGGTCTAGTGGGAGGTGTCCCTGCCCAGGGCAGGGGGGTTGGAACTAGATGATCTTTAAGGTCCCTTCCAACTCTAATCATTCTATGACTCTATGATTCTATAAATGTATAATGAGAAGCAGGAGAATACTGTGACGAAAAAGTAAAGACCTGTGGCCACAGGTATCGTATCTACGCATCTGCATCTTTATTCACTTAGGTAGTTAAATGTTCCCTTAAGTTCAACAGAATGAAGAGAATACTGATTAAAGTGGCCTAGAAAAAAGGTAGAAGGCAACTACAGAAGACTGGGAAAGAAAAAGAATCAGACTCTTTGCTACTGAGAGCAAAACCATATATGAAAGAGCGCTCTTTTCAGGTGCATCAAGTCCTCACAGCTTCCCTGCTTCACCCAAAGGTACAATTTTATTCTTCCAGGTTAGGGATCTTGCTCCAGTGAGGCAAAGCATGCTCCAGGGAAAGCGTGCTGTGAAGGCCAGTGTCGAAAACCCTGCTGCTCCTGCACCTGCAAGCAAAAAGGAGCAGGGCACTGCCCATCCAGACACGGCTCAGATACAGGATTATGCCATGGTTGCAATGTAGGAGTCCCTAGATCACAGTCTGACAGGCTTGTAAGAAGTCATCTTGCAAGTACAAAACAAACACTGCTTTGACATCATCGAAGAGGAGGAAAATAGTAATATCACTCTCCTGTCTGGGAAAAGGAAACCAGAAACCATTTTCAGTGCATCTTCTTTGCTTGCTTGGAAGCAGGATTTTAAAAAAAACAGGAAGAAACAAACCCCATTTACCCACCAAGGAGACCTGTCATGGTCCTCAGTCCGAGAGCTATTTATACAGCCCATGGGAGATCTGTATGTCCCCTGGGACTGCAGCAATGGGATATACGAAATCTATCAAAATCCGCTTCATCTGGGCATCCCCAGCCTTGTGAGAAAGTTGCCGTCTACTAAATTCGTACCTGGGCCCTGCTATAGGAATTAATAAGAACACCCTTCAGAAAGCAAGCAGTTTTATATACATTACATTTTAAGCACATTAAGTATATATGGTATAGAACTGGATGAAGAAATCATTTTGATGGGGCTGGGGGGGGGAGGAATGTGAAATACAAACATATGTTACCAAAAGGCCTCATGAATAACAGTGCAAGCAAGCGGTGGGCATTGCTGGGGGGGTGGTGGTGGTAATACTTTATCGCACGGTCTGTAACGGGCAGGAGCACTCTACGAAATAGCAGAGCAGGAGGGGGAAGGCCGGAGCTCTCTGCCCAGCCCCGGGGAGAGAAGAGCCTCACCGGCGCCCTGAGGAGAGAGGACAAACCGGACGGCTCCGGGCATGTCGTTAAACACCTCGGAGCACCCGGTGGGCGAGAAGACACCCGCGA